>OZ022564.1:0-448666 GCA_963991005.1 Barypeithes pellucidus
CCCGAACAAACCCGAACAAACCCGAACAAACCCGAACAAACCCGAACAAACCCGAACAAACCCGAACAAACCCGAACAAACCCGAACAAACCCGAACAAACCCGAACAAACCCGAACAAACCCGAACAAACCCGAACAAACCCGAACAAACCCGAACAAACCCGAACAAACCCGAACAAACCCGAACAAACCCGAACAAACCCGAACAAACCCGAACAAACCCAAACCCGAACAAACCCGAACAAACCCGAACAAACCCGAACAAACCCGAACAAACCCGAACAAACCCGAACAAACCCGAACAAACCCGAACAAACCCGAACAAACCCGAACAAACCCGAACAAACCCGAACAAACCCGAACAAACCCGAACAAACCCGAACAAACCCGAACAAACCCGAACAAACCCGAACAAACCCGAACAAACCCGAACAAACCCGAACAAACCCGAACAAACCCGAACAAACCCGAACAAACCCGAACAAACCCGAACAAACCCGAACAAACCCGAACAAACCCGAACAAACCCGAACAAACCCGAACAAACCCGAACAAACCCGAACAAACCCGAACAAACCCGAACAAACCCGAACAAACCCGAACAAACCCGAACAAACCCGAACAAACCCGAACAAACCCGAACAAACCCGAACAAACCCGAACAAACCCGAACAAACCCGAACAAACCCGAACAAACCCGAACAAACCCGAACAAACCCGAACAAACCCGAACAAACCCGAACAAACCCGAACAAACCCGACAAACCCGAACAAACCCGAACAAACCCGAACAAACCCGAACAAACCCGACAAACCCGACAAACCCGACAAACCCGACAAACCCGAACAAACCCGAACAAACCCGAACAAACCCGAACAAACCCGAACAAACCCGACAAACCCGAACAAACCCGAACAAACCCGAACAAACCCGAACAAACCCGAACAAACCCGACAAACCCGAACAAACCCGAACAAACCCGAACAAACCCGAACAAACCCGAACAAACCCGAACAAACCCGAACAAACCCGAACAAACCCGACAAACCCGAACAAACCCGAACAAACCCGAACAAACCCGACAAACCCGAACAAACCCGAACAAACCCGAACAAACCCGAACAAACCCGAACAAACCCGAACAAACCCGAACAAACCCGAACAAACCCGAACAAACCCGAACAAACCCGAACAAACCCGAACAAACCCGAACAAACCCGACAAACCCGACAAACCCGACAAACCCGAACAAACCCGAACAAACCCGAACAAACCCGAACAAACCCGAACAAACCCGAACAAACCCGAACAAACCCGAACAAACCCGAACAAACCCGAACAAACCCGACAAACCCGACAAACCCGACAAACCCGACAAACCCGACAAACCCGACAAACCCGACAAACCCGACAAACCCGAACAAACCCGAACAAACCCGAACAAACCCGAACAAACCCGAACAAACCCAAACCCGAACAAACCCGAACAAACCCGAACAAACCCGAACAAACCCGAACAAACCCGAACAAACCCGACAAACCCGAACAAACCCGACAAACCCGAACAAACCCGAACAAACCCGACAAACCCGAACAAACCCGAACAAACCCGAACAAACCCGAACAAACCCGAACAAACCCGAACAAACCCGAACAAACCCGAACAAACCCGAACAAACCCGACAAACCCGAACAAACCCGAACAAACCCGAACAAACCCGAACAAACCCGAACAAACCCGAACAAACCCGAACAAACCCGAACAAACCCGAACAAACCCGAACAAACCCGAACAAACCCGACAAACCCGAACAAACCCGAACAAACCCGAACAAACCCGAACAAACCCGAACAAACCCGACAAACCCAAACCCGAACAAACCCGACAAACCCGACAAACCCGAACAAACCCGAACAAACCCGAACAAACCCGACAAACCCGAACAAACCCGAACAAACCCGAACAAACCCGAACAAACCCGACAAACCCGAACAAACCCGAACAAACCCGAACAAACCCGAACAAACCCGACAAACCCGACAAACCCGAACAAACCCGACAAACCCGAACAAACCCGAACAAACCCGAACAAACCCGAACAAACCCGACAAACCCGAACAAACCCGAACAAACCCGAACAAACCCGAACAAACCCGAACAAACCCGAACAAACCCGACAAACCCGACAAACCCGACAAACCCGACAAACCCGACAAACCCGACAAACCCGACAAACCCGACAAACCCGACAAACCCGAACAAACCCGACAAACCCGAACAAACCCGACAAACCCGACAAACCCGACAAACCGAACAAACCCGAACAAACCCGAACAAACCCGAACAAACCCGACAAACCCGACAAACCCGACAAACCCGACAAACCCGAACAAACCCGAACAAACCCGAACAAACCCGAACAAACCCAAACCCGAACAAACCCGAACAAACCCGACAAACCCGAACAAACCCGAACAAACCCGAACAAACCCGAACAAACCCGAACAAACCCGAACAAACCCGAACAAACCCGAACAAACCCGAACAAACCCGGACAAACCCGACAAAAATTTTATGATTTTATCGTATTATACTCGTCGCGCTCTTTCAAATGAGCCCAAACTCGATGGGTCTAGCATCAATATTAAGGAAGTTATAGCTCGACAAAAATTTTATGATTTTATCGTATTGTACTCGTCGCGCTCTTTCAAATGAGCCCAAACTCGATTGGTCTAGCATCAATATTAAGGAAGTTATAGCACAAACCCGAACAAACCCGACAAAAATTTTATGATTTTATCGTATTGTACTCGTCGCGCTCTTTCAAATGAGCCCAAACTCGATTGGTCTAGCATCAATATTAAGGAAGTTATAGCACAAACCCGAACAAACCCGACAAAAATTTTATGATTTTATCGTATTGTACTCGTCGCGCTCTTTCAAATGAGCCCAAACTCGATGGGTCTAGCATCAATATTAAGGAAGTTACAGCTTGACAAAAATTTTATGATTTTATCGTATTGTACTCGTCGCGCTCTTTCAAATGAGCCCAAACTCGATGGGTCTAGCATCAATATTAAGGAAGTTATAGCTCGACAAAAATTTTATGATTTTATCGTATTGTACTCGTCGCGCTCTTTCAAATGAGCCCAAACTCGATGGGTCTAGCATCAATATTAAGGAAGTTATAGCTCGACAAAAATTTTATGATTTTATCGTATTGTACTCGTCGCGCTCTTTCAAATGAGCCCAAACTCGATTGGTCTAGCATCAATATTAAGGAAGTTATAGCACAAACCCGAACAAACCCGACAAAAATTTTATGATTTTATCGTATTGTACTCGTCGCGCTCTTTCAAATGAGCCCAAACTCGATTGGTCTAGCATCAATATTAAGGAAGTTATAGCACAAACCCGAACAAACCCGACAAAAATTTTATGATTTTATCGTATTGTACTCGTCGCGCTCTTTCAAATGAGCCCAAACTCGATGGGTCTAGCATCAATATTAAGGAAGTTACAGCTTGACAAAAATTTTATGATTTTATCGTATTGTACTCGTCGCGCTCTTTCAAATGAGCCCAAACTCGATGGGTCTAGCATCAATATTAAGGAAGTTATAGCTCGACAAAAATTTTATGATTTTATCGTATTGTACTCGTCGCGCTCTTTCAAATGAGCCCAAACTCGATGGGTCTAGCATCAATATTAAGGAAGTTATAGCTCGACAAAAATTTTATGATTTTATCGTATTGTACTCGTCGCGCTCTTTCAAATGAGCCCAAACTCGATTGGTCTAGCATCAATATTAAGGAAGTTATAGCACAAACCCGAACAAACCCGACAAAAATTTTATGATTTTATCGTATTGTACTCGTCGCGCTCTTTCAAATGAGCCCAAACTCGATGGGTCTAGCATCAATATTAAGGAAGTTATAGCACAAACCAGACAATAATTTTATGATTTTATCGTATTGTACTCGTCGCGCTCTTTCAAATGAGCCCAAACTCGATGGGTCTAGCATCAATATTAAGGAAGTTATAGCTCGACAAAAATTTTATGATTTTATCGTATTGTACTCGTCGCGCTCTTTCAAATGAGCCCAAACTCGATTGGTCTAGCGACGAGTACAATACGATAAAATCATAAAATTTTTGTCGAGCTATAACTTCCTTAATATTGATGCTAGACCCATCGAGTTTGGGCTCATTTGAAAGAGCGCGACGAGTACAATACGATAAAATCATAAAATTTTTGTCAAGCTGTAACTTCCTTAATATTGATGCTAGACCCATCGAGTTTGGGCTCATTTGAAAGAGCGCGACGAGTACAATACGATAAAATCATAAAATTATTGTCGGGTTTGTGCTATAACTTCCTTAATATTGATGCTAGACCCATCGAGTTTTGGGCTCATTTGAAAGAGCGCGACGAGTACAATACGATAAAATCATAAAATTTTTGTCGGGTTTGTTCGGGTTTGTGCTATAACTTCCTTAATATTGATGCTAGACCAATCGAGTTTGGGCTCATTTGAAAGAGCGCGACGAGTACAATACGATAAAATCATAAAATTTTTGTCGAGCTATAACTTCCTTAATATTGATGCTAGACCCATCGAGTTTGGGCTCATTTGAAAGAGCGCGACGAGTACAATACGATAAAATCATAAAATTTTTGTCGGGTTTGTGCTATAACTTCCTTAATATTGATGCTAGACCCATCGAGTTTGGGCTCATTTGAAAGGAGCGCGACGAGTACAATACGATAAAATCATAAAATTTTTGTCGAGCTATAACTTCCTTAATATTGATGCTAGACCCATCGAGTTTGGGCTCATTTGAAAGAGCGCGACGAGTACAATACGATAAAATCATAAAATTTTTGTCAAGCTGTAACTTCCTTAATATTGATGCTAGACCCATCGAGTTTGGGCTCATTTGAAAGAGCGCGACGAGTACAATACGATAAAATCATAAAATTATTGTCGGGTTTGTTCGGGTTTGTGCTATAACTTCCTTAATATTGATGCTAGACCCATCGAGTTTGGGCTCATTTGAAAGAGCGCGACGAGTACAATACGATAAAATCATAAAATTTTTGTCGGGTTTGTTCGGGTTTGTGCTATAACTTCCTTAATATTGATGCTAGACCAATCGAGTTTGGGCTCATTTGAAAGAGCGCGACGAGTACAATACGATAAAATCATAAAATTTTTGTCGGGTTTGTTCGGGTTTGTGCTATAACTTCCTTAATATTGATGCTAGACCAATCGAGTTTGGGCTCATTTGAAAGAGCGCGACGAGTACAATACGATAAAATCATAAAATGTTTGTCGGGTTTGTTCGGGTTCGTGCTATAACTTCCTTAATATTGATGCTAGACCCATCGAGTTTGGGCTCATTTGAAAGAGCGCGACGAGTACAATACGATAAAATCATAAAATGTTTGTCGGGTTTGTTCGGGTTTGTGCTTAATATTGATGCTAGACCAATCGAGTTTGGGCTCATTTGAAAGAGCGCGACGAGTACAATACGATAAAATCATAAAATTTTTGTCGAGCTATAACTTCCTTAATATTGATGCTAGACCCATCGAGTTTGGGCTCATTTGAAAGAGCGCGACGAGTACAATACGATAAAATCATAAAATTTTTGTCGGGTTTGTTCGGGTTTGTGCTATAACTTCCTTAATATTGATGCTAGACCCATCTAGTTTGGGCTCATTTGAAAGAGCGCGACGAGTACAATACGATAAAATCATAAAATTTTTGTCGGGTTTGTTCGGGTTTGTGCTATAACTTCCTTAATATTGATGCTAGACCAATCGAGTTTGGGCTCATTTGAAAGAGCGCGACGAGTACAATACGATAAAATCATAAAATTTTTGTCGAGCTATAACTTCCTTAATATTGATGCTAGACCCATCGAGTTTGGGCTCATTTGAAAGAGCGCGACGAGTACAATACGATAAAATCATAAAATTTTTGTCAAGCTGTAACTTCCTTAATATTGATGCTAGACCCATCGACTTTGGGCTCATTTGAAAGAGCGCGACGAGTACAATACGATAAAATCATAAAATTATTGTCGGGTTTGTGCTATAACTTCCTTAATATTGATGCTAGACCCATCGAGTTTGGGATTTGAAAGAGCGCGACGAGTACAATACGATAAAATCATAAAATTTTTGTCGGGTTTGTTCGGGTTTGTGCTATAACTTCCTTAATATTGATGCTAGACCAATCGAGTTTGGGCTCATTTGAAAGAGCGCGACGAGTACAATACGAGAAAATCATAAAATTTTTGTCGAGCTATAACTTCCTTAATATTGATGCTAGACCCATCGAGTTTGGGCTCATTTGAAAGAGCGCGACGAGTACAATACGATAAAATCATAAAATTTTTGTCGAGCTATAACTTCCTTAATATTGATGCTAGACCCATCGAGTTTGGGCTCATTTGAAAGAGCGCGACGAGTACAATACGATAAAATCATAAAATTTTTGTCAAGCTGTAACTTCCTTAATATTGATGCTAGACCCATCGAGTTTGGGCTCATTTGAAAGAGCGCGACGAGTACAATACGATAAAATCATAAAATTATTGTCGGGTTTGTTCGGGTTTGTGCTATAACTTCCTTAATATTGATGCTAGACCCATCGAGTTTGGGCTCATTTGAAAGAGCGCGACGAGTACAATACGATAAAATCATAAAATTATTGTCGGGTTTGTGCTATAACTTCCTTAATATTGATGCTAGACCCATCGAGTTTTGGGCTCATTTGAAAGAGCGCGACGAGTACAATACGATAAAATCATAAAATTTTTGTCGGGTTTGTTCGGGTTTGTGCTATAACTTCCTTAATATTGATGCTAGACCAATCGAGTTTGGGCTCATTTGAAAGAGCGCGACGAGTACAATACGATAAAATCATAAAATTTTTGTCGAGCTATAACTTCCTTAATATTGATGCTAGACCCATCGAGTTTGGGCTCATTTGAAAGAGCGCGACGAGTACAATACGATAAAATCATAAAATTTTTGTCGGGTTTGTGCTATAACTTCCTTAATATTGATGCTAGACCCATCGAGTTTGGGCTCATTTGAAAGGAGCGCGACGAGTACAATACGATAAAATCATAAAATTTTTGTCGAGCTATAACTTCCTTAATATTGATGCTAGACCCATCGAGTTTGGGCTCATTTGAAAGAGCGCGACGAGTACAATACGATAAAATCATAAAATTTTTGTCAAGCTGTAACTTCCTTAATATTGATGCTAGACCCATCGAGTTTGGGCTCATTTGAAAGAGCGCGACGAGTACAATACGATAAAATCATAAAATTATTGTCGGGTTTGTTCGGGTTTGTGCTATAACTTCCTTAATATTGATGCTAGACCCATCGAGTTTGGGCTCATTTGAAAGAGCGCGACGAGTACAATACGATAAAATCATAAAATTTTTGTCGGGTTTGTTCGGGTTTGTGCTATAACTTCCTTAATATTGATGCTAGACCAATCGAGTTTGGGCTCATTTGAAAGAGCGCGACGAGTACAATACGATAAAATCATAAAATTTTTGTCGGGTTTGTTCGGGTTTGTGCTATAACTTCCTTAATATTGATGCTAGACCAATCGAGTTTGGGCTCATTTGAAAGAGCGCGACGAGTACAATACGATAAAATCATAAAATGTTTGTCGGGTTTGTTCGGGTTCGTGCTATAACTTCCTTAATATTGATGCTAGACCCATCGAGTTTGGGCTCATTTGAAAGAGCGCGACGAGTACAATACGATAAAATCATAAAATGTTTGTCGGGTTTGTTCGGGTTTGTGCTTAATATTGATGCTAGACCAATCGAGTTTGGGCTCATTTGAAAGAGCGCGACGAGTACAATACGATAAAATCATAAAATTTTTGTCGAGCTATAACTTCCTTAATATTGATGCTAGACCCATCGAGTTTGGGCTCATTTGAAAGAGCGCGACGAGTACAATACGATAAAATCATAAAATTTTTGTCGGGTTTGTTCGGGTTTGTGCTATAACTTCCTTAATATTGATGCTAGACCCATCTAGTTTGGGCTCATTTGAAAGAGCGCGACGAGTACAATACGATAAAATCATAAAATTTTTGTCGGGTTTGTTCGGGTTTGTGCTATAACTTCCTTAATATTGATGCTAGACCAATCGAGTTTGGGCTCATTTGAAAGAGCGCGACGAGTACAATACGATAAAATCATAAAATTTTTGTCGAGCTATAACTTCCTTAATATTGATGCTAGACCCATCGAGTTTGGGCTCATTTGAAAGAGCGCGACGAGTACAATACGATAAAATCATAAAATTTTTGTCAAGCTGTAACTTCCTTAATATTGATGCTAGACCCATCGACTTTGGGCTCATTTGAAAGAGCGCGACGAGTACAATACGATAAAATCATAAAATTATTGTCGGGTTTGTGCTATAACTTCCTTAATATTGATGCTAGACCCATCGAGTTTGGGATTTGAAAGAGCGCGACGAGTACAATACGATAAAATCATAAAATTTTTGTCGGGTTTGTTCGGGTTTGTGCTATAACTTCCTTAATATTGATGCTAGACCAATCGAGTTTGGGCTCATTTGAAAGAGCGCGACGAGTACAATACGAGAAAATCATAAAATTTTTGTCGAGCTATAACTTCCTTAATATTGATGCTAGACCCATCGAGTTTGGGCTCATTTGAAAGAGCGCGACGAGTACAATACGATAAAATCATAAAATTTTTGTCGAGCTATAACTTCCTTAATATTGATGCTAGACCCATCGAGTTTGGGCTCATTTGAAAGAGCGCGACGAGTACAATACGATAAAATCATAAAATTTTTGTCAAGCTGTAACTTCCTTAATATTGATGCTAGACCCATCGAGTTTGGGCTCATTTGAAAGAGCGCGACGAGTACAATACGATAAAATCATAAAATTATTGTCGGGTTTGTTCGGGTTTGTGCTATAACTTCCTTAATATTGATGCTAGACCCATCGAGTTTGGGCTCATTTGAAAGAGCGCGACGAGTACAATACGATAAAATCATAAAATTTTTGTCGGGTTTGTTCGGGTTTGTGCTATAACTTCCTTAATATTGATGCTAGACCAATCGAGTTTGGGCTCATTTGAAAGAGCGCGACGAGTACAATACGATAAAATCATAAAATGTTTGTCGGGTTTGTTCGGGTTCGTGCTATAACTTCCTTAATATTGATGCTAGACCCATCGAGTTTGGGCTCATTTGAAAGAGCGCGACGAGTACAATACGATAAAATCATAAAATGTTTGTCGGGTTTGTTCGGGTTTGTGCTTAATATTGATGCTAGACCAATCGAGTTTGGGCTCATTTGAAAGAGCGCGACGAGTACAATACGATAAAATCATAAAATTTTTGTCGAGCTATAACTTCCTTAATATTGATGCTAGACCCATCGAGTTTGGGCTCATTTGAAAGAGCGCGACGAGTACAATACGATAAAATCATAAAATTTTTGTCGGGTTTGTTCGGGTTTGTGCTATAACTTCCTTAATATTGATGCTAGACCCATCGAGTTTGGGCTCATTTGAAAGAGCGCGACGAGTACAATACGATAAAATCATAAAATTTTTGTCGGGTTTGTTCGGGTTTGTGCTATAACTTCCTTAATATTGATGCTAGACCAATCGAGTTTGGGCTCATTTGAAAGAGCGCGACGAGTACAATACGATAAAATCATAAAATTTTTGTCGAGCTATAACTTCCTTAATATTGATGCTAGACCCATCGAGTTTGGGCTCATTTGAAAGAGCGCGACGAGTACAATACGATAAAATCATAAAATTTTTGTCAAGCTGTAACTTCCTTAATATTGATGCTAGACCCATCGACTTTGGGCTCATTTGAAAGAGCGCGACGAGTACAATACGATAAAATCATAAAATTATTGTCGGGTTTGTGCTATAACTTCCTTAATATTGATGCTAGACCCATCGAGTTTGGGCTCATTTGAAAGAGCGCGACGAGTACAATACGATAAAATCATAAAATTTTTGTCGGGTTTGTTCGGGTTTGTGCTATAACTTCCTTAATATTGATGCTAGACCAATCGAGTTTGGGCTCATTTGAAAGAGCGCGACGAGTACAATACGAGAAAATCATAAAATTTTTGTCGAGCTATAACTTCCTTAATATTGATGCTAGACCCATCGAGTTTGGGCTCATTTGAAAGAGCGCGACGAGTACAATACGATAAAATCATAAAATTTTTGTCGAGCTATAACTTCCTTAATATTGATGCTAGACCCATCGAGTTTGGGCTCATTTGAAAGAGCGCGACGAGTACAATACGATAAAATCATAAAATTTTTGTCAAGCTGTAACTTCCTTAATATTGATGCTAGACCCATCGAGTTTGGGCTCATTTGAAAGAGCGCGACGAGTACAATACGATAAAATCATAAAATTATTGTCGGGTTTGTTCGGGTTTGTGCTATAACTTCCTTAATATTGATGCTAGACCCATCGAGTTTGGGCTCATTTGAAAGAGCGCGACGAGTACAATACGATAAAATCATAAAATTTTTGTCGGGTTTGTTCGGGTTTGTGCTATAACTTCCTTAATATTGATGCTAGACCAATCGAGTTTGGGCTCATTTGAAAGAGCGCGACGAGTACAATACGATAAAATCATAAAATGTTTGTCGGGTTTGTTCGGGTTCGTGCTATAACTTCCTTAATATTGATGCTAGACCCATCGAGTTTGGGCTCATTTGAAAGAGCGCGACGAGTACAATACGATAAAATCATAAAATGTTTGTCGGGTTTGTTCGGGTTTGTGCTTAATATTGATGCTAGACCAATCGAGTTTGGGCTCATTTGAAAGAGCGCGACGAGTACAATACGATAAAATCATAAAATTTTTGTCGAGCTATAACTTCCTTAATATTGATGCTAGACCCATCGAGTTTGGGCTCATTTGAAAGAGCGCGACGAGTACAATACGATAAAATCATAAAATTTTTGTCGGGTTTGTTCGGGTTTGTGCTATAACTTCCTTAATATTGATGCTAGACCCATCGAGTTTGGGCTCATTTGAAAGAGCGCGACGAGTACAATACGATAAAATCATAAAATTTTTGTCGGGTTTGTTCGGGTTTGTGCTATAACTTCCTTAATATTGATGCTAGACCAATCGAGTTTGGGCTCATTTGAAAGAGCGCGACGAGTACAATACGATAAAATCATAAAATTTTTGTCGAGCTATAACTTCCTTAATATTGATGCTAGACCCATCGAGTTTGGGCTCATTTGAAAGAGCGCGACGAGTACAATACGATAAAATCATAAAATTTTTGTCAAGCTGTAACTTCCTTAATATTGATGCTAGACCCATCGACTTTGGGCTCATTTGAAAGAGCGCGACGAGTACAATACGATAAAATCATAAAATTATTGTCGGGTTTGTGCTATAACTTCCTTAATATTGATGCTAGACCCATCGAGTTTGGGCTCATTTGAAAGAGCGCGACGAGTACAATACGATAAAATCATAAAATTTTTGTCGGGTTTGTTCGGGTTTGTGCTATAACTTCCTTAATATTGATGCTAGACCAATCGAGTTTGGGCTCATTTGAAAGAGCGCGACGAGTACAATACGAGAAAATCATAAAATTTTTGTCGAGCTATAACTTCCTTAATATTGATGCTAGACCCATCGAGTTTGGGCTCATTTGAAAGAGCGCGACGAGTACAATACGATAAAATCATAAAATTTTTGTCGAGCTATAACTTCCTTAATATTGATGCTAGACCCATCGAGTTTGGGCTCATTTGAAAGAGCGCGACGAGTACAATACGATAAAATCATAAAATTTTTGTCAAGCTGTAACTTCCTTAATATTGATGCTAGACCCATCGAGTTTGGGCTCATTTGAAAGAGCGCGACGAGTACAATACGATAAAATCATAAAATTATTGTCGGGTTTGTTCGGGTTTGTGCTATAACTTCCTTAATATTGATGCTAGACCCATCGAGTTTGGGCTCATTTGAAAGAGCGCGACGAGTACAATACGATAAAATCATAAAATTTTTGTCGGGTTTGTTCGGGTTTGTGCTATAACTTCCTTAATATTGATGCTAGACCAATCGAGTTTGGGCTCATTTGAAAGAGCGCGACGAGTACAATACGATAAAATCATAAAATGTTTGTCGGGTTTGTTCGGGTTCGTGCTATAACTTCCTTAATATTGATGCTAGACCCATCGAGTTTGGGCTCATTTGAAAGAGCGCGACGAGTACAATACGATAAAATCATAAAATGTTTGTCGGGTTTGTTCGGGTTTGTGCTTAATATTGATGCTAGACCAATCGAGTTTGGGCTCATTTGAAAGAGCGCGACGAGTACAATACGATAAAATCATAAAATTTTTGTCGAGCTATAACTTCCTTAATATTGATGCTAGACCCATCGAGTTTGGGCTCATTTGAAAGAGCGCGACGAGTACAATACGATAAAATCATAAAATTTTTGTCGGGTTTGTTCGGGTTTGTGCTATAACTTCCTTAATATTGATGCTAGACCCATCGAGTTTGGGCTCATTTGAAAGAGCGCGACGAGTACAATACGATAAAATCATAAAATTTTTGTCGGGTTTGTTCGGGTTTGTGCTATAACTTCCTTAATATTGATGCTAGACCAATCGAGTTTGGGCTCATTTGAAAGAGCGCGACGAGTACAATACGATAAAATCATAAAATTTTTGTCGAGCTATAACTTCCTTAATATTGATGCTAGACCCATCGAGTTTGGGCTCATTTGAAAGAGCGCGACGAGTACAATACGATAAAATCATAAAATTTTTGTCAAGCTGTAACTTCCTTAATATTGATGCTAGACCCATCGACTTTGGGCTCATTTGAAAGAGCGCGACGAGTACAATACGATAAAATCATAAAATTATTGTCGGGTTTGTGCTATAACTTCCTTAATATTGATGCTAGACCCATCGAGTTTGGGCTCATTTGAAAGAGCGCGACGAGTACAATACGATAAAATCATAAAATTTTTGTCGGGTTTGTTCGGGTTTGTGCTATAACTTCCTTAATATTGATGCTAGACCAATCGAGTTTGGGCTCATTTGAAAGAGCGCGACGAGTACAATACGAGAAAATCATAAAATTTTTGTCGAGCTATAACTTCCTTAATATTGATGCTAGACCCATCGAGTTTGGGCTCATTTGAAAGAGCGCGACGAGTACAATACGATAAAATCATAAAATTTTTGTCGAGCTATAACTTCCTTAATATTGATGCTAGACCCATCGAGTTTGGGCTCATTTGAAAGAGCGCGACGAGTACAATACGATAAAATCATAAAATTTTTGTCAAGCTGTAACTTCCTTAATATTGATGCTAGACCCATCGAGTTTGGGCTCATTTGAAAGAGCGCGACGAGTACAATACGATAAAATCATAAAATTATTGTCGGGTTTGTTCGGGTTTGTGCTATAACTTCCTTAATATTGATGCTAGACCCATCGAGTTTAGGCTCATTTGAAAGAGCGCGACGAGTACAATACGATAAAATCATAAAATTTTTGTCGGGTTTGTTCGGGTTTGTGCTATAACTTCCTTAATATCGATGCTAGACCCATCGAGTTTGGGCTCATTTGAAAGAGCGCGACGAGTACAATACGATAAAATCATGAAATTTTTGTCGAGCTGTAACTTCCTTAATATTGATGCTAGACCCATCGAGTTTGTGCTCATTTGAAAAAGCGCGACGAGTACAATACGATAAAATCATAAAGAAATTTCAGGCAATAACTTCCTTAATACTAGTGCTAGACCCATCGAGTTTGGGCTCATTTGAAAGAGCTCGACGAGTACAATTTTGTACACACCTCAACAAATTTTGACACTATACAAAGCCCAGATTCGACCATCACTAGAATACTGCTCTCATGTCTGGAGCTCTTCACCCAAACATATTCTTCGGCTACTGGATTCCATCGAAAGGAGGGCTATTCGTCTGATCGGAGACCACGAGCTGATGAAGAACCTCGACAGCCTAGAACATCGACGACAGGTTGGGGATTTGACTCTCTTTTACAGATATTTTCATGGAAGGTGCTCGGCTGACCTTTCCCTCTTAATTCCGCCCAGAGCGACGAATAGCAGAAATACACGACGAACCACTGCTGCCCTTCCATATGTGGTTAAGCTTAGTACTCCTCGAACTTCATTATTTAAGAATTCTTTCATCTGGAGGACTACATCCTTGTGGAACGACCTTCCCGAGGTCGTTTTTCCCAACGAATATAACCTCCAACGATTCAAAACCAACGTGAATCGCTTTTTGCACACACGCACCACTCCCAGAGTGCCCTAAAGGATTTTTCCTATAGTGCTTGTGTTTGATCATAAAAAAACATTTATTGTCAGCTCTAATTAATTTCATCTAGACATGAGAGAACATTTTTAAGGAATGCATTACGAAATAAAGTTTTTCAAGTCAGAACGGCATACGTGCTTGGTGGTGATTTTCACAATACAATCGCGAAGCAATTACATCTCGAGATCGGATCATTATAGGGTTTCCAGGTCATAAAAAATTGAAGTATTTATTTACCATTCCCGTCTGCCTGCCGCTCTATTTGTTAGTTCCATAGCTCAAAACAAGATATCTTGAATCTGGTTTTGTTCGGGTTTGTTCGTTGATTAATCCTTGTGAAAACCGGATGTATACTTCCGATTCGTTTGTATACAACAAAGATACAGTCTGGCTCTTTCGTACTAACTTAGGTATGCCTGGCATAATTAAGCTGAAAATGTTATAAACTTACCATTAACCATACAGTAGTATTCTTCGTGTTTGTGTCTTTCAATCCTCTGTGCACTTACAGAGAGTGTTACCAGAGTTCGTACTATAGTACTGGATTTAGTACTTTTTCGCGACATTTAGTACAGTCGGGGTCAAATGTAGTACTTTTTGAAAATTAAGAATGTCTTTTTTTAGTGGGCAAGGGGCCTTGCTCGTCAGCTTCGCAAGGGTTATGTCTTGCCTTACATATTGTTGTCAGTTAGACAAAATATTAAATTTAATAAATCCAGTACTTTTTTTAGAATGATCTAGTACCAACAAAAATAATTTTTGGCAATACTGTTTACAAATAAATGGGTGTCGTTTCAACACAAATCTCTCTGTTGCTAGCATGCCGAGTACGAGAAATTCTAAAGAAGAAGAAACTTTTATAACATCCTAACCTCGATTTGTAGTCATTAATTTATTTGTTTTGTTTTTACTTTGTTGATTCAGTAACTGTTTATAAATCCCATATTCATAAATTTACAAATTATTTCGAGAAGAATCCAGAAAGATTAGAATAATTGTATACCATGGACTATTTTAATTCAGTGGAATCCGTTAAGTCGGAATATGCTGAGTGTGATCACGTCATATCTGACTTGATCAATTTTCAGAATATTAAACAAGAAGCAATGAAAGACGAAGACGACGCTTTCAAGATTAATAGTCTTATAAATATTAAAGAAGAGTGCTCCTCCGTGTAAGTCTACACTAACAACAAAAACTGTAATTTACTTATGTATGATTATAATGAAAACTTTAAATCCAACAGTTTTACTCGTCAAGTTTTGATATCAGTTACTTCAAAAGAGGACCTTATATTTGATTATTAGCTACAGTTACATACTGCTATAGTGTGTTATTATTATTATTATTATTATAGTGTGTGTGTTTATTATTATTTTGGTGTTTTTTACAGTGCATTTACTTCTATTCTTTTTATTCTCTTGCTGCAAAAACCGCATCCTTCTATCTTTACCAATATCGGAGAGATAATAGCACACTCGCACATATTTTTCTGGTAGTGATGAATAATAAATGTAATTTGGGAAGATAATAAAAACGGCCGTGGTAGAAAGCTTTTTAAAACATTTTCTATTTTGCAGATCTAACGAATATATTTGTACATACGGGGCTCCGTTAAAAATGGAAACGAATCCCACAATAAATTACTTTGAGGAAATTAAACCCGAAGAGCTAGATGTAAAAGAAAATTTAGAAGGGGATGAAGATAGGTAGCTACCAAATTTTTTCTTTTAAATTTAAAAATCCTTTAGCGGATTCTTCCAATCTTTAAAAAATGACTACTACAAAATATTAAACTATCTAAATATTTTCAATACAGATGTTCGCAAGAATATAAAATCCTATTTAAAGGTTATAATATACTTATAATAAATTACTTTTTTATTTATATGATCAACAACGATGGTTGCCATTTAGAGATATATCAATGTAATCTAAATAAAGCGATACAAATAAGTGATGCAACAAAGCAGCCACGGTGCCAAATAGAATATTAAGAGGACAAGAAACTCATAGTCTGCTCCACTAGTTGAAGAAAAGTTCAGTTTTTAATTTCCATACATGTTTTGAAGGCGCATGCTCTCATCTTCAGTGGAAAAATTATAGATTAGCATAAACGTATAACATTGTTAAGGCAAACTGTAATAGAGGAAAAACAAATTTAAACATTTTGTGTAAAAAAAAATTATGATTAAAATTATTAAATTAAAAAGTTTTATTTGAAAGTTCAGAAACTTAAGGTGTAAGAAAAAAGTGTAAAATATCTTACCTTTTGTAGCAGAATAGGAAAAAAGCATTTATATGAGAGTTACATTAATAAATTACTGAAAAAAAGTGAGAAAGAATCTAAGAGAAAAACATCATAGTTTTTAATTTGATTTTTGGTCAAAAATCATTTTCAAAAAGATCAAAATACGAACATGATTTTTCAGTAAATCTTTTTAAAGTTTCCAAAATTAAAATTTTCTGCTTATCTATAATTTTTTCACTGAAGACATACATCAGCAATTCTAGTTGCCATATCTTCATTGAAAGTTAACATTTCATTAAAAATTTACACCCAAGTCTTTATTAGTCATCAGTCATCACCCAATTTAAGTGTTATTATCAATGATATAATCTCTTTTCCTCCCTCCCTCACAACCTACCAATCTTAAATAATCAGTTTTTCAGTTTCAATAACAGCACAGTGTTTGTTCATTTTCTTTTTTTTGCAGTATTTCTCCAGATCAGCAGGAAGAAATCAAAATGCTGAAATGCAACGAGTGTTCCTTTCAAACTGATTATAAAATTGAATTGGTGAAGCATCTCCTCCAACATACAAATCAAGAAAAAGTTGAAATGTTTAAATATAATGGAAGTGACTTTCAAACCACCCAAGATGAAAATAACGACAGCCATCTGCTTAGGTATAATAATCCACAGGAAGTTCAAAAGTTTAAATGCGACTATTGTCATTATCATACAGTTTTTAAAGCGAGTTTCAACCAACACATCATTCGACATAAAAATCCGGAAGATGTTCAAAAAATGGTCAAATGCGATCAATGTAACTTTCAAACTATCCATAAAAAAAATTTAAAGGCCCATTCGCTTCGACATCATCATCCAGAGGAAATTCAGAAGTTTAAATGCGATCAGTGTTCCTATAAAACATTTTTAAAAGGCGATTTAAATAAACATTTCCTCCGACATCGGAATCCAGATGAAGTCGAAATGTTTGCATGCAATAAATGTAGCTATCAAACCATCCGTAAACAAAATTTAAAGTCCCATCTTCTTTTGCATAATAATACGGACGAGGTCGAGATGTTCAAATGTAATGAATGTGACTTTAAAACTAGGCGAAAATATTATTTGAAGACTCACCTGCTCCGGCATTATAACCCAAAGGAAGTTGAAAAATTTCAATGCGATCAATGTTCCTACAAGACGGTTTATAAAAGCGATTTAAATAAGCATTTCCTTCGACATAGAAACATAGAAGAAGGCGATATGTTGAAATGTACAAAATGTGACTTTCAAACCATCCATAAAAAAAATTTAAAACGGCACCTGGTTCTGCATACTAATTCAGAGGAGGTAAAAATGTTCAACTGCAATGAATGTGACTTTCAAACGATCCATAAGTTAAGTTTAAAGCGACATCTTCTTCGGCATAATCCAGAAAAAGTTCAAAAGTTTAAATGCGATCAGTGTTCTTATAAAACAATTTTTAAAGCGGATCTAATTCCACACCGCATGCGACATAGAAAGCCGGATGATATCGAAATGATTAAATGTAATAAATGTGATTTTAAAACGATCCATAAAAAGAACTTAAGGCGCCATCTAATTCGACATAATAATTATTCAGAGAAAGTTATAAAGTTTAAATGCGACCAATGTTCTTATCAAACAGTTTTCAAATCTTATTTAAACCAACACCTCATCAGACATAAAAATTCAGAAGAAGTCAATATGTTCAAATGTACTAAGTGTGACTTTGAAACCATCCATAAAAACAACTTAAAGCGGCATCTGCTTCGGCATAATAATTTGGAGGATGTGAAAATATTCAACTGTTTTGAATGTGACTTTCAAACTAACCGTAAAGAAAATTTAAAGCGACATCAGCTTCGGCATTATAAACCAGAGATACTTGAAAAGTTTAAATGCAATCAGTGTTCTTATGAAACAATTTTCAAATCGGATTTAAACAGACACTTTCTCCGACATAGAAAGCCAGAGGAAGTAGATATGTTTAAATGTGATAAATGTGACTTTCAAACTATCCATAAAAAGAGTATAAAACGCCATATGCTTCAGCATACGAATTTATAGAAGACGTAGTCAACTGCAAGAAATGTGACTTCAACTATTCATAAAACTCATTTAAAGACTCGTCTGCTACGACATAATAATCCAGAAGAAGTTCATTAGTTTAAATACGTCAAATGTTCTTTTCAATTTCAATGTTTGCAAATAAGTTAAGTTTTTGTCTTGTTTGTGTTGAATAAGTTAGTGTCGCGCAAGACAACTGCTGAGCTCCTCTGAAAATGGGGCCCCAGGCCCAGACCCACCGGGCCTAGCAGGAAAATCGGTCCTGGTTAATGTTTATAGTAACAAGGAATTAACAACTACAACGTTTTAAGGTTTTTATGACACCGTAGGTATTTTTAATTGAATGCAAACTTCCTATTCCTAAACAAATAATTTAAGGAAATTAAATTTAAAATGTAAAATATCCCTAGCGCAACGAAATAGGTGCTCCGGAGCGACAGCAAACTGGTTCTAAATACAGCACTTGTTATTTATAAATAATATTTTTTATAGTTATTTGGCTGTATGGCGGTACTAAGTTTTCAAAGAATTATTTCTTACTGACAATTATTAACATCAAAAGAATAACTTACTAGTAATATACTAATCTACAAACAAAATTAATTGAAAAGTTGGTCAATGGTTCAATTTAGGGAAATGCATTTACAGAAATGCATTGAACAATTTTTCAAATAATTTTTTTTGTAAGTTATTATTATTATTAGTAAGCTGAAATACATTCCTTTTATTCAAATATCATTTATGTTTCATTTTATACAATAATTGTTTCCATGGCTAACTGATGACTAAACATTGTGATATTCATCAGTTATTAACTGCTTAGAAAACATTTGGTCAGAAAATTAGTTATAAATGGTTAATCAGTGAAATATCAAAAAATCTCATAACATATGTTTTGGTCAGAATATAAGAAGATTTAGCACAAGGGTGGATCGAGAACTTCGGTTTGGGGGTCAAACTTCGCTTTGGGGGGTTTTGTGAGTCTAAATTATTTGAGGAAAGAAAAAACTTTTTTTGCGACTTGTTTAAAGTAACTTCTAATTTTAACCTGCCCTCTATGATATTCTAATTATTCGATCTGATTATGTATTTTTAAATTAATTTTACGAGAACTTATACTTAAATATTTAAAAGTAATTTTAAACAATAAAGTTATTCAGAAAAGAATAGTGTGGTCACTTTTTAAATCATTTTATAGGGGGGGGCCAATAAATAATTTTGCGGGGGGGGGGGCAAATTTTGAAGTTCCGCCACTGGTCTTGAGGCAAGGCCTACTTTGCTCTTCTGCATTCCCACATCACTTATGCAATCTTGGTTTGGGGCCATTGCACTGGTGCCATGGATGTTTTTCGAGTCCAAATAAGGCGTGCAGTAAGGATAATTGATAACCTATCTTATCGAGAGGACTCTGGGCAGGCTTTTGTGTCCCTGCGGATTTTAACGTTGCCTTCCAATTTATTTTGGATTGTCTGATGTGTGTGTGAAGAACAACCTGCATAAGCTCAGGAGACATGAGGATATTCACTCTTATGGAACGCGAAATAGAGGGCATATACAGGGTGCCCCAAGTAAAGTGGCCTATTAGAAGTATCTCGGGAACTAAATGAGATTTTATTTTGAAAATTTGGCTGTGGCTATAAGAGATGGATTTCTACGTTTCTAAAATATTTTGGATGATGCGGTGTTGCCGGATCATACCGAAAGTGGTAGCAACTTCGGAATTTTAAATGAATTACCCTATATATTATATTTTTTTTGGAATCTAGGTAAAAATCTAGAATAGCTCTCTGTATAATATCATATACCTATCTTTAAGACTTTTTGAATTATAAATAATTTTGTGATTTTTTAACGCCGTATCGTTACCTGAAAAGAAAATCGTATCTTTTTAGCGGTTACAGCTAGAAAGCTGAAAATTTTACAATAGTTTCACAAGACCATCGCAATTTTATAATTTTGAACAGTATTGAATTCGTTTTATACAGGGCGTCTCCATAACAATATTTCTGAGGCAGATGAATTATTGCAAAAATCTTATTTTTTTTAAATGGGACACCCTGTATTTGATATGTTTTGCTAATAGAGGATCAAATTTTCTATCTAATGATATTATGTGTTCCTATACCTATCTTCACTATTTTCGGACTTATAGCGAAATTTAAAAATTATCTTATAAAAATATATTTTTTGATAGTGTGGTTGGCTGTGGAATGGATTCATAGAAACAAAATAATGAAAAATCCATTTGACGTTATGTCTGAGTTATTGTAATAAAAATGGCTAATTCACATTATTGGAGCTTAGATATTTTAAGTTTATTTTATATTCATGGGGAGTGTGGTAGAGTTTTATCTAGAACTTGCAGAAAATTCAATGAACTGCATCCTGATGCCGCTCCTATGACTCCCTAAAAGTTGATTGGCCGAGGCGGTCCATGGAAATGGCCCCAAGGTCTCCGGATCTTACCCCCTAGAATTATGTCTATGAGATAGGATTAAAGAAATAGTATACAAGACACCCGTCACAACAAGGGAAGATTTAGAAAATCGAGTACGAACAGCTTTGGGGTCTCTAGAAGAGAAAGAAATGAAAGAGGTGACAAATGAACATGTTATTTATGAATGTTTAAGAGCGAACGGAGGGCATTTTAAACAATTTAGTAATTAGTTATTTTATTGCTGTAATTTTCATTTTGTTTATTTATTTATTAATAAATTCCTTATTGGTTAACTATTTTTTTTTACAACAACACAGACATAACGTCACATGGATTTTTCATTATTTTGTTTCTATGAATCCACAGCCAACTACCAAAAAATATATTTTTATAAGATAATTTATAAATTTCGCTATAAGTCCGAAAATAGTGAAGATAGGTATAGGAACACATAATATCATTAGATAGAAAATTTGATCCTCTATTAGCAAAACATATCAAATACAGGGTGTCCCATTTAAAAAAAATAAGATTTTTGCAATAATTCATGTGCCTCAGAAATATTGTTATGGAGACGCCCTGGATAAAACGAATTCAATACTGTTCAAAATTATAAAATTGCGATGGTCTTGTGAAACTATTGTAAAATTTTCAGCTTTCTAGCTGTAACCGGTAAAAAGATACGATTTTCTTTTCAGATAACGATACGGCGTTAAAAAATCACAAAATTATTTATAATTCAAAAAGTCTTAAAGATAGGTATATGATATTATACAGAAAACAGTTCTAGATTTTTACCTAGATTCCAAAAAAAATATAATATATAGGGTAATTCATTTAAAATTCCGAAGTTGCTATCACTTTCGGTATGATCCGGCAACACCGCATCATCCAAAATATTTTAGAAATGTAGAAAACCGTCTCTTATAGCCACAGCTAAATTTTCAAAATAAAATCTCATTTAGTTCTCGAGATACTTCTAATAGGCCACTTTACTTGGGGCACCCTGTATAGTACTACCGACTTACAAACGACTCCGGAGATGTCAGGATGGTCCTGGCTTCCTTGGAGTGCTCCTCTATAATAAATTGCCGCCTCCTGCTCGGGAAATGTCCCCAATTGTTTTTAGGCGGGTTCTAAAGAATTTTCTCTTCTGTAAGGGATTCTATAGGACTGCTGAATATTTTAATTACGACTTTTCGGATTTGTGAATTGTCAATTTTAACATGTTGTAAAGCTTTTTTCTGTTGTTGATTTTAATTAACTTGTTTTAAATATACTTATGTGTAAACTTGAAGAAATGTTAGTGTAAATTTTCATGCTTTCTTGTAATATTTTTAATTTTAATAATATTTTGACATTTTAACATTATACTTGCTTGACTTGTGTAAATACTGTGGTATATAAACATAAATAAATGATTTAATTTGATTTGATATTTATGAAGGGTCCGATAAAGTTTTTTCCTTACGAATGTGAGAAAAGTTCAATTTTTCATATACTCATTTTTGTAGGAAGAGGCATTTTTACTCAGAAATTTGAAAAAAATACGTATATTTTATTTCCAATAATTAACGATAATTAGATTTTTTACACTATATGATGCACTTATTTTCCTGACAATGTAGTTAATATAAATAAAAGTTGCTGCTAAAAATAAGAGATGTTTTTCCACGAGCGTAAGAAAATTCCAATGAAATAAGAAAAAAAGAACAACATGCAGAACATTATAATAATTTTGTTATTTACAACATTTTCTTTTCGAAATTTCACATTTTTTTCGTTGCACAAGTTTAAAAAGCGTCGATACTGTTTCTTATATTTAGCTGATTTATTCGACAGTAGCTCTAAATTTGCGACTTTTACTGCCTTTTGGATATATCCTGAGCCCAGAACCTCTATTTTGCCGAACAATCGCGTTAATAATGGCACACTATATTGAGGCTTTCTCGACAAACTTCTAGCGAAAGTTTTGAATTTTAATAAGAAATTGTATACCTATATGTAGCTAAACATTGATTGGTTCTCTCAGAGGTATTAGGTAAGCTTTTTTTGCGAAAACGCTTACTTTTTGATTTCCATCTTAAATTTTCTTTGTTGCGTTTTCGGACTATTGTGCATAAATATTTTGTTGCATTCGGTTATATTTTTGCATAAACAGAAGTAACCAAGAAGTAACCAAAAACCGTTTTCAAATCCGTAATCTACGCCTACAAACTACATAATTCCTGACAAATCATCATTTTAAAAGTCTTTCGCCAAAAATCGATATTGATTCGTAATGTACGCCCCAAACTAAATCATTCTTGAAAATATAAATATTTATTCATACTTTCATCCGTTTTCTAAATTAACACTACTTGTTAAGGATAGCTAAATATTATAATTTATTTTTATTTTATTTAAACAAAACTTAATCGATCGGTTAAAGTGGGTTTTACGACTTACATGCGCGTGTAAACAAATGTACCAATCGGAATACTTATAACCGGTTGATCGGTTAAAATCGATTATATTTAAGCGCAATCTTCATGTATTTGTATAACGCAAATTAGCATTGGTTGACATCCCCACAAAAACTTGCTTGTTGCTAACAATTCATATGCCAGAAAATGATCGGGAAAATGAAAATTCGTATTTAACGATCTTAACCTCACTTTTTGTGATCGACTTTTATGAGATTGAGGAGTTTGCTAACAAAATTCTATCTATAGATTTGTGCATAACTTTACAAAATATTTCAGAAGTACCAAAAAAGATTAGAATATCTTGCGTACTATGAACTACTTAAGTTCACTAGAATCAATAAAGTCGGAATATGATGAGTCTTACGACGTACCTGATTTAGTCGATCGTGACAATATTAAACGAGAAACGATAAAAGAGGAAGGGTGTAAAAGTTTTACAAATGAGTGTTTCTCAGCGTAAGTATACCCAAACAACAAACGTTATATTTGTAATAAATACTTGCTTGCTTTTATAAAATAAGCAATGGTTTTCAACCCAACATCAACACGACAACAACCATCACAAGTTGCAACTTGCAACCCCCTTTTCTAATAAAATAAATAATTATCCTTTCAGACTTACTCTACATTAAGACTATATGGGAATTCACTTGTCTATTCTTTGTTAAGGCTACCATGTGAATCATTCCAACTTTCTTAGTGCCATTCTTGTGCAATCACATTGTCTCATCAGGGGCCCTACATTCACTCTCGCTCCATCTAGATTCCCAGACTAGCTATTCAGCTTAGTCCAGATGACTTCTGTAGAGATGAAATGGCGACATAAAAAATGTCACCGAGGAAAGTAAAACAGTTCACAGTACAGCCTTGAGGATGAGTAGACAAGTGAATTTCCATATAGTTCAATGCCTGAATCTTGAATTAATTAAGATGAAAAAGGTAAGTAGTTCTAACAAACATTTCCTAATGGCATTTTTTGTAAAAACAAAAAGTGAAGGTAAAATTGGTAAAATCAATATTTTATAAGATTTTGACTTCCCTGTAACTTAATTTAACTTTTTTACAAGCAAAATTTTTTTATATAGAATGATTTTTTGTCAAGAAATTAAAAATTAGGTCCACTTTTGGTATGCGCAACTCCATCCAGGGACATCCTGTATTAACAGATTTATCCAATTACAAATAAACAATATATGCAGTGTAAACAAGCAATCAATGTAATAATAAGAAGTTGAAACAGTTTAAAATCTGTCTCAAAGTTCAAATAAGCTATTTACGGAAATTGGGAATATGTTAAATTAAAAATGTCAACATGTTGTGGCATGATAAGTTAAAATATTTGATATTCTGCAGATATAAGGAATATAGACACGAGGCCCCGTTAAAATCAGAGACCAATCTACCAATAAATAACTTTGCGGAAATTAAAATCGAAGAGTTTGACATAAAAGAAGAGGTGGAAGGCAGTGATGCTAGGTATGTACGGGCAAAATTGAGTTCTCTTAAACACCTTTAGGAAATACACTGGTAGAATGTTCATGAAATCAGTGGGAATACTAAGGAAAGTATGTTTTGTGTTTGTTCGTTATTTTTTTTTTTAATGTTAACAGATACATCATATTAGTATGTCTAAAAACATCAAAGAAAACTGCTCCATTAAAATAACACATACTGTTTGACATAATTTGTTCAATTGGGAAAGAAACTCAAAATCTGCTCCATAGTTTAATAATAATATTTAAAAAATAATCATTCCATACATGTTTCGAAAGCATAAACCTTCATCTTCAGTAGAAAGTTAGCTGAGAAACCTTGTGACATCGCCAATTACACTGTAAAAAAGAGAAATCCGACTATTCAGTAAAACATAACCAAATTGTAGAAGATTTTTCTTACCTTTCCTAGCAGATTTTTTTAATGAATAATTATATTAACTAATAATATTATGTAAACAAAAACTATGTTAACTAATTTTGAATAGAATTTGAAGGGGTTTATTATTAAGCAACCAAAACAGATGGGCCCACATGGCTGTGAACAAACCCGAAATGGAAGAAATTGCCAAGTTGTAAGAAGAAAGGAAACTCAATGTCATTATTTTCACCCCTACAAAAAAAAAAATTACAAAACTTCATATAATAGCTTTTCAACATAATTTTGTAAGTAATGTTTTACTAAATAGTTGTTCTTTCTCTCTTATTTACAGTATAATTTGTCAATGTCACAAGTTTTCTCAGTTAATTTTCCACTGAAGATGAAGGTTTATGCATTTGAAACATGTATAGAATGATTATTTTTTGAATATTGTTATTAAACTAACAGAGCAGGTTTTGAGTTTCTTTCCCCATTCATTATTTCACTCCACTCTGAGATAAAAATAATAAAAATTTGTTAATTTTTAATGGAAAGCAGTGTCCATAGGTAGAGTTCTGTAAATAAAAGAACCCTACAAGTAGTAAAGGAGAGGTGCGATGACACATAAAAACATATACAGTGAAACCTCTCTTAGGCGGACACATGCGGGACTGTGACAGCCTAATAGAGGTGCCCGCCCATGGGAAATTCGATATTAGGTAATATGTAAATGCAAAATTATTATTATGTACATGTATGTACAAATAAGCATAACATAAGAGAGGGAGAGAGAGGTCATGTTCTCCTTTATACACGAGTAGACGTGTTGTGGTGACGCTCCGTGATTTTTGTTTTAAAGTAGTGTTCTCTAGTATTAATTTCAGCTTACAAGGGAAATTTCGTTAATACTACCCGTTGGCCATTATATATAACTTATAACTTACCCTTATACCCCTATTAAGTGGTGAGTTAAACAAGTTATTAAAGTATTATTCGTATAACCTCACTTTGGCTTGGTTCCTCGCTTCATATAGATCTACTACAAGGCGATAAAGTTGTGGCAACCATGGCTGGAGGCACAAGAAGCGCTAGTAAATCCGATGACGAAAATATTGAAAAACTTATTTCTAAAATATGTGCAACTTTCGTCAGTCAGTTAGAGGCCAAGATCGATTCGAAGATTGAAAAGTTGAGCTCAAAATTGAACCAAGTTTGTGAGACATTTAAGGTGATAAATCAAAAAATACAAAGCAATTCAGATGCAATTGGAAAGATGGAAGAAACTGTTGACACTCTAGATCAGCAGAGTCAAAGGAACAGTATGCGCATATGTGGAGTTAAAGAAGTAGATGGAGAAAATCTTTTGGAATGTATCCCCACATTTTTTGTAAACAAACTGAATATTCCATGCACCAAAAGTGATATAAACTACATTTTTCGAACAGGAAAGCAAAGCGAAGAAGGTAAATCACGTCCTATAATTATAAACTTTGTACATAGTCATAAACGAGACGAAGTTTTTAACTCAAAAAAACTTCTCAAGAAAACTGGAGTATCCATTTTTGAAGACCTTACAAGTATAAGATACCAATTGTTACTTGAGGCAAAGAAAAAATGGGGCAATTTATGCGTCTGGTCATCTAATGGAAAAATTTATCGGACCACCGACGATAACAAAAAACAGATAATTAAATCAAGAATTGAGATTCCAAACCTATAGAGACTTGTAAGTTTATCGTCGCGATAGGAATATATTGAAATGGTCACTTGCAAAAAGCCTTTAAAATTTTATAAAATAAACAGTATCTTCCATTCTATTTTTGTGAATTACTTTAGATTACCTTTAGTAAAGATTAGTAAACATTAGGATTGTTCTGTTATCGAAATAAATTACTGCTGGGATATGCTTTTTTAGTTAACTTATATTTAGTTACTTAACTTAGAGACACAGCTTGTATACATTTTTCTTTATTTATAAGGAGCGCACACGCAAACCAACTAATTATTATACTAATTTAAGGTATGAATCAGCAATCTAACTTAATTTTTGCGCACTTTAATGTACGATCACTATGTTCAGCTTTTGATCTATTTTCTGATTTTATAGTAGAAGAAGATTATGATATCATTGGGCTATCTGAAACATGGCTGCACAACGAAATTCGTGACAGCGGGATTTCCATTCCGGGTTATAATATTTTGAGGACGGACCGAGATGGTAGAGGGGGGGGAGTCGCTTTTTATTATAAAAATACCTTAAAATGTAAGTTACTTACCCTGCCTCCTAGTGCTAGTGCACTGGAACAAATATGGGTAAGTGTAAAAATACAAGGTAAACATATGTGTTTGGGTTCCTTGTACCGCCCGCCATCTGCTAATCTAAACAACTGCATCAACGACTTGGAGTCGGTTTTATCTACCTTTTTACCTCAGTATGATTGCATCCTCTTTGGAGGTGATCTTAATGTTGATTTTGGCAATGTTCAGAGTAACGGATATAATATTCTATCTCGACTTTTAACCAATTACGGTTTGTATCAACTGATAAGTTCTGCCACAAGGATTACTAACAACTCAAAATTCTTTATTAGATATACTTGTGACTTCGAACCGGGATTTTGTGGAGGATCAGGATGTTCTTAGGATGGACAATATATCTGACCATCGGCTGGTAAACTGCACTTTAAAACTAATAAAGACTAGACCTAATATTTGTTTTCGAACGTACAGAGATTACTCTAATTTTGATTTCAATAACTTTCTGAATGATTTATTTAGCATTGATTGGAACTACATCTATTCTCTTGATAATGTGGACAATATGGTTGAATTTTTCAATGTAAATCTATTAAACGTCTTCAATTTGCATGCTCCACTTAAAACTTCCAGATTTACAAAACCACCACTGCCATGGATAACTGATAACATTAAGTTGATGATTAAGTTACGTAAAAAAGCCCTTTCAAGATATAAAGTATTAAAAACGGATGCTGCCTGGAGTGAGTATAAAGATTTAAGAAATTTTATTACTGTTGCTATTAGAAATGAAAAACGAGCATATCTTCAACATAAATTCAGGGTTGACCCGGCCGGGTTCTGGAAAACATTAAAATTTCTTAACATAAATTCTCAATCGAAACCAAACCCTGCAGATTTTGGCTCAGCAGACATTTTCAATCATTTTTTTATTGATAGTGTACCATCCACTAACATAGGTAATAATAATCTAGTTATAGATAACTACGAATGTAAGCAGTATGAAAATATTCAAAATGAGTTTCGGTTTTCTCTGGTTACGGAAGAGGAGGTTCAGAAAATAATTTATAATTTTAAATCAAACGCCAAAGGAACAGATGAAATTAATCTTAGGATGCTCACTTTAATAACACCTTATCTTTTTAGCTATGTCACTTTTATTATAAACAGTTGTCTGTCTTTAGCCACATTTCCATCAACATGGAAGAAAGCCAACGTTGTCCCGGTTCCGAAAATGGATACCCCCAAAGATGTGAATAACTTTCGTCCAATAAGTATTCTTCCGACTCTTTCGAAAATATTGGAAAAAATAGTGGCCATGCAGCTTACCGAATTTTTAAATTCACACGAGGTTCTCTCTCAAACTCAATCCGGTTTTCGTCCTCATCATAGTACTTCGACCGCTCTACTGAAGGTTACCGACGATCTTTACAAGGCTTGTGATCAAGGTAAAAATAGTTGTCTAATCCTGTTAGATTTTAGTAAAGCTTTTGACACGCTGGATCATAATGTATTGTTTACTAAACTAAAATTCTTTGGTGTAGGTAAGGACGCACTTAAATTTTTTAAAAGTTACCTTTTGGATAGATCTCAGCGTGTCCTTGTAAGCAATTCAGTTTCTAATTATCTTCTACTTGATAAGGGCGTTCCGCAGGGTAGTATTCTGTCCCCATTATTGTTTTCGCTGTATACGTCCGACTTGAGTAAGTTTTTAAAAAAATGTAGTAACCACCAGTACGCAGACGACACACAGATTTACTATTCTTTTTCCCTTAATGATTTATGTGAGGCCTCGGAAGCTATTAATGAGGATCTTAAGATTGTTTCTAGTTATTCGAAGGCACATGGGTTAGTCTTAAATGCTGGTAAAACTAAAATGATAATATTCGGTAAACAAAAAGAGTTGTTAGTAAATAATGCTAATTTTCAAATAAAGGTCGATGGTGAATTCCTTGAAGCTACGGACAGTGCTAGAAATCTGGGGGTGGCCATGGATAGTCAGTTGAGGTTTGGTAAACATACTTCCGCGCTTCTTCAGAAAGGCTATGCTAAACTCAAAATATTATATTTGCACAAAGACTATTTGCCTTCAGATGTCAAAATTAAACTATGTGATAATCTAATCCTGTCAGCTCTATCTTATGCAAATGTCGTTTATTGGCCAGCTTTAGTGGCGAGAGATAGGGAGAGCTTTCAGAAATTACAGAATAATTGCTTGAGGTTTTCCTATGGAGCGCGCAAGTATGATCATATTACACCCTTGTATAATATCTCGAAGTGGCTTAAACTAAATGAGCGATTCAAAATTCATTTTGCAACTCTGGTACAAAAGATTTTACTTTCTGGGACCCCTCATTACCTTAGAGAAAAACTCGTTTATGGGTTTAATATTCATGGAAGAGACACTAGACATAATCGACAGCTAACAGTGCCTAGACATGTATCAGCCATGTTTCAGAGATCTTTCTCGTATAATGCGACTAAAATATATAACAGGTTACCTGCACAACTTAAAGCGATTAATAAAATTCCACATTTCAAAAAAGCAGTTAAACACTTTATATCAGAGGATTAATGGCTGATCAGTGGTGGATATTAGGGTAAAATTAATTGCCATTATGTTTATATTTTTAAATTTTATTTTTATTTAGAGTAAGAAGTAAACTATAAAGTATTTGATATAATATATTATTCCATGTTTTGTTTGGATAATCCATAGATTGCTTTGGAACTGTAATTGTTCAAGTATAAGTAGTTTGAAGGATCTATTACAGCGAATATTTAATATTAATATAGTAGGTTAAGTAGTAACTAGCGTGGAAGGTTAGATTGAGTAGCCTTGGCTAGATCTCGCCTCCATTCTTTTATTATGTATTTAATTCTTTTTCAGTAATAAAAGACATTTATTATTATTATTATTATTATTATAACAAACATACACTAGTTTTAGTTAGGATGTAGTACTAAAAAAATTTAATAAGGTAGTCTCTGCAATCTCTTTTGCCTTAGCTTGAATTAAAGGCCCTAATATTTAAAAATGTAGGATTAATAAATGTTTATCTTAATGATATTATTAAGATATTACCTGGCAACGGTATTTCTTTGTTTCTTGCTTTTATAAACCAATCATAGCAGAAGTGGTCTATTTTTAAACCCAAAAAGCCCAAAAAACGTTCTTTTTACGTTCGAGTTATTGTTAGAATTCCACTTGCTTAGTAACTCACTTCTTTTTTTATTTTTGCTGCTGTTTGTGTCTTTCCTATATTGAAACGCTTGGCCAAATCTCTTACACTTAGTTTTTCCCTATTAAAAACTTCCACAACATCAATTTTCTTATATAGACTCAAAGCGCTACGTTTTTCTGCCACACATACTTTCATTCGACGACTGTCTTCAGAGAGTTTTGCACCGTACTTATTCGTCTCCTAAATACTTTTAAAAAAATTGTCCGTTTAATGGACACTTTTCGCACTCTTTGTATGAAAACAGTCAGTTTCATGGAATTTCATATACCTACCTAGTTCCGTTATGAGAGGTTTCACTGTATAATAAATTGTGTCTCTCCCTTTAAGGTTGTACAGGTTTTTTATGAAAAGAACTGTACATGGTGATCATGTATAATATCCCCCCTCTTAATTTTTTTATTTTTCATACTTTTTTAAAAAGAGTTCTCTATAGATGATTTTAAAAGTAGTATTTGCAAGGGATCAAATATCATTTTAGGTCTGTTCATTTACAGGGACAAAATTTTTTTTTTATAAATGAGACATTGTGTATTATATTAACTGATTTTTCATTTCTACGTATATTTATGAACGTAATTTATATAGTATACAATATTCTATTCTCAAATTCAACCGATTCCAATATTATACTGACAATTGAACATTGCCAAGATCCAATATTAAAAATATCTAAAAATGCAGGAATTTTGCTATGGAGAACAAATAAGTGACGCGGGTCATCGGTTTTTTTGTGTTGTTTTTGACAAAGACGTAAGATGATATGTGATCCCCTTACAAAACTTTAAAAACCCTGTATATAGCAATCGTTTTAATTTTTCTCAAGTATGAAAAATAAAAGAGTTAAGCGGTGGGGGGGTATTATATGTGATCATATTGTACCTTAAGTAATTAGAATATAAAATGAACAACTTCTATTATGTTCAATTGTTCATATTAAAGCAGCTAGGCTAAAGGTATAAAAGAACTTGATTTCGACTTCTTTAGGAATGCCATAATGATTTTCCATATTAGTTTAGTATTAATTCCGTTTCGTTTTTGCAGTATTTCGACCGATTGGCCGAAAGAAATCAAAAAGGTGAGAAGCAATCGGTTTTCCTTCCCGACGAATTGTAAAATTGAATTGAAGAAACATCTTCTTCAACATAGAAGCCAGGAGGAAGTAAAAATATTTAAATACATTGAAAGCGACTTTCAAACCATCCATAAAACAAATAGGAGAAGCCGTGTGCTCGGGCGTAATAGCCCGGAAAAAGTTCAAAGGTTTAAATGCGACCAGTGTTCCTATAATACCACTTTTAAAAATGATTTAAATAAACATTTCCTTCGACATAGGAATCCAGAAGAAGTAGAAATGTTTAAATGTCGTGAATGTAATTTTCAAACTAAATATAAAAAAAATTTAAAACCCCACCTGCTTCGACATAATAGTCCAAAGGAAGTACAAAAGTTTAAATGCGAGCAATGTTCTTATAAAACAATTGTTAAAGGAGATTTAGTTAAACACCTCGTCCGACATAGAAAGCCAGATGATATCGAAATTATGAACTGTAATAAATGTGACTATCAAACTATATATAAAAATAACTTAAGGCGCCATCTGCTTCGGCATAATACTTCAGATTTATTTCAAAAATTTAAATGCGATCAGTGTTCTTATAAAACGGTTGTTAGGCTACGGTGTTATATCCTGAAGCCCAATCGGGTTTTGTAGTACTGTGTAGCATAGGAATTTCACTGGTTCTGTTAATTAGGCGTAAGAACAAACACAGAAATATATCACAAATAACTTATCTATTTTCAACGGTTAGATGTATGGGTACGGTACAAAAAGGGTTTATTTTTGATGGTAAACCTGCCTGTTTTGACTGTTAACGCTTCGGTTCACGAGTAATGATATTTGCTTAAATTAGTTTAATGTATAGTTCATGGTAATATGCACTTTGCTGTAGTAGGTAGTTCAAAGTTCCCGGTTCCGTCGGATTGCCGCGATGTAGAATGGTCGAAAGTTCAATTAGAAAGGTAGAAAGTTCGATGTAGAAACGTAAAAAGTTCAGTTTAGATAGGTAGAAAGTTCGATGTAATCCGATTCACTAATCGTGGTTTGAAAACCCGGTTTATTTATCTGCCGTGGTTTTCGTAGTAGATAAGAGCCGATACTGCGTGTCGGCAATGATTGCTGACTTTTTAAACTTGTGGGGCGTAATTATTTGCGAAATTCACTAATTTATGTTTATTCTAACCGTACCCTGTCACAGGCAAGACAACAATGTCTTTCTAGCCGTCTAGCGTGGTGAAACACTCGGTCGACGGGGAGCGGTACGGCGTACGTCTCTCTGGCCAATCACAGCCCAGATAATCTGTCGTTATGCGATGGGCGCTTCGCACCTGTACCATTGGGGGATGACGAGTTTGTATAGCCAAAACGCAAGGGAAATGTTATAATTGTCGGGTGATTTATGTAATTAGTATGTCGTATGCATGGTACAATTAGGTAATTATGTTCTTTATTCAAGTTGATAGTTAGAAAGCACCTGAGTACTAAACCTGCGGTAGTTTGTTTGTTACAGAATTTAATATGTTTGATATGACATTTTTATTGTGGTTGCTCCAAAGATGGGTATTTACGTAGTGAATATTTCAAGGTTTGAAGTATTGATTTTTCTTATGGTAGTTTCAACATGTGATATGGGCTGAAAGTAACCGTCGGAAGCAAGTTTTGACTATTTGAGCAGGACGGAATGCACTGGGAAATAAGTTTTGTCTCTTAGAATCGTCGTGTGTTTTTCTGTATGTTGTCGAAACTTGTTGAAACGTGTTTATATGTTCTGGAATATAAGTTTATGCAAATTTAAGTATTTTATAAGAATTTATGAGGGAAAAGGGTAGCGTTTCCCCAACAACGGTTTTCAAATCGGATTTTAACCAACACCTCATCCGTCATATGAATTTAGAGAAAGTCGATTTATTCAAATGTATGAAATGTGACTTTCATTCTGTCCATAAAAAGAACTTAAAGCGCCACCTGCTTCGTCATAACAATAGAGAGGACGTGAAAATATTTATCTGCTATAAATGCCACTTTAAAACTAACCGTAAAGAAAATTTAAAGCGACATATACTTCGGCATTAATCCAGAGGTACTGGATTGTTTTCTATAAGCTAGAAACTTTTGTATCCAGACAGATGGCGGCTGCAGCAAGATAATGCCATATACTCCTTCGTTTATAAGCATTTTTTTTGCGGGAGCAGCAAGTTTAAACCATTCTTTGGCCTGCAGCTTCACCAGACCTTAGTCCCATTGAAATGGTATACATATATGAAAATTGAAGGTGACAGGATGGCACCACGTAATTGAAACCAATTATTGTGTCTTGAAAGGTCGGGCTAGTGTCTAAGAATATATTTTTTGATAGAAATTGTCATTAGTAAGGAGGTAGAGATTTTTTCGGATACACATGTCTCGTCTAAGAATGTTTTCTGCGTCTTAGAACACTTTTTATAAAAATTATATCGACATGTGTTTGTGAAAAGTAGGGATTTATCATTTCCGTAACGAAGTAATTTAATAAGATCTATATGTTATTTTTAAAAAGTTAAAACAAATAACTTTTTCTATACGTACTATATAAAAGTTACTGTTCTTATAAAACTATTTTCCAATTGTATTTAAAGAGATTTTTCGATATTCCGCCCATTGTATTGCTATAATTTCTTTTTCAAGACTTGACAATCTTATTTTAAATTATAGTCTTTTCCTAGGTTTTCGGTCATATAGTGGAGTAAAAGAGTTTTACTTTGTTAGCATTTCGGTTTTAATTACAAACATCTTCAGCACTTTGCTGATTTTATGCAGGGGCTCGGGGAGAGTAAACTAAAACTAATCTGAAACCAGCGTTGCCAATCTGAATTTGCGAAATTAAACAATTAGGTGAAAAAATTACACTTTTGTATTTCTACAAGCAATTGAAAAGCAAGTGTACGGAATCCTTGGGTACTGATAAAAAAAGGCAACAACTGTAATTATTTCGGGCTTTGACTAGTAATTATCCCAAAAAAATGTCAAGAAACCTGAAAGAAACAATAGGTGAATTACACATTCGTTGGAAAATACACGCAAATCGTGGAATTGCAAAATCTGTAAACTGGTCATTAATGGAATAACCCTACTTGCTGCTAGCAGGCTTCAAGCTAGTCAATGAAAAAGAGGATTAGTTATAAAAAGAAGAGAAAGTCGGGTTATGTTATGGTTATTCGCATAGACAAAGGAAGAGAGGGGACGCGTAAAACCAGAAGCTATTTTGTTACCGCCTGGCTCCTTATCGGATTTAGCAGTGGCGTTACATGAATATTTTCTTAGTATTATCCCAGTACAAAATTATTATTTATGGAATATGGAAGTACAATTTTTATTGAATTGAATTTGTATATTGTGTCCCTTACCGAGTACAAATATTCTTCTGCTTCTCAATAATTTTTGAATGCTTAGTAAATATTAATTTTATTATCCAAAAATATAATTTCATATAGGAAAGGTTGTGAAATTTAAATATCTTTCAACTTTAGGGAAAACGTAAGATAAAAAACAAAATTGGTCGATTCAAAATTTATTACAAAGAAGCAACAAAATGTAATTACTGGTAGTTTTGAAAATATTGTTGGCACAGCACCTCCAAGTAATCGTACTCTTTCCTCAACTTCATAAAAAAGGACTTCTAAAAATGCTCTGAACAAATCCTGTAGGCAGGAGAAGGTGTCCAATCTCTAAGTCCCATGTTCTGCACCCAAATGTTTGCTTTTTGTGGATCTTTCGGAAATCTAAAAACAATACAACAATGTGTGAGCTTAGTGGTTTAAAATAAGTTTTAACAGGACGCCATCCTTGTGAAACGACCTTCGCCTGAAGTCGTGTTTCTCAAAGACTATGATCTTCAACGATTCAAGACAAACGTTAATCGCTTTCTTTAAAAAAATAACACTGGTATACATTCGAAATAATATAATGCTTTCACTAATAATTAACCAAAATTAAATAAGAAATAATTTAATTTTGTCAAAATATACAAATCATGCAGGTACGCCATTGAGTGACACACCCTCTCCAAGGGCAATTACCTGGCTCTTATTAGAAATCTTGAATGAAAAGTGCAACAAATCTAGTACAAATTACAAAGGAAGGTAGCTTTAACTATAGACTTAATCATAGTTTCAAATAACATATACTGCTAAACTTACAAGGGAGATATCTAATATAAAATAAATGCATGCAAAAAATACAATTTGAATATTTACCGATGGGAAGTAATTCCAAGCTTCTTTCGTTCATTACGGCTTTTATAGCTATAGGCACAACAATTCACCATTTTTCTGTAAATAAACTAAATTCTTATAATAGCTCTTCTGACCACAAATCACCAAAATACATAGGGTGCCACCTCGATTGTCTGGCTCCCTATCAATGGCGGCCGATCAATTTTAGGTAACACTTTCTGCGACGGCCCGTAAACCGGAATTATTCGTCCCCTCTCTTCCTTTGTCTATGGTTATTCGGCTTTGTTTTGTTGGGTTTAATTTCTTGGCGATTTTTCAAAAAAAAAATTTATTGTGAGCCTAAAATATGGAATCTAGTTTTGACTATGAAATTGAAAGGTTCGTGTCGAAAGATATGACCTATTTATTTGAAGAAGGGAAAACCATAAAAACAAATTCTGCAGATTCTTTTTCTGGACGTTCTTCTATTGAGAAAGGTACAATACAAGGTCCGAATCAAAACTGCTCTGCTGAATTAGAAAAAGAATTAGGAAAAGGCGAACACAAAGAATCGAGCAGTGCAACATCAGATGTCGAAAACGCTTTCAATTTATTAATAAAGGGGGAGCCAGAAATTGGTGATTATGAAATTGAAAGTGCTCCACTTAAGATTCCGAAAAATGTATATTCCAATGAAATTATTCAGCAAGAATGTAAATTAAAAGTACATTCAGAGAAGCTTAAAATAATGAAGCAAAATATAAATCTTTTGCATAATTTAGATTCTTGTATTAAAGAGAACCTTATCACCGATAGACAGCAGCCTGATTCATCTTTAAAATCGTAAGTCTGTTGTTTTTCTAAACTCTAGGCATTGGTACAGAGAAAAACCAAAGCGGTGTGCAACAAACTTTTCACTGAGGACTTCTGTGTTCTAAGGCCAGGTATTTGGACTGTGTTTAATTAAACATGGGACTTCTGTGTTCTAAGGCCAAGTATTTGGACTGCGAGCATTGGAAATAATTAGTTTATGATAACTGTTTGCCCCCAGACACCCCCTCCCCCTTAAATACGGCCCTGGCTGTTTATGACAAGTATGATATGTTAGTATGTTTTATACAATCCAATGAAAAAAGTTTTGGACATTTTAATTTGTTTCTAATAAATTGTTCATACCCTATTGTTATAAATAATGTAAATTGTTAAAATATCACATCTTTAGCTTGATATTGAAGATAAAAATATGAACAACTATACATTTTTGTAAAGCCCAAAGTATGTTCAATTAATTAAAAATATAATACTTATACGGGTTGTCCCATTTAAAAAATTTTAGTTTTGTTAATATTTCAAAAAGTAAACTTTTTAGAGAAAAACTAGCTCTGAAGTTTATTCAAAAATCTCTAACAAAATCAGATTTTACCTTTTTGATAAGTTAGTAGTAAAAAGCGAAGATTGTTAAAATTACCATGTTGATTAAAATCTAAAGAGCCATGGCAAATTTGACACCGCAATCTTTCGTTTCGTTAAAAGGTATGAAACTGAAGTGAAAACCTCAACATTCTATCTTCAAAAATATCTCCCCCAAAAAGTGTCAAAAATAAGACACTATTCAAAAAGACTTGTTCTCTTGAAAGTCTTGATTCCTATTTAACTTGGGTTTTTTAAATTTTATATTATTGTTTCTTTTTTTCAGTATTCTGCCAGATTGTGTTGATCAAGATAGACAAGGTAAATGTGAAAATCACCCACAAGAATTAAGTGATCAAGCATCTCTTAATAGTAATTTATGGAAGAAAGTGCTTGAAAGTGATAACTTATTTTGCCATAACACAGTTCAAACTAAATATGCAGAAAAAAAGTGTACAGATTTGCTTAAATGTAATAAATGTGCATTTCAAACCATTCATAAACAAAGTTTTAAACGCCATCTGCTTAGACATAATTCAGAAAAAGTCCAAATGTTTAAATGCAATAAATGTAACTTTCAATCCATCCATAAACAAAGTGTTAACCGGCATCTGCTTAGGCATAATTCAGAGGAAGTCCAAATGTTCAAATGCAATAAATGTGACTTCGCCATCTGCTTAGGTACAACTCAAAAGAGGTCCACATCTTCAAATGCGATAAATGCGCGTTTCAATCCATCCATAAACAAAGTTTTAAACGCCATGCGCGTAGACACAATTCAGAGGAGATCGAAATATTCAAATGCGATAAATGTGACTTTCAAACCATTCATAAACAAAACTTGAAACATCATAATCTGGCTAGGCACAATTCAGAGGAAGTCCAAATATTCAAATGCAATAAATGTGACTATCAAACCATCTATAAACAAAGTGTTAAACGTCATCTGCTTAGGCATAATTCGGAGGAAGTCCAAACGTTCAAATGTCATAAATGTGACTTTCAAACTAAACATAAAAGTAGCTTAAAGATTCATATGCTTCGGCATAATAACTCGGAAGAAGTTCAAAAGTTTAAGTGCTATCAGTGCTCTTATAAAACAATATGCAACGGTCATTTACAGAGACATCTTCTGCAACATAGGAATCCAGACGAAATTGACATGTTCAAATGTAATAAATGTGACTATCAAACCATCCATAAACAAAGCGTTAAACGACATCAGCTTAGGCATAATTCAGAGAAAGTCCAGATTTTCAAATGTAATAGATGTGACTTTCAGACTAAACATAAAAGTAGCTTAAAGATTCATATGCGGCGGCATAATAAATCCGAGTAAGTTCCATAGTATATATAAAACAATCTTTAAAGGTATTCCAGGTGGACATATTTTTCAAGGCTGTTGTCAATAATTCAAGTGCAATAAGTGACTTTCAAACTAAACATATTAATAACTCGATTAAATGCGATCATTGTCTCTTTAGAATAAATTTAAAAGCGCATTTGACCAAGTAATTTCTCCACCATAAGAATCAGCAGTAAATAAGCTCAAATCAGTGGCGTAGCTTTCCAGATAGTTGCGTTAATTGAATACAATATATCCTCGGATGGACTTAAATATAGGTACCTACTTGTAACATCTTTTCGAAGAAAAGTCTTTTTATATATTTCTTTGGCTTGTTACCCTATACATTTGATTCGCATTGAGAAAGTTTTGTTGTACAGGGTGTGATAAAACTTTTTTTTTTGGACAACCGAGGAGAACCTGCTGCTTGCAGACACCTTAGAGACGCGGCTGTAAGGTAGTGTCGGGCTAGTAATCCTCTGAATGAGATATTGCCGACCGACTAAACTCCCCGTGTGAGTCAGGCTAGAGACCTGTGACTCCTTTTCACTAGCGTGTGTTATTTTTGCATCATTTATGAATGCTTAGATTTTAGCTTATAAGCTATACATTCATGTTGGGTACCAGCTCTTGAATCCTTCCCATTCGAACTGAATTGAATGAGCAAAATTTTAAGAGTTCCTAACGTATAGGGTAGGCGTAGGCTGTCTAATTGGTTTGGTTTCGTGTTTTAGTTGTGCTAAACAAGGTCTTAAGTGTGTGTGTTTTTGAATCAATCACGATTGCGATTGATGCAGTCTTTAGGTAGAGTATTATTTGGTGTTTGGCAGTGAGCGTATGTGCGATAAAAGTATCTTTCTGTTGTTGGCTATGTTAGCCTTAGTGTGATATTTAGTGATAGTTTGTTGAGAAACTAGGATATTCTTTCAATTTCGAGATCTCTGTGTACTATGTCGTTTCTAGTGTATCGTGGCATGTTTACTGATTTTTAATACCTTGTTTTGCATCACTTGGACTCGTTTCAGGTCCCACTTGCTCTTGCTCATAGTGCACCATGCTGGTGTTCCATAAGTCATCGTTGATCTCATGAAGGTTTTGTATAGGGTGACCTTTGCTCTTAAGTTTAGTTTGCTGCGCTTGTTGAGCAAACTGTAGAGTGCTAAAACTATAAAAATTTACAGTACCTACATAATTAGAATTTTTTTAATCAAAATGGAAGAGGTTGAATGAATAACTCGAAAAAAGACCGATGTTTGACAATTAATGTAGAAATGTCAGTTATTGGTACCTACTTAACTACTATTATTGTTAAACAAAAACATTTAAATTGAAATACAAATAATGTATCTCTATATATGTGCAATTCAAATTAGCATATTACCAATGTGTTTTATGTAAACAAAATGGAAAAGTTACGCACGGAGCCGTTACGCGGCGTGTACGTAATTGCATTAAAACTCGAATTACATGTACCATACTTTACATACGATCATATTTATTAAAACTAAATAGATTTATCTTTCATATTTCTCAGCAAACTGTTAAATTTAATTAACATAATGAAACGAGAGCGTTGCTTCACAACGTGTAGTTTTGTTATAAATAAACAAGGCGGCCGTGTCTACTGTACGATTTCCTTTACAAAAGTCGTACGATTTACTTTACAATGCATAAAATTTAACTTACTTATAGTATGTTTTTGCCATTTACGGGATCGTAGGTGTGTAATGATTACAGACACATAATAAAGATATTCTATATATTTTATTTATTCATTTGCTACACAAACAAACCCAAAACAATATATAGCTGTCAAACATTTAAATTGAGTTTTCTTTACGAGAGCGTTATAAAAAACGATTAGATTAAAATTCAGAATAAAGGATAATCATTTCAGAATTTTATTTTTGGGAGAAAGAAAACTACAGAAACCTTTTTGGTACATTTTAAGAGTTTGTTCCAGTGGTGAACAAACTACTTTCTTTTGCGACCCCTCATTTAGTACAAAATTTTATCACGACTCCTCGATATACTTGTAATCGTAAATTTTTTTGAATTTGACGACCCCCACAAAATCTCAAGACCCACGCAAAACTAATCAATGGAAAACGGCCAATTTTGACAACAACTAATTTGCGACGGTTCCATTCACAGAGGAATAATGGGTCTTTGAGTTCTGGGATGGTGGTAATTAAGGTAACCTTCCGTTTCATTGAAAAAGATATTGAAGGAACTTAAGGTTGATACTGATTGTGATTATAGTCAGAACAGACGGCCATAACTAGGTGGAATGAACTATCGTATTTTACTGTATTCTTGTTTATATTTTGGTCCGTCAATTTATAAAATATTTCAAGAAGAATCCAAAAGGATCAAAACTTTTCATTTGCTATGGATCGTTCGAATTTATTAGAATCCTTAAAGTCAGAAGTTGATGATTCTTTTCAAGAAATACCAGATTTAATAAACTTTAACAATATTAAGCAAGAGCCAATTGAAAACGATGATACCAACGTTACAAGTTATGCTAATGTAAAAGAAGAGTAAGTATATTCATGCATAAGTATAGATTTGGTCTGTAATCTCTAATCAACACAAGTTCAGATGAGCCCTCTAAGTTCCTCGTAAGAATACTTTTTCTTCAAATGATCAATATGTGTAGGTATAGGAGGTTTTGTTGTTAATGGTTCATATTTTCTTACAAAATTTGGCCATTCCCTCTTCCAAAATTTTAAGTTTTCGATTCTTACTCTGATCTACTGGATTTCTCTGTTCAAGCCTGATCAAGGAGATGCTCTTAAATATTTATATTTTTGCATACAACACGTTAACTATAGGGTAACCGTGTCCCATGATGCATGCTACGTTTATAGTGCATCTAAGAAGGGTTTTGAGAATAGCCTACTTTGCTCTCTACCGTTCATTACTTTCATATGCAGTTATAGTCAGGGGAGGCGCTGCGGAAGCCAAATGAATAGTTTCTTACTTCTTAATTTTGTTGGAATGTTTATATCGTTTTACGATATGTACCATTTAGGATTTTTGATTCTGTAGTGTACTATGGCTAAATAAATAAATAAATAAATATTTGTTCGGGTTTGTTCGGCTATCAGATTGGTGGCAGGAATAGGATATGGGGCCAACTTTAAACTAAATTTTATCCAACTAAAAATACTTACCTTTTCTGGCATCTTTATCTTGGAAAATATTCTTCACGCAAGGTCTAATTTACCAAATAGTAACTTTCATCAACATCAAACGCGTAACAAGGATTGCCTAACAATTCCATTTTACAGGCTAAGAAAATGCGAGAATGGAGCAAATTTTCTTGCAATAAAATTTTTTAACAAACTTCCAAAGGCAGTAAGGGATTTGCCAATTAATCAATTTAAATATAAAATAAAAGAATACTTGATATCGAAAACCTTTTATTCAAAGGACGAATTTTTAGAATGTAATGTTGTCTTTTAGTATTTTAATATTTTTTCAATGTAGATTGTTATATAATTTTAACAGAAAGTTTTAAGCTGTTACTACTTTTTAAGTGAAATTTAATGTTGTTTGTTGCGGGATCAGATTAATATTTTATAGTATCTTGATTTATATTGTGAACTGACTTGTGTACATTTTTTATAAAATATTAGCACCAATAAGATATATGACCCACTGTTGATTTCTAAAAGAAATGTTATTCAAGGTTCAGAGCAAAATAATAAAAGCGATAATATGAATTTTAGAGAAATAACCACCGACTTGAAACAAACATGGACCTTCTGCTTTGTACACAACATAAATGAGGGGGATTCTTCTGTAGAATCCCCATCTCTTTTTATCTTCTGTCTGCTTTCATTCGTTAGGTAACCGGTCTGATATATCTTTGTTAGGAAAAACAAACAATCGACGGACGTAAAAGTCTCTATTTTTATCCAGTTTACAGCTCACTTGGCACAGTCTTACCATACCAATTTTTGTGTGTTTATTTTAGAATTACTATTTTTTCCTCATAATACATAAATTTATCACACAAACACTGAAAAACAACAAAGAATTTTATTTAACAATAACGACAAATATGACAGTTGTTAATTCGGTAGTGTCAAACGTGAAAGCAGGTAAGAAAGATGGCCGTTCCAATAAGGGCTTTATAAAAAGTAGGTTTCAGACGTTAGAAGGCGACTTAATGTCTTTGTTTAATTAACAGAAAACGACAAAGAAAAATTGTACTAATTTCCAGAGCTCCCCAATTGTTTTTCTGGAAAGTTCCACCTAAGAATGTGAATTGTTTATTCTTCAAAGACTGTGAACCAAAGTCGTATCCTCCCTGATGTAAGATCCTTGTAAATAACTTATTTTATTAGAAAAAGGGATAGCGGACGTGCACACTGCCTTTTACATGAAAGTCTGATTTGAATCAGCTATCCCCTTTCTTATATTTTTTTACGGGCGTTAAAAATCTTCTCAGAAAGCTTTTTATATTCTACAGATGTAAGGAATATGTTTCTACCCAGAACGAGGTCCTGATAAAAATAGAACCGAATGGAAATGATTTTAAGGAAGCGCAAGACGGGAAAATTGAAAACAAATTGCTGGACCTGAAAGCAGAGGAAAATGAAGTCGGGTGGGTATCTACCGGATTTATTTGCTTACGTTTCAGCTAGGTAGCTTTAAATTTGTGTTTATTTTAGTTGTTGGAAACGTTGAATTGAGTTATTCGTTGTAAAAATTCTCTCTTTTACATATTATATCCTTTCTGCGTGTAATAAGAAAGAAGTTGCGTAGCCGCTTGGCAGAACACGTTTTACGTAACATTATTTATAGGTATCAAGTATCCCACTTTATAATGAAGCTCCAGTTCTGATTAGTTAAAATCTGCTTCAGCGCAATATTTTGAAAATGCAACAACTTTCTTCTGATGCAAAATAGATCAGTTTGCACCTCTCAATGTATCATTATACCATACACTTTTAGTTATATTTTTAATAAAGTAGCATTATATACGACAATACTGCCGTCCTAAGCAAAAACACCGCAATTACGATTATTAATTATCATAAATCGTGTTTTAATGTTTAAAATCTTGCAAAATAATTGTCATTTTACCTATGGTATTTTATTTATTCATCTATAATTACAATAATAAGGCAAATAAGTAAAATATGAAATTACAACTATTTTTAACTATCATTAAAACACACTTGAAAGGATTGCACTCGCGGTGTTTTTGCTTAGAACGGCAGTTCAAAAGAGTAAAATCGTTTGAGTTAATATCTAACTAAACATTTGGCTAGCCATTGGGGGGTGTCCTCTTTGCAGCCTTCCCATTATCTGACAGGCTGAGAGAACGTTTGGCTGCCTTTCGATCGAAGTCTATAATCCATTTTTTTATTTTGTTTTATTTTTGCAGTACTTCGCTAAACTGTGTCGTTCAGGGCAAATGTGAAAATTACCAACAGGAAATAAGTGACCAGTTATTTCGCCAAAGTAATTTATGGAAAAAACTTCCTGCAAGTGATGACTATCAGAAAGTGAACGAACTCAAGTGCACTAATTGTACCTACAAGACAAGTTCAAAATTCCGTTTCAAGAGACACCTCCTCCAACATAGGAGTTTGGAAGAAGTGGAAACGTTCAAATGCGACAAATGTGCCTTTCAAACTATACATAAATATAATCTGAAGACTCATCAGCTTCGGCATGACGAGTCAAAGGAGGTCGCGCTGTTCGCGTGCCTGGAATGCGACTTTAAAACTAAACATAAATACAATTTAAAATCGCATATGTTGCGGCATAATAAATCGGAGGACGCTCAAAACTTCAAATGCGATCAGTGTCCGTACAAAACAATGTTCAAAGGCACTTTAAACAATCATCTACTGCGACATAAAAATCCAGAAGAAGTCGAAATGTTCAAATGTAATGAATGTCACTTTCAAACCATCCGTAAAAAAAGTTTGAACCGCCATATGCTCAGGCATAATTATCCGGAGATTCAACAGCGTAAACCCAATCAAAATAATTTGATGCCTCGTCTGCTTCGCCAATACAATTCCAAGGAGGTCAAAATGTTGAAATGTAATAAATGTGACTTTCAAACTGTATCTAAACAATATTTAAAGATTCATCTGGTTCGGCATAAAGATGCAAGGGAGGTGGAAATGTACCAGTGTTATAAATGCGACTTTCAAACAACGTCTAAGAGTTATTTAAGAACTCATCTGCTTCTGCACAATAATTCCAAGGATGCCGGTATGCTCAAATGCAGTAAATGTGACTTTCAAACAAAAAATGAAAGATACTTGAAATCCCATCTGCCTCTGCATAATAATCCGGATGTGGTTCTGAAATTTAAATGCGATCAATGTTCTTATAAAACGATGTTCAAATCCTCGTTAAACAAGCATCTCCTCCAACATAGAAATCCAGGCGAGGTCGAAATGTTTAAGTGCGATAAATGCGACTTTCAAACCATTTATAGAGCAAATATAAAGCGACATTTGCTTCTGCATAATTCCGACGAGGCCGAAACGTTGAAGTGTAATAAATGTGATTTTCAAACTAGACATAAATATAATTTAAAGACCCATCTGCTTCGACATGATAGCCAAGGGGATATTTAAAAGTACAAATGCGATCAGTGTTCTTATAAAAAACAAATTTTCAATGGAATTTAAACAGACATGTAATAGGTTGGGGATGGTGGTGCGTATCACAAACTTTGCGTAGGAGAACGGAAATTCTTATATTTATTATTTATTGATATTCCGTACAGGTTTTAATAAACAAAAACTAAAAGGCAGAAAGAAGATAAACATATAGGGTGTCCGGGAAAATGTGGGAAATCTCCTGGATATGAAAAAACAAGTGAAAGGTGTTCATATAAACTATTTTCGTATATGCCTCCTCTTCGGAAATATGGGCTTCTACAGAGCTCCAAATAGAATTTTGCACACGTAACCATCAGGTATATTTAAATTTTCTTTTAATTTAACACTCTGTATGACAAGAACTATATATTATTAAACTATTGACTAAAAATTAAGTACTCTTGATTCGAAAAAAAGATCATTTTGTTTGTCCCCTAACATCTGTTGGGTTGAACATTTGATAGGAACAAAGATGTAGGATTAGCGACATGAATGAAGAGTACTTAATTTTTAGTCGATATTGTCCAAAGTTCTTATCGTACAGGGCGTTAAAAAAAGGGGTCATGAGTGTCACAGTTAGACCGTCCCGGCTGCTGTGAGTAATTCACAACACTTTCTTAGATGCTTTTTTGGATAGTAATTTGATGGGCCTTACCTACACATTATTAAAAAAAAAGGGAAATAAACCTGGTGGTTCAATAATTATTTGTAAAAAACTTGATTCCAATGGAGCTCTTTGGGAGTCCATATCTCAGAGAGGAGGCCTATACGAAAAAGGTTTTTATATGAACTTGTATATATGTATATGGTACTCCTTAAACTTTTTTTTCATGTCCGGGAGATTTTCCACATTTACCCAGACATTAATCTAAATTTTTCAAAACTAAAACAATACATAGATTATGAACTAAAATATAGTACATAAACATTTGGAATGTAAATATAAAAAATTACATTGTTGCATTAAGTTATGTAAGTTATTTATTAAATCCATTTTTCCAGCAGTGTAGTTTCTTGAGTTTTCAAAATAAACGACAAAACTTCGGAATAAATTCGAATAGCAATATGGATCCGTGACAATTCCTGAGCAAAAAATATTTTGTTTGGCTTTAGCGAGCAAAATATTTTTCAAATTAATTGAGCAATAAACTGAAAAATTATAGAATGTTCTAATCAGGTACTAGAATTGAAAAAAAAGTTCGTTGCTCTACTGTGATATGGGGGCTACCTCCAGATTGAACATAATTTCCATATGGGGAACCCGCCCAAGAAGTGATGAACGATTAAGAAAAGGTTAGTTTGTTACTAGAGTCGGTATAGTGATAGATTTGGTGTCGAGTAAAATTGTTAAAATAGTAATAAATCCACTACAATTATAATAGACTGGCAACGCTGATCGGATTAGTCTAGAAATTCCATGTACGTCAGTATAGAGCATTTTTAATATTGGTGGTATTTTCCTAAATCAGTCTCGATCTTGACAAGTACATATTTATGATTTTAATAATCGATTACTTGATACTCGCCCATAGCCTGTACCATAGCACCACACAGCTTCGCACAGTAGAGTCCCTCGACATCGAGATATAAACATGGACTGTGCGATGTTATCTTCTTCCGATGAAGAATATATTGTTTTATACTCTAATATAACAAAGTGGTACCTACTTATATGCTTAAACAAAAATCTAGTATTTATATGCATTCTTATATATTCACAAAAGCGTTGGGGATCTTTCCTTAGATCTTTATAAAGGTGATAAAATTCTCCATGGATTCTTCGCTTTGCGTTAATAGGATGCACTGGTAACATATACCACTTGGTTATATTAGCGTCTAAAACTAACTAAGAAGATGACAACGCACAGTCCATGTTTATATCTCGATGTCGAGAGACAAATTGATCGACTGGCAAGGCAATGAGCGAGGGTCGTTGCGCCGTTGTGGATACTACTGTGCGGTGCTATGGTACCAGGCTATGAGTGATGGCGCTGTGCGGTGCGCCGTTCTGGCCATACACTAAGGCCTTCTCAGCCAGTAATTCTCACATAAGTGTATAACTTCTAACATTTCGCGAATTTTATTACTTATTTTGTGCCATCTGATTGTATTGCAGGACCCTGGCGCAATAAACTAATTTAGAGAATCCAGGGAATGTCTCTAATTTCTGAATTACTCGTGTTCCACGAACAAACCCATCCAGTTGCAACCCATGGTATAAGTAACAATAGGTATGATTGCACGCAGATGATCACGTGGCTTGGCGAGTAAGTTTTAAATCTCTTATGGAAGTTTACATTGCTGTCATCTTTTTTAACTCTTTTTTGAATGTATTAAAACGTTTTAAGCATGTAATGATATATGAAATGAAAGAATAATATATGACGAGTATTTACGTATATTAATTTCATAGAAATATAACCCACAAATACCACTAAAAAAAGAAAAGATATTAGACAAATTCTTCGCGCCATTTAAGCCGGCCATATGGCCGGCCATGGTACCGGCGACGATAGCCGAAGCATGCCGAAAGCTGCTCGCCGACCACTGCTGGTTTGAAACAGTGTTGCCAGACTTTTACAATTGTAATAGATCCACTACTATTTAAGATTCTTGTTGTGGGGCTCCCCCCCCATATGAAATTTATGTTCAATCTGGAGGGACCACCTCCAGATTGAACATAAATTTCATCTAATAGGAAAGTAACGACCCTTTTTTTTCGTACTCTTTTTACTCTGACACCGTTTTTTACTATTCCTAGGTTTCGAACCGGCACTCTATTTCTTTCGATCACGGATTTCTGGCAACACTGCTGCATGGTTGCCGTAGTTTTTGGTGGACATTTTGTAAGTTTACCAGAACGTTTTCTTAGTCTTGTGTTTATTAAAAAAAATATCTGAATTTTCATAAAATGAGGTGCGCTATGTTCGGTTGTGATATGGATAACCAGGCAAAGACATTTAATAGAAATATAAGGTTTTTCCGCTTTCCTAAAGATAAAAACAAACAATTAAAATGGATACAGTTGTGTAAGCGGAAAGATAATTAGGTCGTATTTTAGCTTTAATCTTTGTTGTATGTTCATGAAATAAATATTCCTAAATACCATGATATTATTCTTTCATTTCACATACCACTAAACGTAAAAACTTTTAATTAAAACGGCGTCAGAGTAATAATAGTACGAAAAAAAGGTCGTTACTTTCCTATTAGATGGGGGACCACCTCCAGATTGAACATAAATTTCATATGGGGAGCCCCACAACAAGACTGTTAAAATAGTATGGATCTATTACAATTGTAAAAGTCTGGCAACACTGTTTCAAAACCTGCAGTGGTCGGCGAGCAGCTTTCCGCTATCGTCGCCGGCTTAAATGGCGCGAAGAATTTGTCTAATATCTTTTCTTTTTTTAGTGGTATTTGTGGGTTATATTTCTATGAAATTAATATACGTAAATACTCGTCATATATTATTCTTTCATTTCATATATCATTACATGCTTAAAACGTTTTAATACATTCAAAAAAGAGTTACAAAAGATGACAGCAATGTAAACTTCCATAAGAGATTTAAAACTTACTCTCCATGCGCACGGCAGACGAAATTGGGACGGTTAGATATCATACCTATTGTTACTTATACCATGGTTGCAACCTACCCAATACCGCAGAAATGAAAGGAAGATAAAGACAGGTTATGTTACCGATGGGCAAGTGCGCACATGTTTGCGCTCTTTCTAATTTTTTAATTATGACAAAGAAGGAGATACATTTCATACCACTGATGACATATTAGGAATAATTCCTAAAATCCGCATTCACACCCTTTGTTTGGGTAATTTGTGATAATTTTTCTATACCTTCTCTTACTATATTAGGTATATGGTTTAAAGTTTCATGCTACACACGATTTGATAGAGCAGGTATTGTTCGTTTTAATTAATATATAATTCTCTCGTAGCTGGAAATTCATACTTTGTATCGTAGCACTGAACAAAATTAATAACCAAGGAAAGGCCACAGAACTAATACAGCACAATACAGCAAGATCATTTTCTGGACTTGCTACCAATTAACCTGGTACAGAACCAGAATCAAAGCTATGCTATATTTATTAGAATTAAAGCACATGGAACTATGAGGCATTGAAAATGATGCCAATTTATTAAACGAGGAATTAGAAATTGAAAATATTCCCCTTGGAATTGCTAAATATCTATACACCAATTACATTAATATTAAAAAGGAAACAATGGATCAATCAAATAACAAAGTAGTTGAGGAAAGTGAAAATGGTATTCCCAATTCTGCATTAAATGAGTAAGTTTTACATTTCTTAATCTATAGTTGGTACAGATCAAGCTAAATCATATTATTGGTTATTACTAAAGTTTTAATCCTTTTTATTATTTTTCAAGGTGTGGCAAATCATGTCCTGATGGAACTAATTATCTGTGATACAGAACATGAAGTGTGAAGCTATTGATGAATCTGAGGAAATGTATGATGTAAAAGGTGAAAATTTAGCAATGACTAGCAGGCGAATAAAGGAGGAAGATTTGGAATGCGAGAAAATCAGGTACCTTCTTATACTTTTATATCCCTGGTTGTATTGTGCTATCCAATGATTATGAACCCACAAAACTTAGTCTGACACAGTGTTATTGACGTAAGTAACTTACAGAGATTTTGCCCAAATATTGTTAAAATGTAAAACTAGTAAAATCATTAAATTTCTGTCATACCTGTAATTTACTAGACTCACACAGAACAGCAACTTGAAAAGTTGACTAGAGTGAATATTTTAGTCAAGTATTAAACTTCAACAGTTGGAAGAAGCTAGTTTTACAACACGTGGAAGATTACTATGTCTTTAAAAATCTATTCCTTTAGATGAGAGTTAAAGAGAACTTTAATATACTTAAGCTCGTGTTCAGTCCTTAGGGCCGATATTTGAAAGTCACCTTAAGGTACAGAATGACATAAGTCATCCTTAACATAAGTCATACTTAGCACAAGTTTGAGTATGAGAACTTTAATATACTCAAGCTTGTATTAAGCCCTTAGGGCCGATATTTGAAAGTCACCTTAAGGTACAGAATGACATAAGTCATCCTTAACATAAGTCATACTTAGCACAAGTTTGAGTATGAGAACTTTAATATACTCAAGCTTGTATTAAGCCCTTAGGGCCGATATTTGAAAGTCACCTTAAGGTACAGAATGACATAAGTCATCCTTAACACAAGTTTGACAGTATATTAAAGTTCTTTTTAACTCTAAGACTTAACTGTAAGAACTTTGTAATCTTCCACTTAACGCGTCAATTAACCCCCAAATTAATTTAAAACATAGGTTTTTAAGATATACCATAACGATAAGGCTACCTTAGCTAAGTTCTAACTTAAGGTAACATTCAAATATCGACCTTTATTCACATTAATTTATTACATCAACATAACACTTGTAAAAATAACACCTTATCACTGTAAAATTTAATATTTGAAAAATCAATTTTACATAACGGAATAATAATACTCTCCGCCATTAAATCCACAATTTTGTTCATTTTTAATGTATGTATGGTAACTTTTTTTCCATAATCCGCTTTAACTGAATTTTTTTAAATTGTTGATAAATGATGTAGTGTTAATTAACTTTTTCAATTTTTTAAAAAGCTGTTTTTCTATACAGGGTGCACCAAGTAAAGTGGTCTATTAGAAGTATCTCGAGAACTGAATGAAATTTTATTTTAAAAATTTGGTTGTAGCTATAAGAGATGGTTTTCTACGTTTCTAAAATATTTTCGATGATGCGGTGTTGCCGGATTATACCGAAAGTGGTAGCAACTTCGCAATTTTAAACGAATTACCCTATATATTATATTTTTTTTTGGAATCTAGTTAAAAATTTAGAACAGTTTTCTGTATAATATCATATACCTATCTTTAAGACTTTTTGGTTTATAAATATTCTTGTGTTTTTTTAACGCCGTATCGGGACCTGAAAAGAAAATCATATCTTTTTAGCGGTTACAGCTAGGAAGCTGAAATTTTGACAATAGTTTCACAGGACCATCAAAATTTTCTTATTTTGAACAGTATTTAATTAGTTTTATACATGGCGTCTCCATAACAATATTTATGAGGGAGATGAATTATTGCAAAAATCTTCTTTTTTTTAAATGGAGGATCGAATTTTCTATCTAATGATATTAAGTGATCCTATACCTATCTTCACTATTTTCGGACTTATAGCAAAATTTAAAAATAAAAAAATATTTTTTGGTAGTTGGCTGTGGAATGGACTCAGAAACAAAATAATGAAAAATCCATTTGACGCTATGTCTGTGTTGTTGTAAAGAAGTAGGTTTATTAACTATTTTTTAATAAATAAATAAACAAAATTAAAATTACGCATCAACAGCAATAAAATAACTAATAACTAAATTGTTGGCTCTTAAAGATTCATGAATTGTGGTGATAACATGTTCATTTGTTAACTTTTTTTTTCATTTCTTCCCCTTCTAGAGACCCCATAGCTGTTCTTAGTCGATTTTCTAAATCTTTCATTGTTGTGACTGGTGTCTTGTATACTATTTCTTTAATCCTACCCCATAGATAGGGGGGGGGGGGGGGTTAAGATCCGGAGACCTTAGGGCCATTTCCATGGACCTCCTCGGCCAATCAACTTTTTGGGAGTCAGAGGAGCTGCATCAGGATGAAGTTCATTTAATTTTCTGCAAGTTCTAGATAAAACTCTACCACATTCCCCATTAATATAAAATAAACTCTAAGCTCGAATAATGTGAATTAGTTAATTTTTATTACAATAACACAGACATAACGTCAAATGGATTTTTCATTATTTTGTTTCTATGAATCCATTCCACAGCCTACTACAAAAAAATATATTTTTTTAAGATAAGTTTTAAATTTCGATATAAATCCGAAAATATTGAAGATAGGTATAGGAACACTTAATATCATTAGATAGAAAATTCAATCCTCCATTAGCAAAATATATCATTTAAAAAAGGAAGATTTTTGTAATAATTAATCGCCCTCAGAATATTGTTATGGAGACGCCCTGTATAAAACTAATTAAATACAGTTCAAAATTATAAGATTTCGATGGTCTTCTGAAACTATTGTCAAAATTTCAGCTTTCTAGCTGTAACCGCTAAAAAGATATGATTTTCTTTTCAGGTCCCAATACGGCCTTAAAAAATCAGAAGTTTATTTATAATTCAAAAACTCTTAAAGATATGATATTATATAGAAAACTGTTCTACATTTCTAGCTAGATTCAAAAAAAAAATAATATACAGGGTAATTCATTTAAAATTTCGAAGTTGCTACCACTTTCGGTATGATCCGGCAATACCGCACCATCCAAAATTTAGAAACGTAGAAAACCATCTCTTATAGCTAAAACCAAATTTTCAAAATAAAATATCATTCAGTTCTCGAGACACTTCTAATAGGCCACTTTACTTGGTGCACCCTGTATATATTGAAATATATGTACATATAGGAAAATAATGTAAGTTTTTTCCCTTTAGTTTGTAACTTAGTATCTTAACTCTAATGAAGGAGTTTTTTTGAGCTAATTTAGTCTATTCTTAACAGTTCACCTTTGTCTCAATATCTTTCTTAGTTCAGTGATACGATTTTTTTAAAGAAAATGCTCCATACGCCTTGGCATTCTTTGAATAATCTGATATACAACTAATTTGTTGTTTGCTTATTTTTAAAAATTACTTGCCAATCTTTAAAATTTTAAAACATCCTATACAAAATTTTATTTTTACCTGTTTGTGCTTAGTAACTTATGGTTTAAATTAACCCCCCCCCCCCCCCCCCCCCGGGGCGCGGGTGGGGTTAAGCTAAGATTTTCAAGCGGAACCCCATATTTTTTATTGGCGTATCGTGTTCTCCGACCAAAAATAAACATCTTTGTCCGAAAATTTTATTTTATTCGGGCCCATCCTTCACCAGAAATCACCATGAGAAAGACAAAATCAGAATCGTGCAAAATTAATTCAATTTTTATCCCGGAAATACTCTTTTTCTCTGTCTTGTACTAAAAAATGCCCGTGGAAAAAGTTGTTTTTATTACGCCAATAAAAAAATATGGTGTTCCATTTGAAAATCTTAACTTACCCCCACCCGGGCCAGGGGGATGAGGGGGTGGTTTAAATTGCAAACTATTCCTCTTTCAAAATCAAACAACTTTTTCCCTAGACATTTTCCGCTGCAATGTGATGCACCGGAGTTATTCCGGAGTACCGACCTTTTTTCAACACCGTGTATACAGGGTGTTATGGAAATGACGTATTATATTTAAATGGGTGACTCCTGGGGTGTCCTAGAGAAGCGCTACATATTTTATTTTTTTTAAATCGAACGTTTAAAAAGTGGGGTAATTCACCCCTAAACCTACCGGTGACTCCGCGGCACCATATGATATTATCCGGCGGAGCTGTCTGACAAACACATGTTCCTACAATGTTGCCAAACTTTGTAAAACGGTAGAACTTTTAGTTTCTTATAAAATTAATTATTTAGCTTACCTTAGGATACAAGGGAAGTAAATCGAGGATACTCTATGCTCACACTTTATGCTCTATACGTGCCCTGATAATAGTGTGGGACTGCCTAATAGCTATTAAGAAGTAAACTCAAAGTCACAGTCTACTCCTTGCTTGCTTATACCTTCTAAAACTGCTTTGTCCTCTTCTTTCCAATCTCGGGACGTGACCGGCATATCAAAACTAACTAAATCACTTAAAGAAACAGACAGACACCCACAAAACCACTATAAACACTACCGTACGCTAGAATAAACGCACATAGGATGTCCAAATTTCAGTGACAATCCGTAAACTATGCTTGCTGAAGCCACATGTCCCTTATCCGACCTAAAGGAACATTTTCTAAAAGTTCTGGCAGGTCGTTTTGCAGGATATGTGGTCGTATTAGGTGATTATCAATAATACCTGCCGATATGTTCAAGAAAAACCTTATCTGGCTATTGGTCTCGCTAAATAAAATATTCCATCTCGGGTAAAGCCAACCTCATCTGTGAACTATCCTTCGGAATTAGTCAGGTACTTCGACTTGACTGTATGTACCACTGTTGTAACCTTCTTGTAAAGTAAAGGAAGTCTTGTAGTCTCAATTTTTTAACTTTTGTAGTACAGTGGCTAACGTGTTTGGGTTTCTCTCTCTCTCCTCTATAACTCGCTGATTAAATATTCCATCTCGGGTAAAGCCAACCTCATCTGTGAACTATCCTTCGGAATTAGTCAGGTACTTCGACTTGACTGTATGTACCACTGTTGTAACCTTCTTGTAAAGTAAAGGAAGTCTTGTAGTCTCAACTTTTTAACTTTTGTAGTACAGCGGCTAACGTGTTTGGGTTTCTCTCTCCTCTATCTCGGGTAATGCGAAGCTCCATGTATAGGGCATTTTCCTGTGCTGCTCCATAGCATAAGACCATGTCCGTTAGTTCGATTGAAGTTCTTGGCATTTTGAGTTTGAATAGCAAATTTATAATATTAGAAAATAATTTATATCCCTCTATCGGGAAAATACCACAACTATTGCGCTGTTGCCAGTTTTGAAACTGTAATGTCGAAATTTTTCGCGCCAAAACATTAAATTGAAAATTCGATTAAAAAATATGAATTTTGTCCTAAAGCATGAATTAAAATTATACGGAGAAGTAATATTCAAAAGCAAATGACATAATTTATGGATATAATCTTATAAAACAGCATCTTATAAAAAATACGCCAGCAGGTGGCAACATTGTAGTGTTGTTGTGTAGTGATGCCATACAGAAAAAGAAGAAGAAGAACGAAAATGTCAAATCGGGCACGCCCCCGAACGTTTTGATACGTTTAAGTGGTTGAATGGTCTGTTTGTTTATTTATTTAGAGAAAATTGAGTAGTTTAAAGTTTTTTGTCTGGCATCAGTACATATTACCTTCATCAACTTGTTATCTGTTATTTACCATTAGAACATTATTGAAAGTAGTTGCAAAAAATGTTATGTTCATAAAACCTTCATCCATGTAAAAAACTTAAGATGGAAGTGTTTTCTAAGCAGCAAAAGTGTTGTGTGTGCGTTAATTTATGTGCTGTTTTAAATAATACCGAAAAGGTAACAGAGCTTAAATAAAAAAATTTTTTCCCAGCGAACAACTCAAGGTAAAAGTTTAGAAATGTACCTTGAAAAATAAACATCTTCTGTCAACCGGTTATTGGCCTTCTAAAGATTTTAACCGACAACATTGCTCAAATTTCAGTGACGTTTTTGGCCATAACCTATCTCAATATTGTTTTGTTTAGGTATGGTTAAGGTTTGTTTATGTTTGGTCAGTAGTAACAGATAGGTTTATTTGGTTTGACATAAGGTGTTATAATTCGGTTATTAATTGAAAGCGCCATTTTTGGTTATTTTTTTTCAATTTCTTTTCATCTCAGGAATTGCCGGTTTAAATATAATACGTCATTTCCATAACACCCTGTATATAATTTCAATTTTAATTTTTTTTTATGTTTTACAGGCTATGTTCTGATGAAACAGAATGTCTGATCCAGATCGTGAAGAGCGAAGCTATCAACGAATCTGAACAAATGTGTGACGTAAAAGTTGAAAATTCGGCAAACAGCGGCGATGTGATTATAAAGGAGGAAGTGGGATGGGACAACATCAGGTACGTATTTATATTTTTATGAACTCGATGGGATCCGAATTCAGAAGTACAGATCTTTAGCATATTATTGATTTTTGTGACTTCCTAAGATGTGGTCACATTTCGGCGTGATCGTGGATATGGCACCGATTATTAGACAAGTTTTATGTCCAGATAATTTTTAGAACTAGTGACGCATTCGCCATTTCATTTTTAATTAATGTTCGTTACTTTTTTTTAGCAAATTACGGTATTGTAGAGCCACGTTTAACAAAAAATATTTATAAAATGATGGAAATAATAATAAAAATTTAATACAAATTACACTCAGTTTTACGAGTTATACAAATTTTAATACAAATTACACTCAGTTTTACGAGTTTTAGACTGTTTTTCAGCCTTCAGCCATAATTTGGTCTTTTAATTTGAAGATGGCGCCATATCAACACTGATAAAGTAGATACTGTGATTCCCTGCAAATTGAAAATAGTTCGATCGACGTCGTCAACGTTAAAGAAATAAGTTTGGGTGTCCAGAATTAATAATAACGTCTTGTAATCAAGCATTAATATTTGTTTCACAAATATAATAAAATACATATTCGTGTAAATTTACAAATCAAGGAAATCTCTCGCTCGTTTTAAAAAGCTTTGGCATTCTTTTACTAATCTATATTTCACGTGATTTTTAAGTGTGGGATACTGAACGTTTAATGTGGCTGAGCGTTCGTTATTGTCGGATGCATATTTTTATTAAAATTGGAACGGTTTTGAAAGCATGAAAGGTTTTTTTAACTTAGTAGAAAAATTAAGGGTAAAGTAGACAACATTTTAAAATCAGGCGGCACCTCTACAATGCCAAGATAAGCGTGCGTACTTTCTTGTATTAATTGTGTTTCCTTTTTTCAGTTTCTCGTCAGATTTTGCTGGTCAGGATTGCCAGGTCAAATGTGAAAATTACACACAAGAAGGAAATGATCGATTTTGTGATCAGACATCTCCTAGAAGTAATTTATTGAAAAAAATACCTAAATGTAAAAGTGATCAATGTAGCAGCAAAACGGTCCCAGAAACTAGTTTAAATGTGGATATCCGCAGTAAATTTCCAGAAAAAAATAAAGCGGACTTTTTAAAATGCGATCAGTGTTCTTACGAAACAACATACCCTTCAAATTTTAAAAGACACTGCCTTCGGCATAGAAATCCAGAAGAAATCAATAAGTTTAAATGCGATCAATGTGACTTTCAAACTATAAATAAAAATTATTTAAAAACTCATCATTGGCTAAAGCATAATCACTCCGAAGACGATAAAAAGTTTAAATGCTATCAGTGTTCTTACGAAACAATTTACAAATGGCATTTAAAGAGGCACATCATCTTACATCAAAATCGAGAAGCAGTCAAAGAAGAAAAAACTCCTTGGCGTCAGCATAATAGCCTCAAAGGCGATACAAAGTTTAAATGCGATCACTGTTCCTACAAAACAAATTACCAATCATATTTAAACAGACACTCCCTTCGACATAGGAATCTAGAAGAACTCAATATGTTTGAATGCAATCAATGTGATTTTCGAACTAAATATAAAAGTAATTTAAAAACTCATTGGCTTCAGCATAATAACTCCGATTGCGGTAAAAAGTTTAAATGCGATCAGTGTTCTTATGAAACAAATTCCCGATCATATTTAAACAGACACTCCCTTCGACATAGGAATCCAGAAGAACTATATATGTTTAAATGCAATCAATGTGAGTTTCGGACTAAATATAAAAATAATCTAAAAGCCCACTGGCTCCAGCATAATAACTCTGAAGGCGGTAAAAAGTTTAAATGCGATCAATGTTCTTATGAAACAAATTGCCGATCAAATTTAAACAAGCACTGTCTTCGACATATGAATCCAGAAGAAATCGATATGTTGAAATGCAATCAATGTAACTTTGAAACTAAATATAAATATAGTTTAGAAGAACATCTGCTGCAGCATAATAACTCCGAAGGCGGTAAAAAGTTTAAATGCGATCATTGTTCTTACAAATCAAATTACCGAGCAAATTTCAACAAACACTGCCTTCGACATAGGAATCCAGATGAAGTTCAAATTCTAATTTTAAACCATCTATAAATATAATCTTAAAGGCCTAAGTATCAAAATAGTTTATCAGCTTCAGCATAAAGTCCAAATCCTTAATGGCAGAGATATTTTTATAAAAAACACTCGCGAAGGGTTTTTGGCCGTTTTCTTTACCGAAATTAAAATAAAACCAATTAATATTAATAATAATATTTTGTATATGCTATAAAATGTAACTAAGGTCTTATTTATATACTAGAAACCCAAATTGATAATATATTTCCAACAAAAATATTGATCATAAGTAGGAGTACCTACCTTAGTGACGTGTTTTAGGACCGTTACTTCCTATTTTGTTTATTAATAAATTTTATTTTTAGTGTTTTAAAACGAGACTGTTTACAGATGAAATGTAAGGAAGGTGACGGCTTCAAATTTAAATCTTTTAAGTGAAGGCGAAAGACTAGAAGCAGTAAATATTTCGGTATATTCATCGAGTCAAAATTAAATTTCTAAAACACTTTTAATTTGACCATATTTTTTAAATTACTTTATAATGAGATTACAAAACATCCCAGGTAACACCTGATAGTTAAATGACGTCCCATATATAGAACCCCTAAAATAAAGAACCTGAAATACTTGTAAATATTTATATATTTCTGTTAAATATTGTTAATTTAAAAACACCATTTTACTTAATATTGTTTATTTTTATAATAGGCGAGTTATTAATACTAAATATTGTCATACAGAAGAATAGATGTAAAATTACTGTTGTTTGATTTGTTATTGGGAAACCCTATACATTTTGAAGTAATATCTGGCAGCGACCGATAGAAGGGGGCTTTTGTTGGCAGTACCATTCAATCTGAAATAGTATTTTAATATCTAAAGGGGTTAGACAAAATAAGACGGCGCTCGACGGGTCCATAGCCAGCAGAGCAGCTGTTTATCATTATTGGTCTATTCCATCTTGGACAAGACATCTTCGGGTGGTTAGGAAATATTTTTCCTTTTTTATAATAGTATATTATTAACCAAGGTTTAGAAGTACGTTATTATTGCGCGACAGTCGATTTTAAATCGTGAACCGAGGGTTGTAAGACGTAAGGGCAATAATAGCTTTCTAAACCGTGGTTAATATACTAATTTTTCCACTACTTAGCCAAAATTTCGCTGTAATTAATTTTACGCACTTGTATTATCGGCTCTAATAATCATTTCAGTTAGTTACCTATAATTTCAAGGTCATTACAGAATTTTTGTGGTCACGTTATTATAATTTGCAGTAATCGGGTTGCCTGCTTTCAAAAGTTTGTTTTGCCAGATTCCTGGTAAATAATAATAAGCTGAAAATCTGTTAATAATACGTGATTAAATGGTAATAGTAGGGGAAAAACAACTTAATTTTTTTCTTTAATATCCTCTAAGATGAGATGCCTTAAAGCTAAACAATATAACTTATTCAAGCAAGTTGGATTTCTTAATCCCTATCTGTTCCACCACTGTTCGCAATTGAATTTGAATCCTTATTTTAGGTAGATATAAATTATTTCCAAAAACGCGCACCACTTGTATTCTTATTTTTTTTTGTCAGAAGATATTCAAACAACATATTTTGCATGTATTTGAATTAAATATTTAATTCAACTCAATTCTATAAGGCAAACATTTTAATTGACTCCTTAGTTTTTATTGCATAAATATAAACCCTCCTGGGATGGGAAACCCCATTCTTCGTAAGAATTCCGTCATATTGGAAAGATATCTGGAAAAAATCCTGATTGGTCAGAAAATAAGTGTCCTTTTATGTCCAGCCACAACGTCGACCTATAATTTCCCTGTACTCGTGGTAAAAAAATTGAATAGATGACGGCTTTTATATTAATTCCTTGTCTTCTCTTTTATGGAAGACGACCGTTTGAAGCATGCTCGATGTTAAGGGTGGAAATAAAAACTTGCCTTGATATCTCAAAAGAAGTTATTTTTGGGTTGGCATTCATGAACAACGACACGGACAATTATTGCAAAAAAATAAATATTCCGTCGAACGAACGGATAGTCGCGTCTTCTGTTTTCTATTATTATTTTTCGTTTCCTTTTTGAATTGCCTTTTTTTCTTATCTATTTAGTATAGATAATAGATATATTTTAGTACGAGAGAAAATTGACAAAAATATAATGATGGATAATTTATTTCTGGATGAAGCAATCCTGAAAAAGAATACGGGGCGGGATTTGTTGCTTGAACATGCCTCTAATAGTGTTTATCAGTATACAGAAAGTTATGTTAATAATACGGAATGTTTAAATAGGATTCAAAACGAAACAAACCGAGAACGTTATTTATTTAAGGTTACTCGAAACGTAACCTCTATGGACACCGAGTATGTGAGTACTTTGGCAATTAAAGCTGAATCAGAAGTGGAGGAAGATACCAAATCGGAAAGTAACTTATTTCTGCAATTAGAAAATCAGGAAACGATAAAAAATATTTTGCTTGATCATTGCTATTACAGCACTGTATTCAGCCAGCCTGATTATACGTAAGTAAACATTGGTATTAAGGTACTCAGTAAAAAAACCTTTTAGCTTACATAGTTTTAATTTCTTTCCGCTTGGGATGTCGGGTAGAATAAGAACCATAAATAATTTTATATAATTGTTTTTGGTGGAATTTATATTACACTTAAACTAATGGGATAGTATCTAGTCAAGATAACAAGATTTGTTAAGTCAAAAAGATGATATGTCAAGTTAGAAAAAGAATGCTGTAGCAGTTTTAGTAGGTAGGACATTAATCATTAGAAATAAACAAAGCACCCTCAGATACATGTCAAAATAGCAACCTGAATAGGGAATGCACAGATTCTTATGCATGCAGCAGGTTTATCTCAATTCTCTTAATAAAGATGGTCAATCGGATAACGGAATATCAGAGTAGACTATTCACAGTCTTAAACCACATTTAAATATACCATCAAAACCATTGACCTCTTTATCTAGCAAGAGAAACCATAGAATATATTTTAAACAATGGAGTTAATGCCAACCTTAGTGACTACAAAGAGATAAGATTATAAAAACGAAGTATACACTAGACTAAATTAGTTGGATCTCAACCTAAGTATCACTTTAGGAAACATTAAAACATAATACTTTCAGTGTTAGCTATTAGTAAGTCTATTTGTATTTAAATTTAAATAAGACTGACCTATGTAAATACAAATATTGTATGTAAACATCATAATTATAAATCTTTGAAAAATACTATAAATCACAGGGGCTAAAATGAATAATGATCTGATCATCCCAGTAAACAACAATCGAACAACAATACTAATTTAAAAAGTGTGGCCTATTTACGTCCTTAGATATATAATTTGCTTCTAGCAACAATGAAGACTATAATGAACATATTCAAATTTAAGAAAGCATGCAAAGATCATATAACGAGGGAATTTAATAACCTCAAACATATCTTTAAATAAAATTATTCATTCTTATTCACCCATAATATACTGTATTATGCACATGTCAAAGAAATAAACAAACACTAATTTGTCAAGTAATCAGTCTCTAATCAGATAGCATTATGGTGCATACAAGTAATTTTATTACTTAGGCACCATTTAATTTTTAGAGAATAATTTTTGTCTTTTTGTAATATTTAAACTTGATTGATTTAATGTTAATTAATGTTGATGTTAAATAAATGAAATAAATGAATGAAACATGAATAAAGATTTAAAAAAATAATTTAGGTAGCTAATGCCAAAAAAGTGAACCTTTATTTTAAATAATGTTACAAATTCTTAGAAATATCTATTGACTTGGGAACTACAGAGCTTTCCTGTCATTAATCACCAACTTTGCAAGCAAAACATGAAAATTGATTTTTGGTATTTATAATACAGCCTCACGATCTGCTTCAAAACAAGCACTACCGGTGCATCCCTATTCTTGACCTCATAAATATTTTGTGCATTATAGAAATCCAACATCCTTTTCGACACAGACTGAGGCCCAACTGAAATATGAACCAATAAATAACATGGGGAAGATGGAGGGGATTGCTTATGAAGATTGGAAAATTAAAAATGAAGTAAACCTCAAAGAAGAAGATCTGGAACAAAAGGGAACCAGGTATGTTATGTTTCGTAAATGAAAACTGTAAAACTAAGACCTTTATTATTCTTAATAGGGTTACACTATGGTTTACAGAAATTAAACTTATTTTGAATGAAAATAAAACTAATGTTATACTTTTTAGAACAAAAGTATCTAAGGTGGAAAGGCCAGTTGACTTTGCTCATGGTCAAGATACAATATATTTTTCAGAAACAACAAAATTCTTAGGGGTACAGATTAATGTATTCTTAGATTGGTCCGCTCATATCAAATGTATGTCACAAAAACTTAATGCTGTTTGTTATGGTATTCGTGTTACTGAATGAGAAAATTTTAAAAACATTGTATTTTGCTAACTTCGAATCCTGTTTAAAATATGGCATTATATTTTGGGGCAGGGATAGTCAAATTCAAAGTATATTTGTAATTGAAAACGATTGGTTCGAATAATTAAGAAATTAGATTACAAGAAAACTTGTCGTACCATCTTTAAAGATAGAGGACTGTTAACAGTATATGCATTGTATATCTATGAATGTTTAGTGTTTTTCTTTAAAATTATAAATTGTTTTCAAGCCCCAGTTTGTCATCAACATAATACGAGAACTGTAAATGTAAATTACCCCATACATAGGCTAAGAGGAATGTAAAGCGGAAATAACGCTGCCTTGAGGAACTACACAGTTTTGTGATATATAATTCGAAAATATCGTCATACCTACTTAAGTGAGTATTGTGTTTTACAGGTGTGGAAAACTATGTTCCGATGAAACCGAATATCCGATACAGATTGTGAAGAGCGAAGCTATGAATGAGTCTGAGGAAATGTATGACGTAAAAGTTGAAGATTCGGCAATCACCAGCGAGGTGATTATAAAGGAGGAGGTGGAATCGGACAGGATCAGGTACATACAGGGTGTCCGTTAAGTACCTCCTAATTTCTCGGGAGCATTCAGGAGGTGAAATAAACCTACTTTGTCATAGAATACGAATTGCTAAAGAGCCCTTTAACGAAGATACGGAGCCCTAAAGGGGTACTCATCGATTTACTTTATTCACTCTCTTTTAGTATAATTTAATAAAATTTTAATATTTTAAGCCATAAAGAGTCATTAAACCATACTACAGTCATCGTCAGGAACGGACTTGCCAGCACGCTCGTCGGGTCAATATTATGATCGGTGTCGGAGCTGGAAACTGATTTTTCAATACTTTGGCCAGTCCTCTTTAAAAAAAGGCCGCTTACATGTCGGTTCAAGAGTTGGAGCCAAAGAATTAAATCGCTCTTTGTATCTCCGTTCGAGGAATTATTTCAATAATTAGGTTTTATTTTGACCTCCTCTGTATGCTCCCGATAAATAGGAGGTACTTACCGGACATCCTATATTTATATTTGTATGTTCCCGATGGGACTCGAACTTTGAACCTCTCGCTCGCCAGTATTCAATTGAAGTAGCCGTTACTAAACTTGATGACGATTCCCATTCTAAAAATTAAGTAATATCACATAACGTATACCGATCTTTAGCACTTTTCTTAAGATGTGGTCACTTTTTGGCGTGGCCGATTGTTAGATAATATGGCAACATATGGTAAGGATGCAACGTTGCCAAACATTCGTAATTTATTTTCATTAACCACAGCTGTCAAGTGACGATAGCTTTACTAACAGGGTAGATCTTAATTACGAATTAATTTTCTTTATGACAGTTCAACGTAGTTTACGACGTTTCGTGTGCCGTCGCGCTGATCTGTTCTTATGTCCAGATAATGAACGACAACAAGTAGTTGAGTGTGGTGGTCAGTCATCTGGGCAGATTGATGCTACATCAGGAGTACCTCAGGGCTCCATTTTGGGACCTTTACTATTTGTTATATTCATTAATGACATAGTTAATTATCTGGACATTAATAGTTTGCTTTATGCTGATGATAACCTCGCATCCGTAACCTGGCGGACTGTGAAAGGCTCCAAGTGTCTATTGACATGATATATAGCTGGTGTGTTCAAAATAAACTTCCGTTAAATATAAGTAAATGTAACGTAATGACCTTTGCTTTAAAGCGACATACCCTTGTGTATGATTACAAAATTAACAACGTAACACTGAACAGAGCTGAGACATTTCGCGATTTGGGTGTGTTAGTTGACAGTAAACTATCGTTTGATCCCCACATAAATGAGCTTATTGCAGCTTGTTATAGGTCCTTAGGTTTTATAATAAGAAATTCTCGTAATTTTTTAAATTGTCATACACTAAAAATAGTTTTTTATGCATTTGTAAGGTCAAAATTCGAGTACGCCTCACTGGTATGGTCTCCATATTATCAGGTGCACCTAAAACGCATCGAAAAGGTCCAACGACGTTTTCTAAAGTTTCATTGATGGTCAGTATCCTGAGATAGGCATTCCAGATGATGTTCTATTGTGTAGGCATTCGTTTGGCTCCTTAGAGGATCGACGTACATAATAGAGTTGCATAATAGAGTGGAATGCAGTGATATATTGAGATACCTGCAATTTCTTGTTCCTAGAACACGTCATTCCCAGACGTTTTATATACCAACAGCGCGTACCAATATCTATAAATATTCCCCCATTTATCGATTGTTCAATACTTACAGAGTCTGCACCAACATAAATTTGACATTTTCAGCTGTAGCTTATCCAGTATAAGGTTAAATTAGTGTTTTCTTTAGGCATCTAATTAATCATTCAATCATTTAATATTTCTTTCTATCAAATATTTTTTTGCTGTTGTATTATTGTGATTACTTATCTAATATTGTATATCTGTGATACCCATCTGTTAATTGGTTATTTTGTAACTGTGAAATGGTGTAAAATAAAATAAAAAATAAAAATAAAATAATTTGAGGACTAGTGAGAGACACATTCGCCATTTCATAATTCGTTGCTTTTCTTTACCTAAATTGTGGTTTTGGACCACGTTTAAAGTATAAAAGAATAGAAACAAGTTTTAATAAAAATTGTACTCAGCTTCAGCCAAAATAGCTTCTTTGATTTTGAAGATGGCGCCACGTCAAAACCGTTAAATAATACTTCGGTTATGCCCGGCGCTCGGCGTAGTCAATTTTAAACAAATAATTTTGAGTGAATGTCGGAGACATTGGACGATCTGGCAACACTCCTGCAATGCCATAATGAGCTTGCTTACTTCCTGTATTAATTTTGTTTTCTTTTTACAGTTTTTCGCCAGATTTTGTTGGTCAGGATTGCCAGGTCAATTGTGAAAATTACAAAAGTGATCACTGTAGCAGTAAAACAGTTCAAGTAACTAGTTTAAATGTGGATAGTCAAAGTAAATTTCCACAAAAAATTGAAGCGGACTTTTTAAAATGCGATCAATGTTCTTACAAAACATATTACCGAACTAATTTAAGCAGACACTTACTTCGACATAAGGAGCCAAACGAAGTCGATATCTTTATATGCCATAAATGTGACTTCCAGACTAAATATAAAGATAAGTTAAGATCTCATCATTTGTGTCATCAGGATGTTAAAAAGTTTAAATGCGATCAGTGTTCTTACACAACAAATTGCCAATCAAATTTTAAAAGACACTGTCTTCGACACGGAAATCCAGAAGGACTCGGTATATTTAAATGCCATAAATGTCACGTCCAAACTAACAATAAAGGTTCTTTGCTAAGTCATCATCGGATTCATCATAGTATCTCCGATGACTCTAAAAAGTTTAAATGCCATCAGTGTTCTTACACAACAAATTGCCAATCAAATTTTAAAAGACACTGCCTTCAACACGGGAATCCAGAAGAACTCGGTATATTTAAATGCCATAAATGTCACGTCCAAACTAACAATAAAGGTTCTTTGCTAAGTCATCATCGGCTTCACCATAGTATCTCCGATGACTTAAAAAAGTTCAAATGTAATAAATGTGAATTTCAGACTAAATATAAATATAGTTTAAAGTCACATTTAAAAAGACATTCGCATCAATTCGATATGTTTAAATGCGATAAATGTGACTTTCAGACTATAAATCAAAATTATTTATTAACCCAGCATCAGCTTCAGCATAATAACTCCGAGGATGTTGAAACGTTCAAATGCAGTAAATGTGAGTTTCAGACTAAATATAAAGTTAGTTTAAAATCGCATATCAAGAACATACATACACTTCAAGATAGGGATCCAGAGGAACTGAACATGTTAAAAGGCAATAAATGTGACTTTCAAACCATATATAAGTTATTTTTATGCGAGAAAAATTCTAAGGAATAAGGAAAAGAACAATATTAAATATAAATAGTGAAGTGTTTTAAGGCCGTTACTTCCTATTTTATATATTAATACTTTAGTTATTAGTCATTAGTGTCACCGATGTAAAATGCAAATGATACACTTATTTATACTTAGAAGTGGACCTTGTTTTACTGTCAAATTGGTTCCAAAGATCGTTTAAAATAAAACAAAAAATAGCTAGTACGTAATTGTTTTTTTTTCAAGCCTTTATACAGGGTGTTATGGAATGGAAATGACGTATTATATTTAAACCTGCAAATCCTGAGATGAAATCAAATTGAAAAAAATAACCATAATTGGCGCTTTAATTTAATATGCCCTGTACATGACCTGTTGTCAAACTAAAATTAAACACCCGCGGCACTGTTCAGAAGAAATATATACAAACTAGCGCCATGTAAACAAAGCACCAGATGTTCAAAAACGTGTGTGAATTTTGAACAGTGTTGTCATATCGGTAAACTCTTTAGAAGCTCAATGTTGTTTTGATTGAAAAAAGGAATTTTATTTAGGTCACTTACCTCCAAAATTTATATTCTCGCGTAGATTTCTATGCACTTTTCTCTTAACTGATTAGAAAACACGTGTATCAAAAGTCAATGACATTTTGATTGATTTGGCTTCGTTTAGAAAAAATGCAATTTCCTCTAAAACACATGCTGTCTTCCCTTGTTATTTAATAATATGTTTTAGTATAGCGGCGAACCTAAGTTCAAATTCACATACTTCGTATATCGTTTTTAACGCAACGAACAAACACGTAAAAATTTGTAGGCACTATTGTCGACACACATATTAAATTTACGGCATTTAAAAACCACTGAATAAAAAACAAATTCACGATTGTTTGTTTACGGCTTTGAATATAAAACGAACGTTATTTTATATTCAAAGGTGACATTCCGTATTCCAGCTGAATAGATATTCATAATAATTAGTAATTAAGGTAGCGCCATCCTACGACAACTTAGTATTAAGGCGAAGTGTACAGTTTGATATTACACTGACAAAAATGCATTTACCAATGTCGCGGGTTACAAAATTGGAGCTACCTCAACCCACCTCCCTATGTTGTTCTAACTGAGCCTACGAATTATCACAAATTATTTAAAAAGCTACACAGTATTTCAGGTTCTTTTGGTTCGCCTCAACCCAGAAAGAGATTTTTTATTAACATTTAAACATGTTTGGGATCACCACAATTCCTCATCTTGTAACTGTTTTATGAGTTACCTGAACTCAGTTTCTGGGTTGGGAAAACTTACTAATAGACCATTTTCGAATGACGTCACAACGCGGCAGCCATTTTGTCTGAGGGACAAACAAATCCAAACTAGGTTAGATGATGTGTTTTGTTTCTGTATTTTGCGGATCGTTTAAGTAACTTTATGAACTTTTTTAAAATCGAATAAACTGAAACACTTTTTGTGCAGTAGTGCTTTGTGGGATGAGACGAAATAGAGACAATGTAAGGTTTTTAAGAAGAACTGCTGCTCTGAAAAATGCTGGCGATGGAGCAAATGCCTTATCTAAACACAGGCAAGAGATGTGGATAAAGGCCATTAAAAGGGGATCATTAAGTGAATCCCTAATGAAGCATGGACATGTTTGCTCTAGACATTTCAAAACTGGTAATAAAATTAAAGATGACATAGAATGAAATTCTAAAAAACTCTTCTTTTACATGCGCTTGCTGCATTACTTGAGAAGGATTATCCTGATTGGATTCCAAATAAGAATATGGGATATGTTAGTTCTCATTGATAGGTTTCAACGAGCCACAAAAAGGAAAAGGCGATTGGATGAGCTAGGACAAGTAGATACGGACGAAAACCATACCTACATTATTTAAATTCAAAATTCAATGATTTGATTATGATGGAGTTAATGATTTGGATAACAAATTAACAAGCAAAATTTTAAATTAAGTATTTCAAGTACACACCATGTAAAATGAGATAAGAATATTTTACTTATTTTTTCTGGAATATACTTCTTTCTGGAACAAACTCTCACATTTTTAGCAAGAACAGTAAACGCTTGAGGACGAAGAGATTCCTGGTACGAGCAGAAATTTAGATGAAGAACCTATGATGGAAAATCATTCAAATGAAGCCACACAGACCGACATAACAGTTGAAAATTTGTCACAAAACTTTACTACTTTAAACAGCAGAGTATATAGTTTTTTTTTATCAAAAATTAAAAAACTTGGAAATAACAGAAGAATCTTTTACGAATGATGACAGCAAAATCCTTTATTATACTGGGCTCCCAAAAAAATGAAATGCTGTTTATTTTATTATAATTTAGTATGATATTATTATACAATACATACCAACTTAAATAACTTAGGATAATAATATGCATCATTATATTGTAAATACAATGCACCTAGCTAGGTGTTGCCACATGTATGTGCATATTAAAATAAACTGTATATTTAGCTTGTAAATATATATTTCAGATGATTTATTTATATAAGCGATGTTGAATATTTTAATTTAGAACCATTTTATTGTCAAATTGGTTAAAAGTAAACAAGTTTAAATTAAATTTCACCGAAATGTACTGTTAAAGGTCGATTCTTACAGGTTAGTGACGTGACGGCACAACATTTCACCGGCGTGATAGAAATTAGTCTTGTAGGAAGTTGTAGGGGCATATTAATGCCTGTCCGACGCGAGACCTTGCGTGTGAATCAACCTTCAGGGTTCAAATTTTGAATATACAAATAGCAAGGTATTCTCCAGTTCGAGCAAAGAAATGTCTAAATGGACGAAAACTGCTGCAAAATCGATTCATTTTGATGCTACAAAAAATAGAAAATGTCAAATTTGTGGCAATTATTTTCAAAGATAAAATTAAAAAAGTAAAGTTGTTAATAAATCAGTATACAAACATGTGGTGCCAATCTTAATTTGTGAAATTACACAATTAGCTGGAGAAATTTGGATAAATCAAATCGCATCAGGTTAATGGTATCCCCCCTTCTTAGGGAAAATTCCGCCGTAAAATATCAAAAAAGAAAAAGCTGACTGTGCTCATTAAATAGATGAGTAGATGATGGAACAGGGTACTTGTTAGATTTCGTTCTTCTATATAGTTTATAAATATGTGTTCTTTAATTAATAGTTTTAGTACCTATTAGTATGTGTGTTGTGTTGTTTAGATGATAAAAAGAGACGTAGTGATTACTAAAGTCACACATACTTTATCTTTGTACATTGCCAAAGAGTTTTATTTAATATATAGATTATTTTTTGTTATAAAAAGTTTTTGTGATAAATATTTAGTTTTGATCTTTTCCAATATTTCTGAAAAATATTAAACATCGACAACGTCGCACAATCCATGCACGAGGCCACGAATCGTCACGTTCATCCAATCCATCAGCCTTTCGCGACACTGTAGGGATGGCTGATCCACAAATTTTTGCGGATCAGTTCGGAACTGATCCCAAACTAACAATTATCTAGTCCGTGGATCAGTTCTCGTTTCGAGTCCGGAGACTGGACTGGTATCAGAGAAGAGCCCGGCAATCGGCATCAGGACGCGCCCGCCTTCGTAGCCGTTTCGATAATCGTTTGCTTTGACTTTGCTATGCGATTACGTCTCGCCGTCTCAATGGAGGGAGATCGGCACGTCGAAACATCCACCGACCGACAAGACAAGACAAGATCGAAGTCACCCGAAGTGTTAGAACAAATTATGCTTTCAGTTACGCTTTGCCGTTTAGTACTGTTTTTTTATTGTTTAAACTATTTTTTATCTAAAATGTCAAAAAGGAGTCCTGTGTGGCTATATTTTTCCGTAGTAGACGACGTGAATAAAATCGGTAAATGTGATGTATGCAAAGAAAATTTAAGCTACAAATATTCAGTATCAAATTTAAAAAAACATTTTAAAAGGAAGCATCCGACTATACAAATGGTACAAGAAAGTACAAATAAGCAAAATATTTCTAATGACGATGCCCAAGCTATTGAGAACGAGAGCCAGGCTGGTTTAAAGATTAATAAGAATGAAGAAAAAAGTAATTTTAACTTAAATGTGGTTGAGAGTAATGACACCAAAGCTACAAGTTCTACAAAAATTCAAGGTAGTATTTCGTCTTATTTGCCAAAAAAAATATCTACAAGTTTAAAAAAGAAGTTAGATGCTGACCTCTTAGGCCTTTTTATTTATGATTACCAACCGTTGAGTATTGTAGAAGATAGTGGATTTAATAAATTTGTAAACACATTAAATCCTTCATATCAGTTACCAAATCGTCACACTATTTCTGATAGTATGATTCCTCTGGAATACGAAAAATGTCTTCAAGAGGCCAAGGAAGAAATTAAAGATGTTTTAAATATATGTTTAACTACAGATTGCTGGACTTCAGCAAAAAATGAAAGTTATATGGCAGTAACTGGCCATTTTATTGATAAACAATTTAAAATGAATTCAGTCTTGTTAAGTTGTGAAAAAATGGAAGAAAACCATACTGCAGTAAATTTAGCAGCAAGACTAAAACATGTGTTGAGTGAATGGAATTTGGAAAATAAAGTTATTTTGTGTGTGTCTGACAATGCAAGCAATGTTAAAAATGCAATAGCCAAGGAACTGGGTTGGAAATACTTCGGGTGTTTTGCGCACACACTAAATTTGACTGTGCAGGATGGCCTAAAAATAGTACAAAATGTTATTGAAAAGATCAAAACAATTGTTTCTCATTTTCGTAGAAGCACAGTCGCTAATTCAAAACTAGAAAATTTTCAAAAACAATTTGGGATCGACCAACCCAAAAAATTAATTCAGGATGTAGCTACAAGGTGGAATTCCACTTTCTACATGTTACAAAGATTTATTCAACTAGAAAACCCAATACGGTCGGTTTTGGGTCTCCTAGACGTCAGCTTACCGATTCCAACATCTGATGAGTGGCAATTGATAAAAGAACTGTGTGAAGTTTTAAAGCATTTCGAAGAAGCAACAAAATCAGTTAGCGGAGAAAAGTATATATCCGCATCTTTGGTAATTGTACTTCAACGCGGACTTTTAACAGTTTGTGAAAAACTAAAGCTTAGTTCTGAAAAAGAACTTCTGAAAAAGACAATTACAGTAATCGAGTGTCTGGAAAATGGTTTAAAAACGAGAGTTGGGAATGTTGAATATAGTAACACTTTGGCAATTTGTACATTTCTAGACCCTAGATTCAAAACATTTGCATTCAAAAATCTGGACGCTATAGACAATATAAAAAAACTTGTAATTAACGTGTTAACAGAAATGGTCCGGAAAGATTCGGAAACAGAAGAACAAAAAAATTTGATTACAAATTTTTCGAATGAAAATAACCAGCAAACAAAATTATCTCTGTGGGATTGTCTTGACGAAAAAATATCAACAAACAAACCACAATCTTCATTTTCAAGCCGGGCAATTATTGAGGTGCAGCGGTATTTGGAAGATGTGACTTTATGTCGTCAAGGTAATCCCTTGGAATGGTGGAAGAATAATGAATACAATTATCCATACCTAAGCAAACTTGTTAGACAAAAATTGTTGGGCGCTTGGCACGTCGGTACCATGTGAGCGATTATTTTCTAAGGCCGAATATTTACTTAACGACCGGCGCACGCGACTAGGTCATAAGAAATTAAGCATGTTATTATTTTTAAATACTCACTGTTCAAGATTTAATCTTAGTAAGCAATAATACAGAGCTCAATTTTTTTTTTGTTTTGTTTAATGCTCATATTTTTATTACTTGTTTATATTTTTATAGGATGCAATTTATGTTGACAGTTACCAAATTTTTTGAGAAAGTGTTATTTTGTTATATAAGTAAAATACATATTAATAAAAGCATCTGTTTTCTTTCATTAACCTTTTAAGTAATATAATAATATATTATTCTGCATTGCCTTAAAAAAAGGCGCTTTATCGTACAAGCAAACTCTTTAAAACGCAGCGAATCAGTCCGAATCACCTATAAATTTATGACACATGGCGCAAGTCCGCTACTCCTCCACTCGAGTTCGCTGTTGCCTTGGAGTTTTGAGAAGCTTTCGCGTCCCGCCCGCATATTTGTCAAGATGTCGGACTCGTACCCGTACCTGATCAGGATCAGTTCCACAAGTCCATCCCCAGGGATCAGTTACGTCGGATCAGTTCGCGTATCGAGCAGCCATCACTACGCGACAGACAGTGCCCGAGTCTTCAAAACGGGTTGTTCAGGCTGCTTCGGCGAAGCAGACGGCTCCAGCGAAGAGCAAACAAACAGTTCCAGTAGAACCGGTTCCACATAAAAACCTGTTTCGAAAAGAACCGATCCGGCTCCAAAGCGGCATCCCTAGTAGATGACAGGGCTCATATAAATTTTTTTTTTTAATGGATGATAGCCCTGTGTTACAATAATACACGATATTAAGGGTGGAATTAAAAACTTGCCTGAGACCATGAGGAGAAGAGAAGGTTGGCATTCCTGATTATCGGACAATTGTAATAAAATAAATATTCCGTTGAACGGACAGAATGCTACGCCCTTATTTTACTTTCTTTCGCTTGCATTTTTTGTTTTGATCTATTGTAGATAATAAATATCTGTTAGTACCTACGAGATAAATTGACTAAAATATCATGACGTAATGAAGCGATGCCGGATTATTTACATCTGGAAATCCTGAAAAAGAATGAAATACTGGATTTTTGTTTGAACATTATAATAATAGTGTTTATAAAGATAAAGAAAGTTGTGTTAATACACAAGTTTTACCGAAACAAATGAAGAAAGTAATTTATTAAAAGTTTCTCGAGACATAACCTCTATGGACACCGAGTGTGTAAGTCTTATGGCAATTAAAGCCGAGGCAGAAGTGAAGGAAGATACCAAATCAGAAAGTAACTTTTTTATTCAATTAGAAAAGCAGGAGGCAATCAAAAATGATTTCCTCAATAATTGCTATTACAGGACTGTCTTCGCCCAGTCTGATTATAAGTAAGTAAACATATGTACTTAGGAAAAGAACCTTTCGGCTTTCATAGTTTTAATTCTCTTCCACTCAGTATATCATAGGCGTGGGTAACAATGTATTGAATGACACTATTGCATTGACACCTTCCTGTGTGTCACATATTTTGAAACACCATCGATGACCCTTAGATACAATGACACTTTTATGATACCATAAAAATAAAGACATTGATACCCAGCGGGTGTTGATACGTTTCATGATACAATTATTGTATCAGTGCTAGAACAGAAGATACTCTTACGCTCTCACAGGAGTGCTTAATATATAGTCCCACAAAAACTTTTCTCATGGGTGTCATAAGAAAACATTGTTTGTAAATAATCCTGAACCTATTTTCAAAGAAATATTTTGTGTCTTATAGCCCAACATTCGTTTCAACACAGAATGAGGCCCAACTGAAAAGTGAAGCCATAAAAGACATGGGAAAAATGGAGGGGATTGTTTATGAAGAATGGAGGATTAAAAATGAAGAGCTAGACATCAAAGAAGAAGATCTGGAGCAAAAAGGAATCAGGTAGTTAAAGAAATGTATGCAACGATCATTAATCTATTTCGTGTTCTTTTAAGTACTTTTCTTTCAAAAAGAAGAGTATTGCAATAGTGAAAAATAACTTTGTAGTTTAAATAAATTAAGATTTTTATGAACACTGTATTTTTAATACATTTTATTTCTGAACTTACAACAGTGCATTAATGGCTCTATGCAGCAGATTCAATCAATTTGTAGGCAATTTTTAATCGGTGCTGAATGCATATTTTTGACAATTGATTTAAATCTAAAATTATGCCCACATTTTTTATGACGCCACAGGCAGAAACAAACTTTTTGTTGACGATCCAAATGTTTATAAAAATTTTACTTCTTGTCTTTATTTACTTTTTTAATTTATTCCTTGATTAAGGGGCTCGTCTACCCAGAAATTTGAAAATTTCGGTTTTTTTTTTTGACATAAATTTGATCTCTAGGGTTTCAAGAACATTTGTGCCAGAGGATTTTTTTTCTTCCATAATTAACGGAGATACAGATGAAAAGGCAAGCGCCCGCCCTGGTCCCGAGCGAGCGAGCGCTCTCGGGTACCTACCGCGCGGCCGGCTGCTTCTTCTCCGCCCACTTCTATTGTCCGATTGACCTAACCGACTGACGGAGATTCCTGTATTCTGTAAACGGTTAGTTTCTTCTCGGCGATCGACTATTCTCCATTTTTCCCTCCACATGCTCCAATTTAGTTATATAAAAAATGATCCGATCCTCGGATTTTCAATCTCTTTTTCTCGAAACAATGTTTTCCGGGAAACTCCGGTGATATCTCGGAAAGTTCCCAACGGATTCGGCTGAAATTTGGCACAGACCAACCGCCAGTGCATGCATAGCTATAACCGGTACAGTATGTTTCACGAAAATTGGATACAACTTAATGATTTCCTGGGTCGGTCCCATTGTGTAGACAAGAGCTTGGCAATAAACAAGTGAAGTATGAAGGGACGGACTAAGGAAAACAAGTATTGATATGATTATATTAATGTAATCAAATGAAATAACATTTTTTAAAAATATTACTAGTCATATTTATTTACATTTATAATGTCATTCTATAGATAGTTCTGTTTCGCTATCGCTATCCTCATCAAAATTAATTATAATTGGATTAATTATACGATCCAGACTAATATACGAATTTTCTACAGTTATTACGTGACGGACTGAATTTTAACTACCTGGGGGAATATCATTAAAGCATTTTCGTATTTTTAACTGGTGCCACATATGCTCTATGGGTTAAAAATGCAATAATAGGGTGGGAGCCGTAGCACTGTATTTCTTCTGCCAATGTGTCACAAACATATACTTCTTTTATACAAAATGTCTTTAAAACTTCTAAAAGATCACTTTTTTTATAACTTTCTTCAAAATATATAGGTATCATTCGCCGCCATGTAGTTCTGAATCTCCAATTTTGTATTATTTGAGCTTGGAGCTTTATGTAATTGGCGACTGTGATAGCTCGCATTGTCCATTACTATCACGCTATTCTGAGAAATGTTTGGTAAAATACAATTCTTGAACCATTCCTCAAAAACTAACAAATTTTACCACAAAAAGATATTTAAATATAAATTGAGCAACCTAACCTACCTGTTGTGCCTATATTTAATTATAATTTATTACAATCCGGTCCTTTCCACATAATAATAACAAACGGTCATAAATAATGGGATTACCCAGGTACTTTTACGGCAGTCATTAAGTTATATCCATTTTTCTTGAAACAATCTTTACCCCAAGGACTGTCGTAAAAAAAATATTTTTTTGTTTACAAGCAAAAAACCTTTCAAAAAAAACGAAGAAATCCATTTGTTTTCAAAATTACGCCAAAGTGTGATTTTTTTGTTCTTTTCTTTTGATTCTGATAGGGGACATGCATTGGCGTAACTAGAATGATTTTCTAGGGGGGGGCCTGGCCCCTAGTCTAGTAGGATTTTAATGGCAAGTGTCACTATGACGTATGTATGGCTTCGAACTTCGGAAACACTGGGGTGGGCACCAGAGCAATCTGGGGTGGGCACGGCCCACCTGGCCCCCCCTCTAGTTACGCCTATGGGGACATGGCTAAGAGTATGCAGATACTGATTTTTTGTTGTTGCTTCCTTTCAGACACCTGAGTCGCCTACAATCACCGGAGTTCTGCAGCGTTGCTGATTTTTCGTATCCACTGTCTCAGGACCACAACTTCCGCAATTTTCAAAATAAAAAAAAAACACTCATACTTATGATATATGAATAAAGACGTGTACCAAACGGCAACTCTGTATCTCGCTTTCTCTCCACACAACGAAATGTAGAATAGAGCGCTTGAAACCCGATCTATTGGGTAACCATTTTCGTCTGTTCACTTTTCCGTAAATCTGAGACCCTTAGTGCATATTACCCAAGTCAAAGTAGTTTATAAGTCAATAAATGACGAGGAAAGGAAAGGGGAAATAACGTTGCCTTGAGGAACTCCACAGTTTCGTTTTATATAATTCGTAACTACTGTGCATATTGTCATTCTTAAGTAAGTATTGTGTTTTACAGGTGTGGGAATCCTGATGAAACCGAATATCCAATACAGATCGTGAAGAGCGAAGCTATCGAAGAATTTGAACAAATCTATGACGTAAAAGTTGAAGATTCGGCAATCACAACCGAAGTGATTATAAAGGAGGAAGTGGAATCGGACAAGAGGTACGTAGTTACATGTATATGTCCCCGATGGGACTCGAACTCAAAACCTCTCGCTCGCCAGTATTCGATTGAAGTAGCCGTTAATTCATATTCTAAAAACTAAGTAGTACCACATAAAGTGTACAGATCTTTAGCATATTGTTTTTTTTTCTAACTTTTCAATGTGATTGGCCCCGATTCTTAGAGAGTATGGAAACATATGGTACTGGTTCTAAATGTTGCCAAACATTCGTAATTTGTTTCGATTACTACAGCTGCCAGTAACAGCTAACAGCTTTACTTGCATGCAGGGTAGATTTTATTATTTACTATCTTGTGGGATTTTTAATTAGTTTACGGCGGTTCGGACGAGTACGGCAGTACCGTTGTGGTCATCGGCACAAGTTTATTCGGGTTTGCTTCTTTCAATATGAAGACGGCGCCACGTTAAATCCTCTATTTGCTTTCTTGCTCTGTTTAATATAATACCTGGCAGCACTTCTGCAATGTCATAATAAGCTTGCCTTCCTTCCTGTATTAATTCTGTTTTCTTTTGCAGTTTTTCGCCAGATTCTGTTGCTCAGGATTGCCAGGTCAAATGTGAAAATTACCTTCAAGAAGGAAATGATCGATTTTGTAATCAGACATCTTCTACAAGTAATTTATTGAAAATACTACCGAAACCAAAAAAAAAGAAAGCGGACTTTTTAACATGCGATCAGTGTTCTTACAAAACAATTTTCAGATCACATTTAAACAGACACTCACGTCGACATAGAAATCCAGAAGAGCTTGATATGTTTAAATGCAATAAATGTGACTTTCGGACTAAATATAAAGACAGTTTAAACTCGCATTTAATCATACACTCACTTCGAGATAAGGATCCAGAGGAACGCCATATGTTTAAATGCGATAAATGTAACTTTCAAACTATACATAAAACTTATTTAAATACTCATTATAAGCGTCAGCATAATAACTCCGACGACGTTAAAAAGTTCAAATGCAATACATGTGACTTTCGAACTAAATATAAAGATAGTTTAAAATCACATTTAAACAGACACTCCAATAGCAATCCAGAAGAACGCGATATGCTTAAATTTCGAACTAAATATAAATATAAACATAATTTAGAAGCTATTCAGCATAATCAGTCCGAAGGCGGTAAAAAGTTTAAATGCGATCAATGTTTTTATGAAACAAATGTCCGATCCCATTTAAACACTCACTCACTTCGACATAAGAATCCAGAAGATCTTGATATGTTTAAATGCAATAAATGTGACTTTCAGTCTAAATATAAAGACAGTTTAAGATTACACTTAAAAAAACACTTACTTCGAGATAGGAATCCAGAAGAACTCGATATGCTTAAATTTCGAACTAAATATAAACATAATTTAAAAGCTATTCAGCATAATCGGTCCGAAGGCTGTAAAAAGTTTAAATGCGATCAATGTTCTTACCAAGCAAATTTCCAATCACATTTAAACATACACTCGCGTCGACATAGGAATCCAGAAGAACTCGATATGTTTAAATGCAATAAATGTGACTTTCAGACTAAATATAAATGGAGTTTAAAAACTCATTGGCTTCAGCATAACGACCCGATGACGTTAAGAAATTTGAACGCATAAATGTGACTGTGACTGTGAATTATATATAAGTTAAGCAATATGAAATAGAATACTCCCCGACAATAAATTCCGGACAAAGATAATGTTAGTCAAGTTCATAGTCCTGTAACTTTTTAAATTGTTATACGATCTTGTTAAAATTTTTAGTACAATTTAGACTTGCATCTCGGAATGTTAGCCTGAATTTTAGTTTTCAAAAATGCTGATGTCTCTTGATCATTATACATGCAGGATCAAAGGACACTTTTTTACACTTAATTTCTACAAACTTCCTCCGGAATTTATTGTCGAGGAGTGACTATGTAATAATAAAAATATACAGTTACATAAAGTAGCGATTCGTCAAGCGTTCTTCCTTGCTACCATCACACAAAATGTATACAACAGTAAAGTACATTATTTCACTAAAACAAAAACACAGTTATTCATTAGCACTAAAGCGTATTCCTAAGCAGATAAGTATTTAAGTTTAAAAGTCACAAATTATTCATTATAATTAGATTGAAAACGTCAGTAAGTCAATGGCCGAGAAGGCGAACGAATCTCTAAACTTGGATGTTCGGTGCTGTGGGATAAATCTAACAACATTTCTGAGATTCAAATTGTGCAGATCCTGTCTATACTAAATCCATTAAAGAACGAAGGGCCTCAAAATAATGAGCGACGCGTGAAAATCACGTGTGTACGCATTTGTTGGCTATATACCCCGAATTCAGCCACGCCACACATCTTCTGTGCAGTACAGTAGAGGCATTTAGACAGAAAGCAACCGATGTAGCGGGTGGTTGTTTCCTTATTCGTGATTCAAATTTTAAATAATTTCTACAACTTGCATGTCGTTCATATTCCTATTTTTAATTGCGTAAAAGTTCAACAATCAACAATTTTGCAGTTTTTCAAAATTCAATAAATTCCGGTCGACCCTTAATGCAACTCTGCACAAACATTCTTACCTTTATACCTTATATAAGGTGGCTAATCTCTTAGGCAGTGCCATAACGAATTTGTACAGTATTTGCATTTTGTATTAATTCTGTTTACTTTTGCAGCATTTCAGGAAAAATGAATATGTTGAAATGCAATCGTTGCTCTTTTCAAACAGATTATAAAATTGAATTAGAGAAGCATTTCCTCAAACACGTGAACAAAGAAAGGGTCAAACTGTTTAAATACAATGAAGGTGCCTATCAAACCATTTACCATATAAGGCCCCATGTGCTTCCACAGAGCAATTCAGAAGAAGTCGATATGTTTAAATGTAATGAATGTGACTTTCAAACTATCCGTAAATATAATTTCAAGCGCCATCTGATTCGACATAATAATTTAGAGAGGGAGAAAATGTTCAAGTGCCATGAATGTGACTTTAAAACTATTCATAAAAACAATTTAAATACTCATCTGCTTCGGCATGTTAATCCAGAAAAAGTTGAAAAGTTTAATTGTCCTCAGTGTTCTTATAAAACCATTTACAAGGCCGGTATAAAAACGCACCTACCTCCTTCAACATAGAAATCCAGAAGATGTTGAACTGTTCAAGTGCAATAAATGTGACTTTAAAACTATTCATAAAAACAATTTAAAAACTCATCTGCTTCGGCATAATAATCCAGAAGAAGCTAAAAAGTTTAGATGCCATCAGTGTCCTTATAAAACAATTTACAAACATACTTTAAACATACACGTTCTCCAACATAGAAATCCCGAAGAAGTCGATATGTTTAAATGTAATAAATGTGACTTTAAAACGATTCATAAGTATAATTTAAAAAGTCATATGCTTCGGCATAATAATCCAGAAGTTGAAAATTTTAAATGCGATCAAATCGCCCACCAATTTTACCAGACACTCCCTTCAACATAGGAGTCCATAAATAAGAAGTTTATATGTTTAAATACAGTAAATGTGACTTACTGCCTTTCAAACCACATATAAGAATTGTTTATGAACTCATTGACTTCGGCATAATAACTCCGGTGTTAAAAAGTTTAAATTAAATAAAATCAAAAAGGGGGTTTAGCCATTTTTTTGACCGAAATTACAAAAATGAAAGAAAAATATTGTATTTTTTATTAGTTATTATTTTAGTATTCTATTACGGTTTCCGCTTTATTGTCCCACACACAAATATGTCAAAGAGCTTCCGGGGTCAAATTTGTCTAAAAAGCGAAGATTTTCAAAATCACCTTGTACTTACATTAAAAATTAAGAGAGCCATCTTAATTTTTAATGTAAGTACAAGGTGATTTTGAAAATCTTCGCTTTTTAGACACCCCTCGTATTTCCGTTACCCATTACCATTACCTCCTGAGTTTTAGGAGGTAATGCATTAACTTATCAAAAAGATCTTTGATTATAAAACGAACAGGAAGGAGCATACCTATATTAAGATAAGTGAGACCGCAATGGAGGTTCAATATGGGCGACTATTGCTTCTATCTGGTCAGAGCATTATACAAAGCATCAAAATTTCGGAAAAATATAAAAAGTGATATATTTCAGGTAGTAAATATTTTAATGTTTCAAATATATTATAGCAAAGGATTAATAAAGCAGATAAATTTAAGTTTGATACAATTACATACAATGAAATTTAGAAATAAAATAACTGGTTTTGAAAAAAAAGGCCAAATAAAAAATTATTATTAATTATCACTTTATATGAAATCTGAAAATTTACATTGCCGCTACTGACGACGGTCGGTGTTGTCATATATACACGGCAAACTCTTTAGAAAACAAATTATAGTTTTAACAATTTTTCATTCTATCATTTATATGATTCCGGAAAACCGACGGCGAAAGATGTTTTGCAAAACAAATAATGGTAATATTACACACAAATTTAAAATTCGTCACAAGCACAGGAAAGTAAATAGGTCAAACGTCATTGACCTTTCTATTATTTTTCAAACTCTTTAAAAAAATGCAATTTTATTTAAGACCCGTGCTTTCTTACCTTTACTTATTTAAATACAATTATTAGTTTCATTTGTTTCACAGAAATCACACAGAATCTAAGTTTTAGGAAAAAAACCTCTCACATAACCTCACAACTAGCAGCTATTCACATGGAATAATACACGGGAAAACTGTTTTATCTACGAACGAACGAAATGGTACGTGCAAAACTCGGAATTGAGATGGGCAATATTTGACAGTTTGATATTTCACGGTAACGGTAATTGAATCCTAATAATAGGCGTTACGGGACGGACTAAGATCGCTTAAATGCGTTTCTGATGGTGATAAACGAGATTCTTCCCTGAATTGAATAAAATGATAGTAGTGATACATCCATCAATTAAAGTAAGGGATAATACTGCGACTGTACTTGCGAAGCCCAAAAAATTAAATTAGCTCAGCTATACTCCTAATGACAAGACCGACGAAGATTTAATTTTCTTTCTCACAATCCACTGGGCGCCGGGGCAACGTAAGTCTAGGCGTACAAGCGTGCGTCTTGCAAGTGTCAGTATTAGAAGATACGCGTTAGGAATACGGTCGGTTCTATTGCTTACCATTTACACTCTCGGCTATCCGCTTTGTTTTCAGAAGGTAGGTACGCGTATAATAATTGTTTTGTAATGAATTTCGGGCTACGCGTCCAAACTTTGTATATAATTTTACATTGTTTTTATTGACGAACCTAAAACGAGTAGTTTGTTTTGGACGTTTGACTTGATGGAATGTTTCGAGCATAAAGTGTTTCCAGGAGTGTTCCCATGAAAAAGAATATTGTGTTTTCTGACATGCTACCGCAGGGTGACGAGTTACAGTGACGCAGGATGAGCTGTGGGTTTATGGGGCTGGACCCCACATTTAAAACGGTCGATTTAAAAAAAAATATGTAGCGCTTCTCTAGGACACCCAAGGAGTCACCAATTTAAATATAATACGTCATTTCTATAACACCCTGTATATTTATTGACCTTTAAATAGAATGAATTTTGTATACATATTGCGGATGTTTTCACTTGCTCCAGCGTTTTTACAAATATAATTAATTCTTGTAGTGACGTAACAATTACAAATCCATTTAATTAACAAAACCTTACGATTTTCTGGCGGGTCATGGGCAGTCATATTTTCGAAAATATTGTTACCAATGAAATGTTTTAATATTTTTAAAGACAAGAGCTTTACTAATTTTTTTATTACAACTTTGTTCTTTTTTTAAAACATTTTTTTACAAATTTTAATAACATCTAAACTTGGGTAACTCAAACCTCCCTTGGAGTCACATGTAATCAATGAATTTAAGAAGTCTGCCTTATTCCCAAATAGCTGTGAAAAACAGTGCTAGCATTGTAGTTTCCGTCCCATTTTGAATGAAACAAAACCTGCAATGTAAGTTGTCACCGCTAAACTTTAAGGAGTCATAATTAAATGCATAACTATAATCCTCTAGGAAATTATTTAAGCCGATATCTTCCTATGTGTCGTCATCGTCTTCGATTTCCGTCCGATTTGCTATTGACTCGTTAATCATTTGTTCGGGTAGTTTTGTTTTTAAACTTACAGTTAATATATTAATACCTTCAAGGTATATACAGTTTCCATCTTGTAACTGGATTAACTATCCTTACCTAAAATAAATGACCAATCTCGTACAGAAATCTATCATCTGGTAAGTACATAATATATTGTTTTACCTCTTACTTAGCTTACATATGTTAAATGGTCCACTTCAAGTGTTGGAATAGCATTTGGGAGTAGTCTCACTTTCACCTTAGATGTTCGATTAAAACAACAATCAGCAAAATGATGGGAACATAAAACACTACTTTTTTTAGGATTAAACAGGCTTTTTCACAAAATTAATCCATAGTGTTCTTTTGTCGTCATCTTTAATAAAGCTAGAACAAAGATATACTATCTTAATATCATTAAGTCAAACTTGGAGTATTATTACTTCTTTGTAGAAACATAGTTAACACAAGGGCGGATCCAGAACTTCGGTTTGGGGATCAAATTTTGTTTTGGGGGGGGGGGGCATGTCTTCCCAGAATAATAATATTGACCTTAATCACTACCTGAAGCCCAAATTCTAATACATTTATTTATATATTGCGTGTAACATAAAATTGATGGAAAATAATAGTTTTACCTTCAGGTACGCCTATGTGATACGTGGGGGGCTTTATATGAGTCTTTATTTCTGATTAACTGATCTTGTTAGAGATTTTCATGTAAAGTTAGTGGCGGACCAGTTTTTCGCTAAAAAGAATTCGTTTTTGAGATGTTAACAAAATTTTTAAATGAGATACCCGACATATTTTTATAATTAATTAAGCATACTTTGGCTCTTACAAAAATGTATTGTTGTGTATTTAAATTCAAAAATAAGCAAGAAATACGATATTTTTAATAATTTGCATTAGTTATAATCCGGCCATGGCCAATCTAAAACTTGCCTGAGACCAAAAGAAGTTATAAGTAACCAACAAACCCTTTATGTTTTCTTTGTTATATGGGTTGGCATTCCTGAACAACGGCCAATTGTAATAAAATTTCGTTGAACGGACGGATAGCCACGCATTCCCATTTTCCAGTGAGAGTTTATCTATAAGACTATTATATATAATATATCTTTCAGTGCGAGATAAAATTACGAAATTATAGCGAAGTATGGAGACTCCCCCCCCCCAACGAAATGATCAGTTAAATGCTGACTACTCCTTGAAGCAGGAATCCTGAAAAAGAATGCAACGCCCGATTTTTTGCTTGAACATTCTTATAATAGAGACAATGAAAGTTGTGTTAATAATACAGAAGTTTTAACTTTGATTCGAACCGAAACAAATCAAGAAAGTAATTTATTAAAGTTTCCTCGAAATATAACCTCAATGGACTCTGAGTGTGTGAGCCCTTTATCAATTAAAGCCGAGTGAGAAGGGGTGATTTTAAGAAAAATGTGCCACTTGAAACAACAAATATTAATATCAGTGAAGATACCAAATCAGCAAGTAACTTATTTCTTCAATTAGAGAATTAGAAAATCCAAAAGTTTTCCGCTGGTATTACGGCACTGTCTTTAGCCAGCCTGATTATAAGTAAGTAAACATAGTAAGGTACTTAGTAAACACCTTTTAGCTTGCACAGCTTGAATTTCTTTCCACTCGGGATATCAGCTAGAAACAAAGATAATCTTGTGCTATAATTGTTTTTTGTAGAATTTACCTTCTCTTAGGTACTTAAATCTATGGGGCAGTTCCAGGTCAAGATGGTAATAAAATTTTTAACTTTACATAATTAATACTTATGATATTTAAAAAAATCCAAAGCACTTTATGAAACATAATCTGCTTGAAAATGATGAAATGTCAAATTTTGCTCAACTTAGATATCTCAGTTGAAAATCCGGGTGTCTTAGCAGGGGCAAGGCGGGAAGTCAGATTCTGACATAGTTGTGTCAAATTGTACATGCAACTAAGTTACTCTTCTTGAACTTAGTTTGCAGGGTTGTTTCGTTTTAAACATTTTGTATGAAACAATTGTTTTAAACATGTTTTAAACAATCATTTGAGTTTAAAACAATGTTTTGTTAAAAATGTTTTAAACAAGTAAATTAAATACACGGTTTTTTTTTAGTAAATTGATTATTTAACAGGAGTATACTTAATTTATGCAACAACTTGGTGTGAAAAATATTTATTGATAAATAGTAATAAAACTACTTACTAAAACAGTAATTTCCATTGAACTTAACAAAATAATAAAAGTTAGGTACCTAATAAACATCTTGCACAGAACTTTGATATATTAAAAAAACTACAAATAAGTGTATAACTCGTAAAAAAAAGGAATAAAGTAAAAATGTATAATAATCACTGAAGTGACATCAATTAGCGCCGTAAGTGGGTGCATTAGAATTTAGTTCTTTAACAATTGTAACCAACTTAGCTGCTCTGACATTGCCGAGCTTATTGCGGAGTTTGGAATGAACTAAACCATAAGACGAGAAAAGTCTTTCTATGTTCGCGGACGAAAACATATATGGCATAAATGGTGCACATCTAGCCTGAAAATTAACAATCGTTGGCATTGCCTCTGAATGGTAGGTTTCTACATATTCCATGCCAATTTCTAATTGCCTTTGAGTTAGTCTATCTCCCCTAAAACGATGATCAAGCAAGTTTGCTTAAAAATGAAATGGAGTTAGGGCCATCTCCAAACGTTCTATACCTTATTTACGTCACTCATTGAAAATTCTCCATTTGATTTTTTGTTTTCAAACCTCTTCAATAGTTCGAGACATATTTCTGTCACTTCTCCTATCGTGCAAGAGTTGTTTTGAACTTTATCTAGCAATGCATTTTAATTTTTTGTGATACTCCTGTGCATTAACTTTTAAATTAACTTCAGTAACTAATTTTATGATGTCGTTCTCAATAAGTATTCTGTTAGTACATACATCAAATAATATTGGCCAGTTTATCAAATAACTCTCCAAGCAGTCTGATAAAGTGTTCTAGCGAATATCCTGAGGTATAATACGAGGAGCGGAGCCGGAGCGGTAACTTGACATTCATACTCGTCTTCGCATTTTTGTATAGCTTTTTTCAGTAGTAGTAATAAATACTCTGATGTGTGGCTACATTAGATGCACCCGTTCACTTTCTATATCTGTGACACATATGCCTATTATACGTTATGGACGTTACTCCAACCGTCAAGGACTAGACAAACTTTCTTCTGACACAAACTAGGTTTCATTGTTGTATGTACTGAGTTATAAACTGTATCGAGCAAATTGTTGGAAACAACATTTCTGTTTGGTGGTGAATATCCAAGACATAACAAATTAATCAACAGTTTAAACTCACGATATTCTACTGCACGAAATGGTGTGTTCGTGGCATATAAATATCTGGCTATTTGTATTTTCATATTTTTCTTGTCTCATTCGCTTGTTCGAATAATAAAACTTGACATGCTGCTACTTGATACTGAACCAGTAGAAGTAGACGGTTTCGAGAGCCCTACAGCGTTCTATCATCTAAGAAACTAAGCATCTTGAGAATGTCATGATTCTGGGCAAAAATTCTAAATGTCCTAAAACTCTATGAATAGAGAACATTCTGAAGATGTCCACTTTGAAAGGAGTTTAAGTTATCTTTTAAATTCTACCAAAAACATTGAAAACATGTTTTAAACTATGTTTTTAATTAGGTTTTATTTGTTTAAAACAAGAACTTTAAAAAAAAACATGTTCAAACAAAAAAAAACCGTTTAAACCAAAAAAAACACTTGTTGTGTTTAAAATTAATAAATACATGATTTTGTGCAAACCTGTTAGTTTGTGCTGTTCATAAGCAGCCCTAATGTAACAAATTCTTAGAAATATTTATTGACTTGACAGAGTTTGCCTATTAGTAATGGCCAATATTCAATGGATTTAGTCATAATAAGGAAAACAAGGTTTATGTATTTTATATTATCTTGACAATTATATTCTGAAAAAGATTTGAGTTATTATTCGGCCTTTAAAACAAACATATTCATGCCCTTTTTGAAATAAAACTTTTGAGTCTTATAGATAGTCGCAGAATAAAGCCCAACTGACAAGTGAACCAATAAATCACATGAGGAAAATGGAGGGGATTGTTTATGATGAATGGAGAATTAAAAATGAAGACCTAGACATCAAAGAAGAAGATCTGGAACAAAAAAGAGCCAGGTAGGAATGAACACTGCGTTAATCACAGGTTGCCAAGCAGGTACTATTTTCTGTGAAGGTTAAGCCATATACTTAGCTGTTTTCTAATCTAAAACTGAATTCGTAAAGTTAAACGGTATGAGAAAATTGCGTTAACAAATATAATGTAATAAGAATTTCAAATATGAACAATTTTCAAATTTTTGTCGTCGATATTTCCAAAACTTTCTTGATAACCCCAATCAACATATCAGCCAATCTAAATATCAATAAATTAACTAAAAATCTTTATTAGTCACGAAAATAAATATAGGACTCTTGTTTCTTTCTAACCTGCCAAGAAGCGGCATATTTTTTAATTCAATGGTTGCAACTTAGATGGCTCTGATTGGTGATTGACTCTGATGATTGGAAAGGAAATTAGGTGCATTGTTACTTTCTTAACGGTTTAAATAAATAAATTTTATTTCTGAATTTACAACACTACATAATGTTTTATAACTGGTAACAAGTCCTAATTATAAATATGCTATCTAGAAATAACATAAATAATTACGTTCTGAATTGTATTTCAATCATAAATATTGCCATGCAATGCGTCTGTTTGAAATCTTTATTTTAAATATACTATCTAAGTGTTGTAAACAAAGTTGCACAGGAAAAGAAAGTAGAAAAGCATGCAGGAATACTAGAACATAGCATTGAGCCCCCTCCAGTTCTTCTTCTTTTTTAGCTTTTACCTTGTAATAGTATTTTTTATGGTCACCAGAAGAGATCTGATGTCAGCATTTTGGTTATAATTTTGTTTTGATGTCCTGTATTATGTTGATGTAGATCTGTTTTTTATCGGGCTTATATTGGTTTTTTATTTGTTTTTTAAGGATTTAATGAACTAGTTTGCAATCTGAGTTTTATTATGGCACGAACTATAATCTGTCTATACTTTTTATATATTCGTTTGCTTGCAAGAGCTTAAGAACTCTGTTTTGGATTCTTAGGAGTTTTTGTATTGTTGCACTTGTTGAGAATGTTAGTACGATTTGAAAAGAGCTTTATAAATTGTCAGGTTCATTGTGATAAATAATTAATCATTGCTATTTTTGTATGACACCATAGGTATTTTATGCTGACATAGTCAAAATGTTTTTGAAAATTTTATTTCTCATCTGTATTTAGTCGGAGATTAACCATTTTAATTTGTAACCTTGTGTATTTTTATATAAATTGTGCACTTTTTTGTTATATTTAAATATCATAAATGACAGTTGTAAAGCTGATACCCTTAGAGACATCTTTGTTAGTCTTAGTGTATATCAGCAAAGTCAAAGTATTTTACCAGATGAAATCACTAAATAACCAGGAAAGTAAAGGGAAATAACACTGCCATGAGGAACTCCACAGTTTTGTGAAATATAATTTGCAACTACCGTGCATATCGTCATACTTAAGTAAGTATTGTGTTTTATAGTTGTGGGAAACTATGTTCTGATGAAACCGAATATCGGAGACAGATCGTGAAGAGCGAATCTGAGGAAATGTATGACGTAAAAGTAGACGATTCGGCAATCACGAGCGACGTTATTATAAAGGAGGAAGTGGAATGGGACAACAACAGGTACGTATTTATATTTTTATGCGACGTTGCCAAACATTCGTAATTTTTTACGGCAGTACCGTTGTTTTGATCTGACAAGTTTGTCTGCTATCATGTCCAGATAATTTGAGAACTAGTGACGCATTCGCCATTTCACATTTCGTTTCATATTTTTAACAAAAATTGCGGTAGTTTGGAGCCATGTTCAACAAAAAACTATTTATAAATAGAAACAAAATTGCAATGCAAATGCACTCAATTTTGCCAATAGAAAAGACTATTTTTTCAGCCTTAAGCCAAAATTTCGTCTTTAAATTTGAAGATGGCGCCACGTCAAAACCGGTAAAGCAGATAGTAATAATAATAATAATTCGAGTGTCCAGTGTTAATGGTAACAATAATACACGTCATTTTATCGAGGATTAATTTTTGTTTTGCAAATACAGGGTGTTATGGAAATGACGTATTATATTTAAATGGATGACTCCTTGGGTGTCCTAGAGAACCGCTACATATTTTATTTTTTTTTAAATCGACCGTTTTAAAAGTGGGGTAATAAACACTCTCACTCACAGGTCAGTCTACGCTACTGTACAAGATTTCATCCAGAGCCAATGGCAATGTTGCCAAACTTAATGTAAAACTGAAATTCCATATAAAATTATAAAAATAAATTATTTTCTACCTACTTGTATTTATCCTTATACCTAAAGAGCGAGGAACTCCAGGCAGGCACAAACACAATCAGTTTTTTTTTCGTTACCATGGGAACACTCCTGGAATCACTTTATGTACACACAGTAATAGTGAAACAGAACCGATAGTTAGCTTTTGAAAATACAATAATACAGATTATGGAGAATTGGACGTCTAGAAGAAAGGCGTCAATAAAACCAATATTCAATGATTTTGTATGTACGGGCAAGATACACGCGTAAACCGAAAAAACAGAGCGTATCGCTTAGAGTGTGTTGGTGATCGACACAACGTATCCGGCCGCTGGTTGGTCTTGAACTAACAGACGCACGCGTTCGATCCTGTATGAAACTACTTCGCTCAGCCGATGTAATGCGTCAAGAGGTCATTGGCATTTGACCTAGTGACGTACGTGGCTATTACTATGCTATATGTTTTTTCGGGTTGTTTAAAACATAGTCCGTCGTAAATGTTCTTCAATTATTTGTACAAAAAGGTATTACAGAATGGAAAAGTGTTTAAATTATTTTATTTTGTTTAAATAGTTTAAGGTGTACATATGACAACACCGGCCAGAATTCCTTGATTGCTTACATGTATCGCAGTGCCACATCGGTGTTTTTCAGGTTTGACGTCAGGTTACTTACCACTGAATGAATTGAAAGCGCCATTTATGGCTATTTTTCTTCAATTTGTCTTTATCTCAGGAATTGCAGGTTTAAATATAATACGTCATTTCCATAACACCCTGTATAAAAAAATACCTAAAATATTCGTGTTAATTTACAAATCAATGTCTTGTTGAAAATCTTCACAGTATTATTTTAATAATCTGTATTTCAAGTGGTGTTTAAGTGTGAACTGTTGAACGTTTATTTCCATAATTTGGAATGTTGCCGAGCGTTCGTTGTCGGGTTTAATTGAAATCTAAACTGTTTTTAAAGTACGGAAGGTAAGAATTGGTTAACAGTGATTTTTTTTACCTTATATGGGAAAAATGAAGGGTAATATTGACAACATCGCACCAACAGACAGATATAATGCCGCAGACATTGGAAGATACACACAATAATCGTGTTTACATTCTGTTTTCTTTTTGCAGTTTTTCGCCAGATTTTGTTGCTCAAGATCGTCAGGTTAAATGTGAAACTTACACACAAGCAGGAAATGATCGATTTTGTGACCAGACATCTCCTAGAAGTAGTTTATTGAAAACAATACCTAAACGTAAAAGTGATCAAGGTGGCAGCCAAACAGTTCAAGAAACTAATTTAAATGTAGATGAAAAAAAGAAAGCGGACTTTTTAAAATGCGACCAATGTTCTTACACAACAAATTTGCTATCAAATTTAAACAGACACTCACTTCGACATATGAATCCAGAAGACGTCGAGATGTTTAAATGCGATAAATGTGACCTTCGTACTAAATATAAATGGGGTTTAAAAGCTCATCAGCTTCAGCATAACAAATCCGAAGACGTTGAAAAGTTCAAATGCGACAAATGTGACTTTCAGACCAAATATAAATATAGTTTAGAGAAACATCTGCTCCGGCATAATAAGCCTGAAGGCGGTAAACAATTTAAATGTGATCAATGTTCTTATGAATCAAATTACCAAGCACATTTAAACAGTCACTCACTTCGACATAAGAATCCAGAGGAACTCTATATGTTTAAATGCAATAAATGTGACCTTCGGACTAAATATAAAAATAATTTAAGAACTCATCTGCTTCAGCATATTAACTCCGATGACGTTAAAAAGTTCAAATGCAACAATTGTGACTTTCAAACTAAACATAAATCTTATTTAAAAACTCATCAGCTTCAGCACAACATCTCCGAGGACGTTAACAAGTTCAAATGCAATAAATGTGACTTTCAAACTATACATAAATCTTATTTAAAAACTCATCAGCTCCGGCATAATAACTCCGAAACCGGTAAAAAATTTAAATGCGATCAGTGTTCTTATGAAACAAATTACCGATCACATTTAAACATACACTCACGTCGACATAGGAATCCAGAGGAACTCGACATGTTTAAATGCAATGAATGCGACTTTCAAACTAAATATAAAAATAGTATAGAGGAACACATGCTCCGTCATAATAAGTCCGAAGGCGATAAAAAGTTTAAATGCGATCAGTGTTCTTATGAAACAAATGTCCGATCCCATTTAAGCACTCACTCACTTCGACATAAGAATCCAGAGGAACTCGATATGTTTAAATGCAATAAATGCGAGTTTCAGACTAAATATAAAGTTAGTTTAAAAACTCATCGGCTTCAGCATATTAACTCCGACGACGTTAAAAAGTTCAAATGTAAAAAATGTACTTTTCAAACTATATGTAAGGATTATTTAAAGCGTCATGAAGTGCGGCATAATAACTCCGACGACGTTAAAAATTTCAAATGCAACAAATGTGACTTTCAGGCTAAATATAAAAGTAGTTTAGAAGAACACCTGCTTTGGCATACTAAGTCCGAAGGCGGTAAAAAAGTTTAAATGCGATCAATGTTCTTATCAGACAAAGAAATCCAGAGGAACTCGATATGTCTGACTTTCAAACTATAGTATAAGTTATTTTTATCTATGAAAAAGTAGATATAAGTCCAATAAAAACATTCAAACACACACAATTAACATGGAATGATTAACGAGGAGATTTTATTAGTTATTGGTTTAAGGGGGGTAAGTACTTTACCTCCTTATAACTTCACTCCACTTTGAGATGGACTACTTCAAGAAAATTATTATTTATTAAATAATAACGAACAGAAATTGGTAATATATTTCCAACAAAAATAATAAATGTAAATAGGAGTATACATCAGGGAAGTATTTTAGGACCGTTATATTCTATGTTAATAACCTGCGATTCGTGTTAAACAGATGTAAGATGCAGACGTTTGCAGATGATACAGTTATTTGTATAAGCGGTACAAATATGGTCATGGGGTTGTTTGCTTCTTAATTGCAGTTGATAGACTGGAAGCAATGAATCTTTTTTAATATTTCGGGATATTCCTCGATTGAAAATTAAATTTATTAGAGAACAGTTGTTAAGAACCAAATTTAATGCCAAGAAAAATATATCTAATTTGGTTATATTATTGTAAGTAAAACACTTTTTTACTTAAATTTCCACTTTTTATTTGACAATACTATTTGACATACGCAGTGAAACATGTCGTATTGTCAAATAAAAAGTGGAAATTTAATTAAAAAAGTGTTTTACTTACAATAATATAACCAAATTATTATGGACTTCCACCAAGTAACGACAAATAATATTAAAGTGTTAAAAATATATCTATTTTTTCTTGTCGAAACTATGGCATCATAATTTCTAAAGGTAAAGTCAACGATTTTGAATCAAGGAGGATACGAATTTGCTTCACAGTCTTTGAAGAATAAACAAATCACATTCTTAGGTAGGCTGTAAACAACTATCCAGAGAAACAATCGGCGAGCTTTGAGAGCTAGTATAATTTATTTTTTGTCGTTTTCTATTAATTAGACAAAGACATTACGTTGCCTTCGAACATTTTTTTTTTTTTTTTTTTTTTTTTTTTTTTTTTTTATCAAACACAAGCACTATAGGAAAAATCCTTTAGGGCACTCTGGGAGTGGTGCGTGTGCGCAAAAAGCGATTCACGTTGGTTTTGAATCGTTGGAGGTTATATTCGTTGGGAAAAACGTCCTCGGGAAGGTCGTTCCACAAAGATGTAGTCCTCCAGATAAAAGAATTCTTAAATAATGAAGTTCGAGGGGTACTAAGCTTAACCACATATGGATGGGTAGCAGTGGTTCGTCGTGTATTTCTGCCAATTGTCGCTCTGGGCGGAATTAAGAGGGCAAGGTCAGCCGAGCACCTTCCATGAAAATATCTGTAAAAGAGAGTCAAATCCCCAACCTGTCTTCGATGTTCTAGGCTGTCGAGGTTCTTCGTCAGCTCGTAGTCTCCGATCAGACGAATAGCCCTCCTTTCGATGGAATCCAGCAGCCGAAGAGTATATTTGGGTGCAGAGCTCCAGACATGAGAGCAGTATTCTAGTGATGGTCGAATCTGGGCTTTGTATAGTGTCAAAAGTTGTTGAGGTGTGTACAACTTTCTGGTTCGGAAGAGTACCCCAAGCTTCTGAGAAGCTACCTTGGCGGTTGCCACAACGTGATTATGCCAAGACATATTTCCTCCGAGATTGACGCCCAGCAAATTGATAGATGAAGCCAGTGGGATTGCGTGTCCGGCCATGACTATTTCCGGTTCTGTAATGTTAACCTTTTTAGAGAAAACTGCTGCCTGGGTTTTTTTAGCGTTAAATTCGACTTGGTTACTGTCACCCCAAGCCAAAATTTCTTCCAGGTCTTTGTTGAGGCGTGATACTTCATGCTGTCTGCGAAGATGTGCGTCGGCAGCCGACGTTTGCGCATTCAAAGAGAAAGATGAGATAAGTGTGCTATCGTCAGCAAAACTAAATATCGGATTTTGAGTTTTCACTAGAAGGTCGTTAATGTAGAGTAAGAAGAGAGTGGGAGACAATATGGACCCTTGAGGAACACCGGCATTGATGGTGAAAGTGTGTGAGAGAAATCCGTCAATCGCCACTTGCAGAGAGCGGTCGTTAAGAAAGCTAGACAACCATGCACAGAATCGACTGGGCATACCATAGGATCGCAGTTTACTTAGAAGCCCCTCATGCCAAACACGATCAAAAGCTTTAGAAATATCCAGTGCAACAACCCGAGACTCCCCATGATGTTCGATTGCGTTGTTCCAAATATGGGTGACATAGGCTAGAAGATCTCCAGTTGATCTGGACTTCCGAAAACCATATTGATGATCGCTGATAATGTTGAAGCCTTCCAGGTACTTTAGAAGATGTTGGTTAATAGCTTTCTCCATTACTTTTGATATAACTGAAAGCAATGCGACTGGTCGATAGTTGTTAGGCAGGGTTCTCTTACCTATCTTTGGAATAGGCTGGACTCGCGCCGTCTTCCAGCAAGATGGAAATATTCCTTTTTTGTAGGATAAGTTGAATAGTCTACAAAATACTGGTGTTAGTTCATCGGCGCATCGCTTGAGAACTATAATAGGAATTTCGTCTGGACCAGTGGCTTTTTTGACGTCGAGTCCTTTTAGGATTCGTTTGACGGGACGCTGACGGAACACGATTTCGGTCATTTCGGATTCAACTGCAGGAATGTCGGGTGGTGTTCTTCCCTGGAAATCTACAGTGGAATGCGAAGAAAATAGTTCAGCAAGTAAGTTTGCTTTGTCTCCGGCTGTGGATGCTATTGTACCATCGGGACGTGTTAGAGGTGGAATACTTGATTTGGTAAAATTTTGGCTGACGGCCTTAGCGACTGACCAAAAGGACCTTGATCCGTTTGGACAGTCAAGAAGTTTGTTTTTGATTCTCACGTTATGGGCTTCTTTGCTTTGATCTATTGTTAGCTTACATTGGTTTCGAGTGGTAATAAAGATGGTACGCTTCTCAGTGGTAGGGTTATTACGCCACTGTCGGTAAGCCAGATTTTTTGATTTGACAGCACGCTCACAATCCTTGCTAAACCAGGGCTTGCCGTTGGAAGGGCGTTTTTGGGAGGAGGGGATAAATGCTTCCATGCTCGTTAGAATGACGTCGGAGACCTCCCCAGCACAGACGGATGGATCATCAGAAGAGAAGCATACGCTCATCCAAGGAAAAGTCCGAAAATGGTCTTTCAGGTCTTCCCACTTGGCCGATCTGTAATGCCATATCTTGCGAGGTTTAGGAGGTTGTTCAGAATTAATTGGTAGTTCGCTTAGAGTTGAAATAAGTTTGTGATCGGAAGATCCTAACGGAGGCTGTACGGTGACGGTATATAGATCAGGATTTGACGTTAAGAAAAGATCCAAAAGACTAGCAAAATCTCCAGCTCGGTCTGGAATCCGCGTTGGTTCTTCTACGAGTTGAGTTAGACCAGAACTGATCGCGAAAGATTCGGCCTCGCGGCCTTGCTCATCGGAACGTACTTTTGATTAAAGCCCTTATTGGAACGGCCGTCTATCAGATTAACAACTGTCAGATTTGTCGTTATTGTTAAATAAAATTCAATATACAGGGTGTTATGGAAATGACGTATTATATTTAAACCTGCAAATCCCGAGATGAAAATAAATTGAAGAAAAATTACCATAAATGGCGATTTCAATTATTAAGCGAAATATACGCTTTATATGAAATCTCAAAATTTACGTGGCCGCTCCTGAGGCCCTTCTCAATCAATATTTTATTGAGGCAGTCTCCAAGTTCAAAAGAGGTTAGCGCATTATATGCGATGTTGCAACAAATAATTCTAAACGCACGTGTTCAGTTTTTGACAATAAGACGTCTTTGACGCGCGCTATCACTTCTTTTTCAAACTTTTTAGACAAAGAAAACTACAATTTTAAGGTACATACTACTCTCTTACCTTCGATCTTATTTTAAAATAATCCGTTTTATAATTAAATTCCATAAAAAAATATAGCACAAAAAGTATGTTTTTCAACAGAACCAACAGTAGATAATATCACACAAATTTTAAATCACATCACAACATTTATTATTAGGAATTATTTCACAACAAAAAAAAATCGGGCAATACAACTAACAAAGCGTTTAAAATTCGTATACGTCAAGAACGTGGCACCCTCGACGTCGTGGAACCAACGTCATTCCACTCCCGAGTCTCGAAACTGAAACGCCCCGGACCCGGGTCTATTTTTCTCTAAAAAAATGTCGATGTTGAAAATAAAATAGCCAATATATTTAGGCCCAGTAATACATGCATAGCCTACATGTATTTTAAAAGAGCTTTAAACAGCAAAAAGTCTAACATGTTAGCGACGGAACAACCAAGGAATGTCAAGAGGTCACATTCCTTAGGCTAAACATGAAATAGGGGTGTATAAAGTGACGCAACACAGCAAAGGCAGGGGTGCGCCTATATAAGCGAGAGACGCGACGCTTAAGAAAAAATTCAATTAAAGACTGTTGCAAATACAAGACGTTACGCTGCCCGATTCAGAGTCAAAATTTCCCGTTCTCAAATCAAGTCATTTCGCTGCCAGTGCTGTATCAGTGCATCATTAATCTCTTTAATTTCAACATACAAGTTTTTCCCATTCACAAGTTTAAGTATTTACGCGGCCATTTAGTGTTCAGTGCATTATTCTTTCTTAGACGCATTTAATGAATTTTCTCTACTTGTTAATATTTTTCTAGCTGCACACGTCGGCCCTTGTCGATGGACGGTGTGCCAGGAATCTTTAACAACGGAGTTAAATTCAGTGGCGCATAATTTAATTCTTCATTCTTTGTTTAGACGCATTTAATGAATTTTCTCTACTTGTTAATATTTTTCTAGCTGCACACGTCGGCCCTTGTCGATGGACGGTGTGCCAGGAATCTTTAACAACGGAGTTAAATTCAGAGTCGCATAATTGATTCTTTATTCTTTCTTAGATGCATTTAATGAATTTTCTCTACTTGTTAATATTTTTCTAGCTGCACACGTCGGCCCTTGTCGATGGATGGTGTGCCAGGAATCTTTAACAACGGAGTCAAATCACGCGCACAAAATCAACTAATTTATAAACAAAATGGCCGCTCTCTTTCTTATCTTCTATTTTGATTTATTAATACAAATCTCATTAAAATCTATTTCGGTAAATAAATATCCTACAAGTTCAGTCTGTCAAATAAATTGTCCGCAGGACAAAAATGGCAGGTTTCTAGTTAAAAAAACTACAAAGGGTAATTCGGGATTAACGGTTCTGTTTAATCTAAAATGTCTGCAAGACAAAAATAACTTAAACATTATTTTAAAGTGAAAAGCGAATAACGGTACCACTGTTGGTGTAAATCGATACACTTTTGCTTTCGTTGAAGGGTCATAAATTAGTAGGTCATTCCCTTTCAGGTTAGAAACAGATGTTTGTCTTTCCAGGGTGAATTTTACAGTGGGTTCTTGAAAACAAAGGTAGGTGTTTATTACGCAGTAATAAAGCCTTCCTCGAATAATATCTGCAATCCGCGGTAAAGAAATGGGGGAGGGTTCTAAAAAGGGTTATCTATAATGTATAACAGGGTAACCGCAGGTTACCACTGTTATAAAAAAGGGTTAAAATCATTTGGTATGATGTTGCCAGTAGAACGTTAATTTATAACAGGTGTAAATAAAAAGGCGTGATGGGTTTTTCTTAGGAATGAATGTTCGACGGTAGGACACCACTACCGGACAGTGTCTTTCGACTTCCAGTACATGAAAAACAATGCTCGCTTGAGAAGAAAAGTGACACATGCGTAAAGCGAGCAGGCTCCTAATTTTTATTACACTTTTATGAGTTATATGTTAAAATGTTCAACAGTAGGACACCACTACTGTACAGTTGTCTTTTCACTATACTACGTAGTAGCATTATACCAAACGTGTACGTAAACTGAGGGATGATACATCAACAAAACGACAAGTAAATTAAATAAAAATACGTACACGAAAATGGGGTCATATGTATGTAAGAAAACACCGAATTTTACAAAAAAATATGTATTTTCCACCAGTTAATTACAAAAAACACGTCGAGGAAAGCGACATGCACTCCGAGTGACAAGCGGAGCATAAGTGTCCCTCCTTAAAAATAATCTGGGAATAATCCTAGCAAAGTTGACCAAATCTATTTCTAAGAAGTACGGTCTTCTTCCCTAACAGCCAGTCAGGTCGTAAAATGTATATCCTTATCGACTATAACTTAAGTATAACTAATTGCTAACACATGTTGGCCATATACAAGTGCGTTTTGTTATGGTAGTTCCGTCCAGCTTAAGGGTGGAGGCTCACAGTTTAAGGGTGTATGCTGACACGGCCAACCTGACACATAATTCGCTCTCGAATTAGCAGGAAAACAGCTAAAATCTGAAACAACATAAAAGGCGACAGAGATTCGGTTTTGGTTGTTAAGTAAACGTAGGGTTGTGAGCTGATCGTGAACAACATAATTAAATATATTTTTATATATCATCGTAGGAATCAGAGTATATAATAGTAGAATTTGTATCGAAAGTATCTCATCATAGGATTCGAAAAATACCATCATAAAATTTAAGGTGTATAGTCGTGGAATCTAAAGTATCTCATCGCAGAATTAAAAGTATATCATCGTAGAATTTAAAGTATGTCATCATAGAATGTAAAGTATATCATCGTAGAATTTAAAATATATCATCGTAGAATTAAAAGTATGTCATCGTAGAAGTAAAAGTATATCATCGTAGAACTTAAAGTATATCATCGTAGAATTTAAAGTTAAACATGGTTTCTAACAAACTCTCCTATCATTTTACAAATCGTTAACATAATAAAATGAGAACAATAGTCATTATAAGACAATCATTTAGCGTTGCTCACCATTAGCTCACATTTTCATATATTTTTTTTTATAATATTCACATACTCCGAAGGATCAGATAATTCTCCGGGCCATATACGAAGCATAAATCTTTGGCAACGATGCTCTTACGATTCGTTGACAAATTTTTGACCTCAAATTTATCGTTTTCCAACACATTAACGATCTCGACGGACCTTCATACTTAGCTAAGAGGCTACTGCCCGATGGAATACCAGATCGCCAATATTTAAAACTTTATTGGATCTACGTGTCTTATCAAACAAAACTTTCGCATCGTCGGCCTGTTTCCTTTAAGATATATCTCGGTTTGATAGACTCGTCAGTTTCCTAATATCAGGCACATTGCCTTCGACACCAGTCAATAATAAAATCGGAGAAAACTCTGTAGTTTTTTGAATTGTCGTAGAAAGCGTGGTTTGGGTTTTACTAATTGAATGTAACCTGTCCACTTTGTCGTCGATTTCGGTGCGTAACAAATTCAAAACAATTTTTATTATCTTTCCACCTGACCGTTATATCGAGGGACGCCGCTGTCGTAAATAAGCAAATTTTGTAATGCTGAACAACGTCAGATGCATTTTAAGAGCGTCGCATGAAAGTATTTTTAAGGGCATCAAAAACAAAACCTTCGTAAAAGCATCTAGGTACTAATAGCGACAAGTGTTTAAAACTATCGACGGATACTGGGAATTGACCCACATACGCCGCGTGAACTACCTGAAAAGGGGTCAGCTTTTTGTCGATGTGATTTAATCGTCTCTGTTTACCAATTCCACTTGAAACAATGGTCGCAATACTTTTTAACAAACTAGGCCATTTTGAGGAACCAAAAATAATGGTTTATTTTGGAAAGTGTTTCGTTTGGCACCACATGACATTGTTCATTGTGAAATAACCGTAATAACCCTAAACGACTATCCTTAAGTAGGTATACAAACCCTATAAATCTGTGGGTTCTGACCTGAATCTATTTTCCGGAGTAGGCTATCATTTTGACACAAATATTGAGCGGTTAACTGACCCTCTTAGAGCTTCTGTTTTATTTCCTATGTCTCGCGGTATTTTTTGTAACTTCTTTAACTGAAATAACCCTGATCACTAATTTCGCCGGTTTCAGGTTCAACATCAAGCGTAGGATTTCTACTAAAATATTTACCCTTCCGGTAGTCGATGTCAAAATTAAATTATTGTAAATAAAGCTACAGCATGACAATCACGCGAATTTCTTATGCTGTGACAACTTTAAAGAATTATAGTCGGTGCCCACCTTAAATTGCACGCCGAATAGATAGACACAAAAATGATTTATCGCATAAAAATACAGCAACAGTTTTTAACTCTTACGAGTGGTATTTAGACTCTTCCGGTGTGGTCACAAAAGCTAGTAGTTGACTTAAAACTACACAAACATAATTTTTAGCAATTTTCTTGTGTCGTCGCCCTATTATAGCGTCGGGGTTATTATAGTGTTAACAACTATAAAGAAGCAAATGTCAAAAGCGGTGCTATTACATTCAATTCCAAAATTAATTACTTGCTAAGACGTTATAATTAATTAAAATAATGAATGCAGGCTCAAAGTGCTCTCGTTTTTTTTTAGCAATTTTTTCGGACAACAGACTGCACTCCGCTGAGAATCTATCAAACAGACTGACTTTAAGACTTACTACAAAAAAATCGACATTTTCCGACGTCCGTTGGTCAAAAGAGTAAGGAATTAACTGGCCGACTCTATATTGCTGTTAAACGTTGCGTGGATATCAGCGATATCACCAATAACAATTTTCAAAATTTGTGCGGTGTACAAGTCAAAATTTAACGAATATTTTTCTCTCGCATACTCACAATAGAATTTTGCCTCCCTACTAGTGTATTGGCTGTCGTTGCGAAGTTTTTCACTCAAATTTCGTTTGGCAGGATAAAGGCTGGATAACTCGTTATGGAACTGCTTCCAAAAATTTTCCAAAAACTTCCACGTTGAAAACCATTCCTCGGCTTCTCCGGTGAGTCCGGTAGCACTCCTCAGTAGCAGTTCGTGGGTTGACCAGTTAAAAGTCTCTCCTAATTTTTCCATTTCGTCACACCACTTAGTCGCACCATCGTCATCCCGATTCGGTTCGAAAATTGGTACTCCAAAGTTGTTGATATAGTTGGTCGCACACTCACGTCTCTTAATTCGTTAATAGAATCGATTCAAATTTTCGCAAACTCTTCCATTATGACGCGACTCGCGAAAATTAATAAATTCACTAGAGTTGGATGACCGCTGGTAAAACACGCCGTGGAAAAACGCGAATTCTATCCCACTTCTGATGTAAGAAAACACCGAATTTTACAAAAAAATATGTATTTTCCACCAGTTAATTACAAAAAACACGTCGAGGAAAGCGACATGCACTCCGAGTGACAAGCGGAGCATAAGTGTCCCTCCTTAAAAATAATCTGGGAATAATCCTAGCAAAGTTGACCAAATCTATTTCTAAGAAGTACGGTCTTCTTCCCTAACAGCCAGTCAGGTCGTAAAATGTATATCCTTATCGACTATAACTTAAGTATAACTAATTGCTAACACATGTTGGCCATATACAAGTGCGTTTTGTTATGGTAGTTCCGTCCAGCTTAAGGGTGGAGGCTCACAGTTTAAGGGTGTATGCTGACATGTAACAAAATAAATTGCAGATTATCAAGGAAGTAATGTAAATAAAATGGTCGCAGACCAAAGCTTCATGTAAGAAGTGAGGTAGAAATATCGAGTATCTACTATTATTGTCACAGACATAATAGATAGATAACAGGTAACAACGCTATCATTGTCGCAGACATATAATAAATAGTATTGTGGTAAAGGGGGTAAATCATCACCAGTCTGTCGCAGACAGATATTGGTGAATAATAATGGGCCAAATTATGGGAGACAAACACTCTGAACTGATTATAGGTATAATTACTATTATAATAATATAAAATCTTGTATTTGAATATTTTATTAATTTGTAATAAATAAGTGAATGGTTAAACTCTCTTTGATTTAAATTCCTGGCAGCGGAATCCTATTAGTACTTAGGGAAAACGTCATACTAAGAATAAAGCTAATAAATCGTAAATCCTGACAACCTTACCGTTGTCCCAAACTTTAAAAGAACTTGCAAAGTAAACACAACGTATACAGGGTCGTACCACAAAAATTAGACGATTACAGCCAGAGTGATGGATTCCATCAGGCGAATAACACACCCGGGGTAGATCAGTTTCAAAACATACTGAAGTGTGAAGCGGCGCGCGGTCGGTATTCAAGCTACGGCGAGACAGGCGGTATGATCTGACAACACTGTTAGTATACTCTAGTGACCCACATTGTTGCTAGTGAATCCAGATGGAACGGGGCGACAGTATGTGGGTAAAAAGGGTTTTTACCTTAGTATTTAGATATTCGATTTAAAAAAAAAGTATGTAGACTTTCTCTAGGACACCCAAGGAGTCACCCATTTAAATATAATAAGTCATTTCCATAATACCCTGTATAATGTAAATATTGTTTGTGGAAAAAATAGTGATTCTTAACTCAATTTGGTAAGACTAATTAGCCCTGTGACCATAAAATATAAAAATTTACCTCTTAATTATACCAGTCTATAGTCTAAATCGTAACATAGTACTACTATATAAAAACTTAATTCTTAAGGAAACCAATAAATCTGTATTATAGTACATCATTTTATTGTTATTATACTTACTATGTCTCAAAATGTTTTGTTCAATTTCAAGCTCAAAATGTTATCTTAGTACTTTTCTACTTGGTTTTAATTTTCATTGTTCAGTTATTTTTCAGCTTTCCGTATTCAGCAGTGAAAAAGCATACTTAAAAAAATATATACGTAAGTACCACCATGATTATTTGCCTTTTGAAAATAGAAGTTTTTTAAATTTTGATGTACATTTTGGGCCTAATTGCCACTACGGCCTAGAATTGTAAAATAGGCCCCTCTAGCCTTACAGTGTGATTTCATTATTGCTCTGCTGCTAAATAAAATTGTTTTACAGTAAAATTATTTTATAATAAAATTCTGACTGCCGGTTAATATAATTTATATAACGAATAAAAATTACTAAATAAATATTTCAATCACAAATTACTTACTCGCAACAAGCAGAAAAGGTCCGTTCTCGTCAAAAAATTAAAAATTATTTTAGAATTTAAGGACGCATTTCCTTCCACCATTTTCAACCATATCATATGTTGCTTGATTTTATTCCAGTCCAGACGAAGGAAGTTAGGTTATACAATAATTTAACAACTCGTACTGTTCGCATTCTATGTCTGTCTTTCTCTGTATCAATCTTCCCCAATTCGTTAGAGTTCCCCGCTAGACGGGTACAGTGTTGCATTAGACGTGCGTAAAGATAATAATTTCATATAAAACAATATATAAATTTAATGCAACATGGACTCAGGAAATCTGTTTCTAAGGCATCAATAAACCTATGCAAAATAAAAATATATTTTAACTTAATATAGAAAATATAAGTTAAATGTTTTTTGTGTATCCTGTCTTAAGAACTTGACTAAGGATTCGAATGTCGACGTGAATCTGAATGTGCATGTTAATGTCTCTCAACTGAAAGAATGATTCTGAACCTCACTCGCGTCGGTTTATATAGTAGATATAATTTGCATAAAGTTGAACTGGACATTAAAGAATACTTGGAAGAAATTGAAGCAAGGTGAGTACCTACCCACATAGGGAGGAATAAATCCGAACAGGGTATTTTAAATAACAGGTACAACCGGTTCCAGTTTTTAAAATGACCTGTTTCAAGAAACCTGGTTCAGTTCAGTTCCAGACTTTCGCTGCTCTCTTGCAGTGCTGCCAATGTAATGACCCAACTTTCCCCACTTCGAACAAACCTGCATGAGCATTAAATTATCCGTGTTCCAAATAAAGCTCAGTTTACGCCCAAAAAACCGTAAAAAAACATGTCTGTTCAATGTACTTACAATAGATGGCCACGGTTTTGCAGAGTGCAGAAAAGTCATGACTGCAGCTCGGAAAACCGTGAACATATTTGTTTAACGCTGGTTATCGTATTTGCCTTTGCAATCGAATTAAAACTAAATCGCTAGAATTCAAAAATTGAACTTTATTTTGACAGATTAACAGAGTAATGCTACCCGGTCGCCGGCCATTGATGAAGACATCTATCTTGGTTTCTCGCCGCTCGACGTTCCGTCGTCCCCTCTTCATGAGCAACGTTGTCGGCTCGTTCAAATAATATAAACGTATCTATTGTCCTGAACATACCGGCCGCCTTGGAATATCATTTCAAAAAACTTAAACTATTAAAAAAACTACATATTAGTTATCGAGATCCTTCGCTCTCAATTGGCAAAGCACAAAGTTTTGAAAGATGGCGTTTAAATACTCCTTCATTAAACTTCACTGTCGCGACACGCACAATACCGTCCTTTCCAGGATGTAATTCTTGTATCCTACCAACTGGCCATTTTAATGGTGGTGCCTTGTCGTCGCTGACTAAAACAAGTGTTCCAATTTTAACATGGCATGGCTTGTCTTGTTTCCATTTAGTCCTTGTTTGCAATTCGCCTAGGTATTCCAAGTGCCATCGCCTCCAGAAGTGCTGGATTATTTGTTGAAGCCTCTGGTAACGCTTGAGTCGATTTTCTGGTACCTCCAGGCTGCATTTTTCAGGAATTGCTGATAGACTTTTTCCAATTAATAGGTGAGCGGGTGTAAGGGAATTTAGCTGATCAGGAGAGGAAGTAAGTGGACATATAGGACGAGAATTGAGTATTGCCTCAATTTGAACTAGGACCGTTGTAAAATCTTCGTAGCAAAGATTTGCCTCCCCGACTACTCGCTTAAAATGAAATTTAAAACTCTTAACCCCTGCTTCCCATATACCTCCAAAATTAGGAGCCCGAGCAGGAATAAAATGCCAACTTATATTTTGCTCGGACAAATAGTAATTAAAGTCTGCCCTTTCATACTGGTCGCGAAGAAATGTAACTAATTCTTTCAATTCACGATTCGCACCCACAAAATTTGTACCATTATCGCTGTAAATGTGTAAAGGTTTACCGCGCCTGCATATAAACCTTTTCAATGCTGCTAAGAAACAAGCTGTAGTTAAATCTGATACTACTTCAAGATGTATGGCATTCGTGGCCATGCAAATGAAGATGCATACATAGCCTTTAGTGAGCTTAGCCCCCCATGTTGTGCGATCCTTAATATTGAAGGGTCCTGCAAAATCACATCCAGTATTGAAAAAAGGTATGTATTGATTTATTCTTGACTCTGGCAGTTCACCCATTTTATACTGATTGAACTTAGGACTGACTTTAAAGCAAATGACGCAGTCTCTTACAATTTTTTTGGCTTGATTTCGTCCAGAAATGGGCCAATATTTCTCACGGATTGAGGATAACAACAGAGTCGGTCTAGGTAAGATTACAGGATGTTTCTTGTCGTACTCGTGATTAGATTTTTGTAATCTGCCCCCCACCCTAATTATATTACTTACCATAACCGGATTTAGAGATAATATAATGCTTTTCTTGCTTATAGGTCTATTATCTTTTAATTTTTTATATTCAACAGGGAAAGCTTCCCTTTGGGCCATTTTCACTAACTCATTTACTGATTCATCTAATTCATCAACAGACAAAAAACCTGACCGTATACTCAATTGTCCTTTCTTAGCTCTAATGTTCCATATAAACCTAAGACAATAACCAAAAACTCTTTTTAATTTAGGCATTGTCGAGTATCGCGAAAATATATCAAAATTATTATTAATTGAAGTCATAGCAATAATTATCTTTTGTTCAGGTATGTCAATTTCATTTTCATTTTTCGATAAGATAGGTTCAAACTTATTATCAAGCAACCAATTTGGACCATTCCACCAAAATTTATTTTCACTTAAATCATTTACTGAAGTCCCTCGAGAGATCAAAACTCGCGAAAATATATCAAAATTATTATTAATTGAAGTCATAGCAATAATTATCTTTTGTTCAGGTATGTCAATTTCATTTTCATTTTTCGATAAGATAGGTTCAAACTTATTATCAAGCAACCAATTTGGACCATTCCACCAAAATTTATTTTCACTTAAATCATTTACTGAAGTCCCTCGAGAGATCAAATCTCCCACGTTATCTTGGGAACTCACATGATACCAATGATTGACATCAGTTAGTTGCTGTATCTCACTGACACGATTGGCCACAAATGTTTTCCATCTATTAGGTTGCCCTTTGATCCAGGCAAGAGTTATTTGCGAGTCCGACCAATAACAAATTTTATTGAATTCAATTTTTAAATATTGAATTACCTTATGCGACAATCTTGCCAGTAATAGCGCAGCACAAAGTTCTAACCTTGGTATCGTAACTTGTTTAATAGGTGCAGCTCTTGACTTTGAACAAAGCAACACTGAACTACATTCTTGGTTTTTATTCACACATCGTACATATAGACAACAACCATACGCACGTTCGCTTGCATCTCCAAATCCATGCAACTCTATTCTTGTATACTCTGTGCACACTACCTTCCGAGGCACTCTTAATTTTATTAAATTAGGTAAGTCGTCCTTAAACCTTAACCAACTTGTTTTTATGTTATTAGGAACTTCGTCGTCCCAATCAACTTTCGCTTGTCATAAACTTTGAATTAGAAGTTTTGCTTTTATAATAATTGGACTAAGAAGACCTAACGGATCGTAGATTTGTGCAATAAGTGACAATATGCTACGTTTGGTGATAACTTGCGACTCGCTAATATTTACCGAAAATTGTATTGTATCATAACGAGCATTCCAATATATCCCTAGCGTTTTATTAGGGTCATTTTCCCCAATTTCAACAACTGTTGAATCCAGTTGTTCATTAAATCGAAATTTCTCACATAACTCCCGTTTATTACACAACCATTTTCTCAGCTCTAGTCCTGCACTCGCTAAAATTATAGAAGTTTCATTCTGCAATTTTAGTAACTGTTCTTTAGTTTGCGCACCTTCTAAATAATCATCCATATAAAACGAAGTACGAATTGAATGGCTAGCTTCAGGGTATGTATTATTATTTTCTATTGCTAATTGAGTTAAACAACGGACTGCAAGATACGGTGCTGATGTAGTGCCGTAAGCTCATAAACTTTCAAATCATCTGACTGATTCGCTCTCCAAAATATTCTCTGTAAACTCCGCTGACTTTCTTTAAGTAATATCATGCGATACATTTTGGAAATATCTGCAGTCATAACATATTCGTGTTTTCTAAATCGCAAGATAATAGCCAATAATTCGTCTTGTATATATCGTCGGTCCGGTATATTGTAAATCGTTCAAAGATAACCCATTATCAGTTTTCATTGAAGCATTGAACACAACCCTTAATTTGGTGGTTGTGCTCTCCTCCCGCAGCACTGCATGGTGCGGCATGTAGTAAGAAACGCAATCAGTATTTTCTTGTTCGCTTACTTCATTCATATGACCTAAACTTACATATTCTTCCATAAATCTGACATACTCATGTTTTAAGTCAATATTTTTTTTCTAGTCTCGCCTCTTGCGAATAAAAACACCTTAAAGCCTTTTCTCTCGAACGCCCTAACTGACTGATGTCATTTTTTAACGGGATAGTTACAACAAATCGTCCGTCCTCGCGTCTTTCAATTGTTTCACAGAACTGTTTTTCACAAAAACGTTCGTTATCGCTTAGCATTTTTTTATTATCTTCCGTACCGATCTCTTCGATTTCCCAAAATCGCGTTAGCTCCTTATCTAATAAGAGGCAAGTCACTTCATGACAAGTATCTCTCGTGTGTAGTGTTACATTTGCAGGTGTAACACCTCCCACTACCCAACCTAAACGGGTCTCTTGTAAGATAACTTGTGAATTTTCAACTTGATGCTTTCCATCGCATAGTAGGTCCCAAAAAATGGAAGAACCTATCAATAGATCTATAGTACCTCTTTCATTAAATTTGCAATCGGCTAATTTTATTCCCTGCGGGATTTTAAACATTTTTTGATCGAACGATATAGCAGGTAAGTTGTTTGTTATATAAGGCATAATTAAACAATCAATTGTCTTCTTATAAGTTTCATCGCACGAAAAAATATTAATTATCGCTTTATTTTTAATTCTTGTAACCGAATTACCTACACCGGATATACAGAAATTACCTCGCATTGTTTTAAGTTTTAACAACTTACATAATCGCTCTGTAATAAAGTTGCTTTGGGCTCCGCTGTCCAAAATCGCACGGCATTTATGTAATTTTCCCATTGTATCAGGTATTTTTACTATTGCGGTAGGTAAAATCACTTGACTACCATTAAACGTGCTGTTATGCACCGTTTCTATCGCATGAATCGCTTCTTTTTCAATTATATTTGTCAATTTACTCGTGTTATTTAAGTTCACGGAATCGCTTGTAAAAAGTATGGCAACACCGCTTTCCTCGCTTGCTGTCTGCTCCGCCGATCGTCCGTTCCTGGGCCCGCGTGGTGACGAAGCACCACGGCCATCTTGGCTCGCGTGTATAGTGTCGGCATGAAGCATAGTATTATGATTTTTTCCGCATTTTTTGCAACCCGAATGCAAACAATCTTTTATGTCGTGTGATGGTCTTAAACAATTGGAACAAAGTCTGAGTTTACGTACTTCACTTACCCTTTGAGTTGCTGACAGTTCTAGAAACCTTTCACATTTAAAAATTGTATGGGGTTTTTTGCAAAAGTAACAACTCAGGCTTTGTTTTACATGTGGTTTTTCATAACTATTATATGCATTGTATTTGTTTTCACTTTTAGAACCTCTTTTATCGCATTCCTTAAATTGTGACCTTTTCGATACTTCCAATTTCTCCAATATCTCGCAACGGTGTTTTAAAAATTTATTTAAATCGTTCATAGTTGGAAGTTCAAATCAAATCAAATCATTTATTTTATAACTGACCCCTAATCAGTAACGTAGTACTGGTACCGAGGATTAATAACAGTTATTAATATAACAAATAATTAAACTATAAATATAACAAATAATCAACTATAAACATTTTAATTTCAAATAAGGTTAATCCTATACTAGTCATTGCATTGCATCATTTTCACTAGATTTCAGAAATCTTTTGAGGTTTTTTCCAGTTCTTTTAATATTTCCACCTAATACACTCTTAGGTATTCTATTAAATGTCTGTACACTTCTGTAAATTGGAGAGTCCTGAGTCTTTTTTGTTCTTGCATAATAATTTCTTAAATTGTTTTTTGTTCGTAAGTTGTGATTATATATGTCTTGGTTTTTGTTTATTACAACACTGGTTTTAAGCGCGCCATTTTGTATGTCATATATTAACTTGAATTGTTCAAACTCTTTTAACTGTCTTATTTTTAAAAATGGATATTGGTCATAGATATTTACGGTGGGGGTGTAGTAATTTAGAGAAAATATAGCTTTAATTGCTTTATTTTGATATCTTTGTAGTTTGTTTATTACATAATCACTCGCGTTTCCCCAGCATGGAATTAGGTACCTTAGATGGGGTTCAATGATGCTGTTGTACAGCAAGTATTTAGATTTGTTATTCAATCTATGTGCGCATCTTCTAATTGCTCCTATAACAGGCACAAGTTTCTTTATTACACTATCAACGTGAGCATTTGAAGTTAAGTCATTTGAAATAATGAGTCCCAAGTACAGTACAACTTCGATAGTCCGGGCAGATATCGTTCCGGCATATGTCCGGACTATCGAGGTGTCCGGATTACTGGAGTTACTTAAAAAAAATTATTTTGAAAATGAAAACAACTCGGAATTTGTCAAAACCGTAGTGTTTATTATAAAATCGAATACCTACATATTCTTATAAAATAGAACGAAAATATACAAAATCTCAAAAAAGAATTTCTACATACATACGTACATACATACACATGTATGTCCCTAACATAATATGCACATAATACATATACATATGTACATAACGTGTGTAATTAATCTGCGGAAAAATCTACCTTTTTAAAAAATAGTTCTCTATTTTAGTTTGAATCACTTTTGATGTAACTACATCAATTGCTTTTTCCTTGAGCCTTTTCAGGAGCAATATATCTTCCATGGGAAGATTGTTCTCTTCAGCCCACCTGATAGTTAATGAGAATGCGTTGACAGCGTGTGAATGTTTCACTCTCTCTATATTTACATCATCCTCTGATTCAGAAGGTCCTTCTACATTTTCAATATTGCTCCCTAATGCATCTTGGATAAGCTCTTCTTCAGTTAAATCAATGACATATTCTTTTTCTCCCACAGCCCATTTCGTAATGTCCTCACTGTTTATACTATTATCTGGATCAATGATCCTTAAAGATTCGGTAATTTTTTTCAAATCTTCTTGACTTATTGGACAAAGTTTCTTTTGAAGCTCTGAGAGTGGATCGTCATCGGATTCTTCTCGTTCCGTAATTTCAGGCCACAATGGTGTCCAACTTTTTTTAATATTTTTTGAAGTTATGGTCCTCCAGGATTGATCAAGATTGTTCACTGCATCTTTTAAATTAAACTGCTTCAAAATGGTTATAATCTCTTCACCCTCATGTAAAATAATATTATTAAGAAGGCGTTTCCTATAGGACACCTTTATATTTTGAATGAGATTCTGATCCATAGGCTGTAAAATTGCAGTACAGTTCGGTGGCAAAAACATAATTCTGAAGTTTGGATCGGTATTTACTTCCTCTACAGATGGATGTGATGGTGCATTGTCTATTAGTAACAGAGCTTTAAGCGGCTTGTTAACTGTTGTTAAAAATTTTTTGACTTCAGGTATGAAACATCTTTTGAACCATTCCATAAATAATGGTCTCGTCATCCATCCTTTGGTAGACGCCTTGTATACGACTGGTAGTGAACTCTCATTTTTAAATGCTCGTGGATTTGCCGCTTTCCCCAAGACTAACAGTGGTAACTTATGGGATCCCGCCGCGTTACAACATGGCATAAATGTTAAACGATCTTTTGATATTTTTCGACCTGGTGCTGATTTTTCATCTTGATGAACCCAAGTGGTATCAGGTAGAGTTCTCCAAAAAATTGCCGACTCATCAGCATTATACACTTGTTCGCTGCATAATTCCATATCTTCAACAACAGATCGAAATGTTTCTTGAAACGGTTGTACAGCGGCAACATCACTAGAAAGTTTTTCGCCGCAGACTTTCAAGAAACGAACTCCGTGCCTTAGCTTGAATTTATCCAGCCACCCAGAACTTGCTAAAAAATCCGTTTTCCCTGTTATTCGTTCGTACAAGTTTTTAGCTTTTGCTCGTAAAATTTCTGATGAAATAGGTACATGCGCACTGCGTTGTTGTATAAACCAATTATACAATGCGACTTCAACTTCAGGATGCTCTGCTTTTCTAATAACTTTCCTTTTGCCTGCAAAGATACACCGAATAAAGTAAATTCGTTAAATAGTATTTATATTTATTGGTATTCCTACCTGTCCCCTGAAATGATTTTGATATAAAAGTCCTAATTTTGTGCTTGTTCTTCTTTATATCAAAAACTGTAGATTTTGGAACAAGAAACTTCTTTGCAATTTGACGTGTACTTTTCCCCTCATCAAGGCAATCTAATATTTTAGATTTTTCTGCTAGTGTAAGTGTTTTATGTACTCTTTTGCTTGGAGCCATTATGTGCGTCTAACAAACTTAAAAACCAAATGCAGAATGATAGACGCCGCTCGCGGTACTCGCAAAAGTTAAAGTAAGTAATTTCTGCCTGTTCAGACAGGAAAATTCTTGTTCTGTAGCGTTTTAAGTATATAATATTTCGTGTCCGGATTACAGAGGCGAAATCCACAAAATGCCCGAATAAAAAAAGAGTGCCCGGATTACTGGAGTGTCCGGGCTAGCGAGTGTCCGGACTATCGAAGTTGTACTGTACTTATATTCAGTCACTTCACTCAGCACTCTATTGTTCAGTTTAAGGTTAAGTTTACAGTGACTTTTATTTTTTTGTTTTAAGATCATATTATTATATACAGTCTTTTCAGTATTTATACTAAGTCTATTACAACACAGCCATTTAAAGTATATCTCGAGATCACTATTTACGGTATGTTCTAAAATTTTTTGATCCTTGGACGAGAAAACAAGAACAGTATCGTCAGCAAACATAAAATATTTTGATTGAAGATTCAGAAATTTCAGGCTATGCACATAAAGGAGATATTGAATTGGTCCTAATACCGATCCCTGTGCAACGCCAATTTTAGCATTTTTTGTGTCACTGGTATGGTTATTTACTGTGGTATAATGCTTTCTATCTGTAGAATATGTTTTTAGTAGCTGCTGACACTTTCCTCGTAATCCCATTTTGCTCATTTTTTTTAATAGAAGGTCTATATTTACAGTGTCGAAAGCTTTTTGTAGATCTACGAATACTGCCACTACATACTTATTTTGGTCTAATTCTTTTGTAATGTACTCCAATAGATCCACTGTTGCTCCCAGTGTGTTGCTTTTTTTTGAAATCCATACTGTCTTTTATCAAAACCAAAACTATTTTCTATAAAACTGATTAATCTTGATTTTATTACTTTTTCCAAGATCTTTGAGAAGATACTTAGTAATGTAATTGGTCTATAGTTATTTACATCTGTTTGAGGTCCCTTTTTGTAAATTGGCACTATTTTGCCAGTTTTTAGTTCTTCAGGATATATACCACTATCCAACACACTATTTATAATATTTACAATATGGTTACCAATTGTCTCATACAGGTACTGTACATCTGTTTTTGTTATGTTATCACCTCCAGGTGATGAGTTGTTTCGCAATCCCTCAATTATTTTCTTGACTTCAATCACATCTGTTGGATGTAGAAAAATAGTACTATCGATTTCTTCTTCTGGAAATGTTAGTAAGTTTGAGTTTATACCTGTTTCTAGTCTCTGTCCAACGTTATTAAAATGGTTATTAAATTCAATTGCTATGTCCCTATCCAGCTCAACATCCTGCCCATTAGTGTCCTTTAGTTTATAAGTTTTTTGTGCACTTTTTACATTTCTATTACATAGTTGATTCAATACTGCCCATGTTTTTTTGGAGTTTCCCTGGGCTTCTGCAAATTGTTTATCAGAAAAACTTTTTTGTAGCCTTTTTCTCAGGTTATTTGCTTCATTTTTTAATTTTTTAAATTTCTCCTCTGCAAAAGCACTTTGTGTCTTTTTCCATCTGATATATGATTGGTCTCTTTCTTTTATCTTATTTATGTATTCCTTAGTTATCCAGTCATTTTTTTCTTTTATTTTTATTGTGTTTTCTCTTGTGCATTTTTCTTTTGAAATGTTTATAATTTCTGCAAGTCTGCTGAATGACATTGTCTCTGTTTGTATTATCTCTTCTTTAACCATATTTCTCCATTGGTCCTTATTAATTTGTTTTCTTTTAACATATATTTTTTCTTTTTTGTACACTAACTTGTTTACACTCGCATAGATAATTTTGTGATCAGATATGCAATGATCATCCATTTTTAGTCTGCATTTTAGGTTCTTGTTTGTTATGAAATGGTCTATTATAGAAGCCGTTCGTGTAGTATTACTGATTCTTGTCGGTTGTTCAGCTTTAATCTCATTTTGCACTTGAAAACTGTTCATTTGTATGGTGTTTACATATTCTGTAGTACACTGATTATTTTTTAATAAGTTCAAGTTAAAATCCCCAACTATTAGGCAATATTTTCTTTGTTCTTCCATTAACTTGTCAAAGTCCTGTATAAACTCAATAAACTTATTTTGTGGAGGTCGGTACAATCCATATATTGTGATTTCTTGTTTGGTCAGCAAAACTGAAACGACATTGCATCCCTCAAAAGGTGCACTGCATCTCCCACTTACACTATACTCCACTCCATCTCTTACATATATGGAAGCTCCTCCTCCTCTGGTAGTTCTGCACGAATGTACAGCCGAGTAGCAAGGTATATCAAAGTAATTTACTTCATTTGGATAGATCCATGTCTCCGTTAGCACAATTACGTGCAGAACCTGTGGACTAGCTTGAATTATATTTATAAAGTCATCGATCTTGTTTTTCAGACTTCTAATGTTTATGTAGAGAATATTTAGATTTTCCGGATTGGCCATTTTTACCAAATATATACATTCAGTCTGTTACATTCTATTTACATTAATGAGGCTAAACGAGGTCTGCCTCACTTCTTATTCTAATAGGAGGCTCTTGGTCATTTTTTCTCATGTAGATCCTGCCATTAAACACATAGGCTGCCTTTAAGCCCTTGTCACGCTTATATTCCCCGACTTTCTTAAATAAAAGTTGATTTTGCTTTGTCAGATCATCGTTGAAAAAGACATTCCTATTTGTCCCTGTCAGCCCACACTCCCCTACCTTGAGCCCTTTCATTTGTTTTACTCTTCTTATTATTTTCATTTTTGATTCATAATCTTTGAATTTTATAAGTATAGTTCGCCGGTAGACGCGGTCGAGAGTAGTAGTGCCGAAAAAACACACTGCAAACCTCCGTTATCTGCGATAAAGATTAAACTTTTTGCAACCTTAAACTAAACAAGCGATCATATACTGTAAAATCGAATCGACAACAATAATAAAATTTAAGTGAGTTTTTAACTGTTTTTCAAGAAAATGGCAACAAATAGGGGTGCCTCCGGCACCCAAAACCCTGAAGGGGATAGTTATACATCCGAAGATGATGCAGCAAGCGTAGCAAGCGATTATAAACCTACAAAACCCATGAAAACAAGAGCAGGAAAAACCCTAGTTCAAAACCTCTCAACCTACAAAGCGTATTGCTCGGCTTGTACGGACTACTACAAGAAGTGCAAAGACGTCAGAACTAAGAATATACTAAGGGAAGAAATAACACAACACATCAGGACCACACATGCACACAAAACCCCAATCGCAAGCACACCACCGATAGAAAAAGGCGACAATATGCAAAGCGTCAAAAACAAATTCGAACTTCCAGCTACTCTTGCGGAAAAAATAAAGCCTAGGCAGGACCTACAACAACCACAAATCACGCAAACTATAAAACCACCACCACAAAAAACCTCTGAAAAAACACCAAATCTAGAAGAACAAAATAAAAGAAAAAATTCATCACCTGAAGACAATCAAAGCAACAAATTCGCTAGATTATTCGAACCGCGAACGTTCATTCCTCTTTCAAATCGTTACGCACCCCTATCAGAACCTGAAAATACCGATCAGGAAGATCTCGAAATCATGGATATACATACAGAAGATGAACATCAGAAAGAAGTCAGCCAAGAAATAAGAAATAAAGCCATACATTCCATAATGCGATCTCAGCCACCGAAACAAATACGTCCAAACAAACCACCCCCGCTGATAATTAGTGGCACTATAACAAACAGCACCAACTATAGTAAATGTAATGAAGAAATAAAACAAACAGTTAAAGGAAAATACAACATAAAGTTCACAAAAAACTCAACTATTGTATATATTGATGATTTAACAGACTATAAAAACTACAAGGAAAAACTAGAACGGAAAAAAGACGTTTATTGGCACACCTATAGTACCACGGAGGATAAAACCCACGCATTCGTGGTAAAGGGTCTCGACCACATGCCAGATGCTCAAGAAATCAAAGAGGAGCTATGTGAAACCTACAAACTAAACATAAAGCAAGTACATGTTATGAAGACTAACTTTCGCCCATTATATCTCATAATCACGTCATCTGATATCAAGCTAACTAAGTTAAGCGAAGTGAAATTTCTGGACCATGTTAGAGTGACATGGGAAAGGAGAAGAACACATACGTCAATCATTCAATGTAAAAAGTGTTGCCAGTGGGGCCACGCTACCTCCAACTGCTTTCGGCAGCCAAGATGTTTAAACTGTGCAGGAACACACACCATTACGCAATGCAATAACACCACTGAAAATCAATGTACAAATTGCCAAGGAAACCATAAAGCGAGCAACACCATTTGTAAAGTGTATAAGTACAAAATAGAACAACAGCAGCTACGTAATAATAATAACATAACAACGAAGCAAAAACAACAATACATACCAGCTCCTGTACCAACTGCCAACGTATGGAAGGCCAGGGCAAGTGGCCCAGCAAGTAGCAGGGCAAGTGCTGCCAACGTACCCTCCAATGACACCCCCCAGGAACCTCCACACAGACAACAGGAATTTCCACCTCTTAGGCCACGCTCCCAGACTGAAGTCACCGCCCACACAAATGCAACCGGAACAGACAATCAGGTCAGTGCCTTGTTTGATGCAATAGGTAACTTTAGTAATTCATGGGATACGAACGAATTATGTCGATTCCTCAATGACTTTGCTCTAATAAAAACACAATATACTGATAAAGCGAAACGTGCACTGGCTGTAATTGAATTTATTACCAATGGCATAAGTAATTATAACATCTAGAACACTAAAACTAGCGGTATGGAACGCCAATGGCGTTTCGAATAAAATTGGAGAACTAATTTATTTTTTACAAAAATACAAAATCGATGTAATGACAATTTCTGAAACTAAGCTTGCACAAAACAAAAAGTTTAAGATAAGAAATTTTAGGATTTACAGAAGTGATAGAAATATTCGAGGGGGGGGGGGGGTGTAGCCCTGTTGATTAAACAAAATATACCACATGTAAAACTGCCACCGGTCAATACAATCATTGAAAATATTTCGATAAAACTAAAAAACAATGTGGTAATCAACGGGAGCTATGCCCGCCCCTATCTTAGAATGACCAATGATGATCTAGATAACATTTTTAACCAGGCTGACAAAGTGATATTGCTCGGGGATTTAAACGCGAGACATTCTTTGTGGCATAATAGGAGGAATAATCGAAATGGAAATTTCGTTCACGATTATGTCACGGAGAATGACATTCAATTAATAGCACCGAACACCCCCTCACACTATCCACTCAATAATATGACTCCCTCCTACATCGACATTGTTTTGAATAAAAATATCCTGAATCTTCCAGACTTAATCGTTCTTAATGAACTGTCTTCGGATCACCTCCCCCTCCTGCTAGACTGGAAAGTCGATGCGGGGGAGAAGGGTGGCACGGAGCAATGGAACTACAAGAATGTAGATTGGAGAATGTTTAAAGAACTCGTAAACAAAGAAATAAAAATAAATAACAACATAACTTCAATCGATGAATTAGAAAACGAAGTCATAAAATTAACAAGCATTCTCCAGTCTGCAAGAAACAAAGTAGCAACTAAAATAAAACCTAAACCGGCCGAAGACCGATTGCCGCAGGTGATTCAGGATTTAATCAGATTCAAAAATAAAATCCGAAAGCGTTGGCAGCGTTTTAGAGGGAGACTGGATGGTGTGAGGGTCCGTGAGCTACAAAACCAGATCAGACTAAAAATCAATAACCACAAAAATTACGTTTGGGAACAAACATTACACAACTTACAAACACAAAATAACTCCCTGTGGAAGTTGACAAAAAAGTTAAAAAATAAATTTTCCAAAATTCCATCACTAACAACGGAAAACCCACAAACAAACAAAGAAAAAGCTAATACGATCGCAAACCACTTCGCGCAGGTGCACAAAGGCGTACCGAATACCACCCCCGAGCAAGACCACGTCACGGAAATTGTAAATAATACGGTGGGGCATAAATATCCCATTCCCCCTCCTGTACTCTCCAAACTCCTTTTAAACTCCAAAACACTATCACAAATAATCCGAAAACTCCCAACAAACAAAGCACCCGGGGAGGACAGCTTGCCTAATATAATACTCAAAAAACTACCCCGTAAAGGTTTTATCCAACTCCTTTATATTATAAATGCAATAATGTTACTCCAGCACTTTCCATCACAATGGAAAAAAGCCATTGTGATTCCTATTCTAAAACCCAACAAAGAACCCTCAAACCCGGACTCCTATCGCCCCATTTCCCTCCTAAATACCATGTCCAAAGTAGCAGAGAGAGCAATACTCTCAAAATTTGAACTTTTCAATTTGGAAGACAAAATCCAACAGGAGCAATTCGGATTCAAGAGAGGGCATAATACAGAGATGCTCGTCACCAAAGTGCTGCAGGACGCATTAGACAAGATTAATCTCAATCAGAGCACAGTTATGCTCTCTCTTGACATCCGAAAAGCGTTTGATAGTGTTTGGCTCAATGGCCTTATTTTTAAATTAATAACCTTTCATAATTTTCCCCTCCACGTCGTAACATTATTGCATTCCTACGTCATGGGTAGAACCTTCCAAGTGCGAGTAGAGAGCGAGTTATCAAACCCAAGGCGCATTCACGCAGGTGTCCCCCAAGGGGCAGTACTTTCCCCAAAACTGTATAACCTTTTTACCTCCGACTTTCCTAATTACCCTAATACTAACAAAGCCCTGTTTGCGGACGATGCTCTTATCTACGCGCATTCATTCGCCGCAAACGTGGCTAACACACACCTAAAATACCATCTCCTAAAACTACTACCCTGGACCAAACACTGGAAAATCAACATAAATACAGAAAAAACAGAATGCATTGTAATTACAAAAAAATACACAAATACAAAAATCAACATTCCAATCCGAATTGACAACGTTCCTATAAAACAAACAAATAAACTTAAATATCTTGGGGTTACGATCGACCAACGCTTGTTTTTTAAACAGCACGTAAGCAACATCTTAAAGAGGTGCTTTTTGGCGATGCAGAGTCTATACCCTCTCCTATCGCCAAAATCGTACCTCTCACCGACGAACAAACTGACTATATACAAACAAATTCTTAGGCCTACTTTGCTATATGCCGCACCAGTCTGGTGTGGCATTAGTAAAACGCAAATGGCAAGGTTACAACGGATGCAGAATAAAGTACTAAGATGCGTAACCTCTGCAGGCCGTTATGTAACAATAAATGAACTTCACGACACAACCAACATGACAAGAATACAGGATTACATTTATGACATATCAAACAAGTTCTATAGAAACAAAATTCAAAATACGCCATTAACACAGAGCGTATTACAAGTAAGAGCAATGCATTCGCCAAAACACAAACCTCTTTACGCAAAACTGCCAATATATTTCGACTATTAAAAACCAAACATAAAACAGTAAAATTATCCTATAAAAATTATAAAAATATTGGCAAATTTGCACTAAGAAACGATTGGTCTGGGGAGCACTAGCAGTATCCTAAGCCCACCGTATAAATATAATAATCCACTGCTGTAAATCTCAAGACGTCTTTTTTTTTCCCGTGGTTTTAAACAAACCACATAACTTGCAAAATTTGTACATATTGTAAACAAAACACTGTAAATAAAAAACAAGCATGAAAGAGATGCAAATAGGTATGAATGAGGACGGATGAGCACAGAATGAATGAAGAATGAATGCGCATACACTCAAAAAAATAAGTCATATTTAGATTTTATCACTACACCACCGCCAAGTTCCTTTCATCAAAGCTGGTTTTTTTGAAACTTTTTCCAGCAGTAATAAATTCTTAAAACACAGTATATCAGTCATACAAAACATAAACATTCAATATAAGCTAAAGTTATCAATTGTCGACAATAAGCACTGACTTGAAATCGACTGATTATCACCACGGCAAGCATGCATGCAATCCAAGGGCTAAAACCGTCCCCGGCACAGGCCTCGGTCTGGCCGCGTAACCTAAGTGGGTGGTCTTGGACATACTGTACTTAGAGAATAGACACATATATTATATCGCTGTATATATATATAATTAGATAAGATTGTGACCATGTACATATATATTCCAAACCAAAAATAATAAAGATATATGAGATATATGAGATATCTTGGTTTCTCGCCGCTCGCGCTCGACCTTCCGTCGTTCCCTCTTCATGAGCAACGTTGTCGGCTCGTTCAAATAATATAAACGTATCTATTGTCCTGAACAATATTAAAATATTGGAGGATTTGTTAATTATTTCAAATTACACGTGACTCCCCCCCCCCCCCCCCCCTCCCTCCACAAATTGTGACCAGCTAAGCCTAAAATAATTTCTTTGCTCTCGCATATAATGTTATTTATTTGTCCTCTTTTGTGGAGAACGGGCTTGAATAAACATTCGATTATAAGGGTGGAATTAAAAACTTGCCTTGGGACAGTCACAAGAAAGAATGTTGGTATTTCTGAATAACGGACAATTGTAATAAAATAAATATTATTCCGTTGAACGGAGGTAGGCCTACGCCTTTTATGGTTTGTTTCTGTTTTCTATATGAATTGTAGTATTTGTTTTTATCTATAGTAGATAATAGATCTTTTAGTACCTACGAAATAAATTGACGAAAATATAACTGCGTAATGGTTCAATGCAGGATTATTTACTTTTGGAAGCGGGTATCCTGAAAAAGATTGCAGGGCTGGATTTTTGCTTGAACATTCTTGTAAAAATAGTATTTATGAAGAAAGTTTGTTTTAATACAGAAGTTTTAAATGATTCGAACCGAAACGAATCAAGAAAATAATTTATTAAAGGTTTTTCGAAACATAACCTCTATGGACACTGAGTGTGCGAGTACTGTGGCTATTAAAGCTGAGCGAGCTGAGCTGGAGGAAGATAATAAATCAGAAAGTAATTTATTTCTTCAATTAGAAATTCTGGACACAATAAAAAATGTTGGCCTCGATCATTGCTATTGCAGCGCTGTCTTCAGCCAACCTGAGTAAGTAAAAGAACTGAAGAAAGCACATCTGCAAAATTTCTGCTATTCAATAATTTACCGTTTTTGCTGAATATGTGTAATTCTTACCTAGTTTGAAATAAATATTTTGTGTCTTATAGAAGCCCAACATCCTTTTTAACACAGAGCGAGTTCCAATTGAAGAGTGAACCAATAAATGACCTTGGAACATTGGAGGGGATTGTTTACGAAGACTGGAGAATTAAAATTGAAGAACTGGTCATCAAGGAAGATGATCTGGAACAGAAAGAAACAAGGTAGGAACAAACATACTTACATTTAAAGGAAATGAATGAAATGAACAAACCGTTAAGCAAATTTAAGATGTATGAAGCTGTCAATATTTGAAAATTATTAATATTCGTGCTAGGGCCCTTAAATTATACAAACGAAGATTATTTTAATGTGTTTATTATTATTTATGGAAAATGTGACAAAGTAATAACAAGAACATGTGACAAATTTATTTCTTTGGCATTTGATTGTTTTTCAACGCCCTCACAGCCAACTAGGAGTACCTAACTGAACTTAAAATCCGCAACAAAATCGCCACGTGAAAATTAAATTGGTAATATTTGGAAAACTATAAATTTTCGGAATAGACAACCCTATACAAACTTACCCTTATTTTTTAGTACTAAGTAGAAAATAATTATAAAATTTTGGAGTTTCCATTTGAAAATGTATATTTTTTGCAGTTTTCTCAATTTCATTTTTAATCTTATTGTTTGAACACCCTATATTAATAGTTTAAAAATATTATAAAAATCTATTAACGCAGGTCCTTTTCAACAAAAAATCCAACTGAAATTAAATAATAAAGATTTCTTAATAGGAAAAATTAATAATTCATTTAAGTTCTGCAAATGTCATTCAGACATAAAACCTTAAATATGTTAACCATGTTTAGACTTAGGTATATGACATGATATTAAATCTGCCTAGAATCTTGAATGATTCAAAAATGCAATAATTTATAGGGGTGTTCCTGTTGAAAATAAGCAGTTGAGACACACTTCCGGTATAGTCACTATACTGCAAATATTTTAGGTAAGTTAGCCCCATCAACATTAGCTGTCTGTCCGATTTTCAAAATTTTACGGTTAGGATTAGTGACATGAATGAAGAGTACCTACTTGATTTTTAGTCTGGTTAAAGGTATGTAAAAAACGTTGTCCAAAGTTCTTATCATATAGGGCGCTAAGAAAAGGGGCCACGAGTGTCACAGTGTGAGCAGTGAGTAATTCACAACACTTTCTTGAATACTAATTTGAAGAGTCTTACCTGGTATACATCATATTAAAAAAAAATTGAAATATACCTGGTGGTTCAATAATTATGTGTAAAAAACTTGATTCCATTGGAGCTCCTTGGGAGCCCATATCTCCGAAGACGAAGCCTATGCGAAAAAAGTTCATGTGAACTTGTAGTACCCTTTTCACTTGTTTTTTTTTTATATCCGGGAGATTTCCCACATTTTTCAGGACACCATGTATATTAATAAAAAAGGAGATTTTTTAGAAAATTTTTAAAACCCTGATATTTCAAAAGTTAAGACGTTTAGGACATGTATGAAGTTTTTTCTGAAAATGTAAAACCCAAGAATAACCCCGAAGAAGAAGGCAATTTTAACAGTCGGACGGGGTGAAAATGGACAAAGTCCAGCGAAAGAGAACACATTTCCTCATAATTTAGGTCATCTGACAATCATTTTCATTTAAGATCTCTAGAAACAATTTGAATCTTAAGAGCAAACAAAAAATTAATCTCAAATTGAATCCCTGTGGCACCTCTGAGCTCGACAGGCCTTGTGGCCTTGCAAGCCCTTGTGGACTTCTTCCACATTTTGTCAAGATGGGTCTTCTTTTGACATTAGCTTTACTTAATTTGGTGTTTGTGCAAAATATTTTTATGAGCGTAGAATTTCAAGCAGATTTCAAAAATAATATACCCAATGTGTTCTTGCCGAATTGAATTATTTCGTTATTATGAATTAGTTGTCGTAGATAAAGGATATATTTATCTGCTTGTAAGGATGGCAACTAAGAACCCAAATTAGATGTAATTTTTTTTTGCAGTATTTCCAATGACTGTGTGGATCAACATAGCCAGGAAACAAGTGGGAGGTACACGCCCGACCAATTTCAGGAATTTGTTACGGAAACATCACTTGAAAGTCATTTAGGGAACAAAGTTTCTGAAAGTGGTCATTCCAGTGATGAAATCGTTCAGAAAAATAATCTAAATGGGATCAATTTTCGACAAAAATATCCAAAAGAAAGGTATGCGCACTTGCTTAAATTCAATAAGTGTGAATATGACACAGTTAAAGAACACAATATGAATCGTTTCCAAAATAAGAACGCAAACACAGTTAGTGAATTTAAATGCTCTCAATGTAAATTCGAATCTAATTATAAAATTGAATTAACGAAGCATCTCCTCGTTCATGTGAACCAAGGGAAAGTCAAAATGTTACAATGCAATAAATGTGACTTTCAAACTAAATTTAAACCTTATTTAAAAAGTCATTGGCTTGTGCATAGTAACTCCGAGTTTAAATGCTATCATTGTTCTTATAAAACAAATCGCAAAGATAATTTAAAGAGTCACCTCATCTCACATCGAAATCGAGGAGAAGTCGAAATGTTCAAATGCAACAAATGTGATTTTCAAACTAAATTTAAACATTGTTTAAAAAGTCACCAGGTCGTTCATAGTTACTCCGTGTTTAAATGCGATCAGTGTTCTTATAAAACAATGCGCAAAGATAATTTAAAGAGTCACCTCATCTTACATCGAAATCCAGAAGAAGTCGAAATGTTCAAATGCAACAAATGTGATTTTCAAACTAAATTTAAACATTGTTTAAAAAGTCATCAGGTCGTGCATAGTAACTCCGTGTTTAAATGCGATCAGTGTTCTTATAAAACAATTCGCAAAGGTAGTTTAAAGATGCACCTCATCTTACATCAAAATCCAGAAGAAGTCGAAATGTTCAGATGCAATAAATGTGACTATCAAACTAAACGTAAATGTGATTTAAAAAGACATCAGCTCGTGCATAGTAGCTCCGTGTTTAAATGCGATCAGTGTTCTTATAAAACAATTCGCAAAGGTAGTTTAAAGAGGCACCTCATCTTACATCGAAATCCAGAAGAAGTCGAAATGTTCAAATGCAACAAATGTGATTTTCAAACTAAACGTAAATGTGATTTAAAAAGTCATCAGCTCGTGCACAGTAACTCCGAGTTTAAATGCTATCATTGTTCTTATAAAACAATTCGCAAAGGTAGTTTAAAGAGGCACCTCATCTTACATCGAAATCCAGAAGAAGTCGAAATGTTCAAATGCAACAAATGTGATTTTCAAACTGAACGTAAATGTGATTTAAAAAGTCATCAGCTCGTGCATAGTAACTCCGAGTTTAAATGCTATCATTGTTCTTATAAAACAATTCGCAAAGATAATTTAAAGAGTCACCTCATCTTACATCGAAATCCAGTCGAAATGTTCAAATGCAACAAATGTGATTTTCAAACTAAATTTAAACATTGTTTAAAAAGTCATCAGGTCGTGCATAGTTACTCCGTGATTAAATGCGATCAGTGTTCTTATAAAACATTTCGCAAAGATAAATTAAAGAGTCACCTCATCTCACATCGAAATCCAGGAGAAGTCGAAATGTTCAAATGCAACAAATGTGATTTTCAAACTAAATTTAAACATTGTTTAAAAAATCATCAGCTCGTGCACAGTTACTCCGTCTTTAAATGCGATCAGTGTTCTTATAAAACAGTTCACAAAGGTAGTTTAAAGAGGCACCTCATCTTACATCGAAATCCAGAAGAAGTCGAAATGTTCAAATGCAACAAATGTGATTTTCAAACTAAACGTAAATGTGATTTAAAAAGTCATCAGCTCGTGCATCGTAACTCCGAGTTTAAATGCGATCAGTGTTCTTATAAAACGGTTCACAAGCGTTGTTTAAAGAGACATCGACATCCAGGAGAAGTCGAAATGTTCAAATGCAACAAATGTGGTTTTCAAACTAAATTTAAACATTGTTTAAAAAGTCATCAGGTCGTGCATAGTTACTCCGTGTTTCAATGCGACCAGTGTTCTTATAAAACAATGCGCAAAGATAATTTAAAGAGTCACCTCATCTTACATCGAAATCCGTAATAAATTGAAATGCAATAAATGTGAATTTCAAACAAAATACAGAAATAGTTTAGGAACTCATCTGCGTCGTTATAATAATTCAGAGGATGTTTTAATGCAATATGCATATTTGTGTAGGGCAAATTATCGGGCTTCTTATACAGGGTGTTTCAAAAAGCATGTGCCATCGCTCGTGCGGTGATTCCTTACCTAAAAATAAGACAAATAGTTCGTATCAACATGGGTGCGCAGACTTCAACGATGCAGGATGTTAAAATCTTTCAATTCTTCAAGATATTTTCGAAACGGCTTTAATTATTTTAGTGAAATTTTGATTATGTAAAGTACCTAAAATAGCACATATTTTAACAATAAAAATGTCTCGACAGGTTTTTACCACTGACGCACTATTATTTATTAGGTTTCATGTACATTTTGGAAGTGATCACCTGACTCCGATGACATTATACAGGGTGTTCGGATAATGCACCAAGATACTTGGAAAGGTTAGAGAGATGTTAAAATAAAAGTCATTCGATGACTGTTATAAAAATGGTTCTTTACTGGCCCACCAGTGAAGTGGTCAGTTATTGGAAAAGAGGACATGTCTAAAGACAAAATAATACCTAATGACTGGAGTCCATCAACTACGCCGTTTAGGCGCAAAACTGGGATGGAACGTTTTTGTTCGCCGTAAAACCAGTTTTTCAAATGGAAATAAAAAAAAGTATTGGGTTTTCGACTTTTTGTTATATGACCTTTATTTTAACATGTCGAATCACCCCGGACGGCAACTTCAGTTGGCGGAAAATTGGTCGTAGTAACACCCCGGGGCAGCATGCCATAATCGATTAGAATTTTTTCAGTGCCCAACTATTCATAATATTTTTTTTTTTTTATGATCAATATTGCCCAAATTGCGACTTTGTTAAAGGTCTTTTACAGAGTGTCGCAAAATTAATAGTACCTACACAGTAAACCTGCAGATTCTTTGGGTAAAAATATTGCGATTTAACCAAACTTTACTTAGTTCAAAAAGTTGATAATAACCGAAATACCATGATACAATAAACTAAAGGTAGGATATCTAACCGTCCCAATTTCGTATGCCGTGCGCAGTGACGTCACTGGCGAGTAAGTTTTAAATCCCTTATGGAGGTTTACATTGTCATCGTTTTTAACTCTTTTTTGAATGTATTAAAACGTTTTAAGCATGTAATGGTATATGAAATGAAAGAACAATATATGACGAGTATTTACGTATATTAATTTCATTGAAATATAACACACAAATACCACTAAAAAAAGAAAAGATATTAGACAAATTCTTCGCGCCATTTAAGCCGGCGACGATAGCCGAAGCATGCCGAAAGCTGCTCGCCGACCACTGCTGGTTTTTAAACAGTGTTGCGAGACTTTTACAATTGTAATAGATCCATTACTAGTTTAACATTCTTGTTGTGGGGCTCCCCATATGAAATTTATGTTCAATCTGGAGGGGGTCCTCCATCTAATAGGAAAGTAACGACCTTTTTTTCGTACTATTATTACTCTGACGTCGTTTTAATTAAAAGTTTTTACGTTTAGTGGTATGTGAAATGAAAGAATAATATCATTGTATTTAGGAATATTTATTTCATGAACATAAAACAAAGATTAAAGCTAAAATACGACCTAAACCTACACAACTGTATCCATTTTAATTGTTTGTTTTTATCTTTAGGAAAGCGGAAAACCTTACATTTCTATTAAATGTCTTTGCCTGGTTATCCATATCACAACCGAAGATAGCGCACCTCATTTTATGAAAATTCAGATATTTTTTTTAATAAACACAAGACTATAAGAAAACGTTCTTGTAAACTTACAAAATGTCCATCTAAAACTACGGCAACCATGCAGCAGTGTTGCCAGAAATCCGTGATCGAAAGAAATAGAGTGCCGGTTCGAAACCTAATAGGAATAGTAAAAAACGGTGTCGGAGTAAAAAGAGTACGAAAAAAAAAGAGTCGTTACTTTCCTATTAGATGAAATTTATGTTCAATCTGGAGGTGGTCCCTCCAGATTGAACATAAATTTCATATGGAGAGCCCCACAACAAGAATATTAAAATAGTAGTGGATCTATTACAATTGTAAAAGTTTGGCAACACTGTTTCAAAACCAGCAGTGGTCGGCGAGCAGCTTTCGGCATGCTTAGGCTATTGTCGCCGGCTCAAATGGCGCGAAAAATTTGTCTGATATCTTTTCTTTTTTTAGTGGTATTTGTGTGTTATATTTCTATGAAATTAATATACGTATATACTCGTCATATATTATTCTTCTTTCATTTCATATACCATTGCATGCATAAAACGTTTTAATATATTCAAAAAAGAGTTAAAAACGATACCTCCATAAGAGATTTAAAACTTGCTCGCCAGTGACGTCAAAAGCCACGTGATCATCGGCGTGCAATCATACCTATAGTTACTTATACCATGCCGAGATACAGGGTGTCGTAGTGTCCAGTGTGATTTTAAAAATATCACAACAATTATTGTCAAAAATAAACAAAATAACAATAAAATTTTTATTTAACTTGTAAATATTTTCATTACTGGTATTTTAATTTCTTTGTAGTCTGTACTTTTTAGAATATTTTAAATATTATAATAAATTTAAAAATATAGGTTAGAACTTTACTAAAATTGTTAGTTTTAAAATTGACAAAAACAAATTTTATAAAAATATATAACTAATAAATCATGAGATCATGGTTTCTTGCATTGAAGAAAACTGTTTTAACTGCTTACAAGAACATGTATTAAGCTGTGGTAACAATCGTATATATATTTTAATTGAATCTGTCATCCAAAAATATTTAAATGTTAGAATTCACTTTATAACAAGAAGACAATCTGAAGTGACAGATCCAGTTGGAAATCAGTTGACGAAACTTATTTTGTTTAGGGGTTAGTAAGGAATCTAACTAACGTATTTTGATTATAAATGTTAATATTTCTAAATAGTTTTTTTGAAGAATGTATAAGTACATATATTTTATATAAGTTAATAAACAATATTTTTTATTAAATAGGTATATTTATTACATTGTGTGGTTTCTTTGTAATAAATTTTGAATCGACCAATTTTGTTTTTTATCTTCCATTTTCCCTAAAGTTGAAAGATATTTAAATTTCACAACCTTTCCTATATGAAATTATATTTTTGGCCCATAAAATTAATATTTACTAAGCATTCATAAATTATTGAGAAGCAAAAGAACGTTTGTACTCAGTAAGGTACACAATACACAAAAAATCAATTCAATAAAAATATTACTTCCATATTCAATAAATAATAATTTAGTACTGGGATAATACTAAGAAAATATTCATGTAACGCCACTGCTAAATCCGATAAGGAGCCAGGTGGTAACAAAATAGCTTCTGGTTTTACGCGTGCCCTCTCTTTCTTTGTCTATGACCCTCTCTATTCTGGAGGATCTTTACGTGACAGGTAGCGTAAGATATTTTAATGTGTTGCCGTCCGAAAATAAGGAACTAAAAATTGATAAAGTTAAGGAGAAGGTCAAATAAATTTTAATTGCAAATGTCTTGTATTGAAATATGGGAATATTTTAGTTATTTCTATTCATAGTGTTTAATGTTTTATGGTTTGCTGTCTCTGTAACCCACTAAGCAAAATACATCCTCTGGATGTTTAGTAACGTTTACAACAAATCACCAATAAAAACGTTTAAAAATACACATCTTAAAGTCGTTTTCTGAATGTTTATCTTTTAACGTTACTCCAAAAAGGGGAGTAAAACGGCTATACATCAACGTTAATTTATCTTAGAGAAATAACATTTTAAACATGTTATATTTGTGTTATCTCTAGTAAGTTAAAAATTAATCATGTATATAAATGTTGAAAAAACACATATATTCAGATGTCACTTCAAACGTTAAAGTAACATAAAAAATATAATCTTTTTAACGTTTCTAAAACCTAAAATTTTTTCATACTAAGAACGTCCTTAAAATGTTTGACTTTTGTAGATAACTGCAGGTTTAAAACGTTATTGAAATAAAACTAAAATGTTTCCTTAACGTCTAGTTTAACATCTGGAATTTACATCCATAATATGACCGATGACCATCCGACCATCGGTTTATTGACACCATATGCCATCCATATGCTTTGCATTCCTTCTTTGATATTTGTTCTTTCAGCAGTGTTGCCGATGATACGGAATTTCCTAAATTGTCCATGTGACTTTTTAAAGCCAAGGACAATTTTTTGTCAAATATACCTATTTAGCAAAGCTAAAATTTTCATAATATGTATCATAAACAGAGTTCGCGTTGAGAATTTACCAGATGATACATCGATAACGCTATGACGTGCAGTTCAGTAACATTTTAACAGCAGATATTAGGATTTTATTTATTTTTAGTAAATTTAACTTAAAACCTACAGGAGGTGAGGTATATTTCAAACATCTAATTTACCTACATGCCGCCTAAACCTGAAATTTATATTTGCATATTAAACGATCCATTTGTACTTAATTATCTATACTAGATTTATCCATTCTCGAATTGTTAATGAAAATATAGGGTTATACAGATCAAGATGCATCTTAAAATGGAATTGTACATGGCAACGCTGGTTGTCTTGAGATTGGTATTGACAGGGATCAGAATGCTCCAAAATTAGTTTTCGAAGTTTTCGTTAGTAATCAGATTAGGTTTTATCAAATTCAGTCAAGTTGTCTTGTCGTACACGTTTACAAGTAGACTACTTCGACATTGAAAGTGTTTTTCAATCTTAAAAATGTTTTGGGGTAGATCACTGCCTTGGAGAAAGCTCTTTTCTCAAAGGCAGCGGTTGGATAGGCATTACGCACTTAGGCCGCCATTTGGTTTAGTGAATTTACAACGCAAAGTATCGTTTGTATATAATAATGGATTTAAAGGTAAGAAAGTTAATTTTTATAATTTTTGTACTTTGAATTTATTATAATAATATGTATATTTGAAACGGGGGTATCGTATCGTAGATTGTAGAGTGCCTTGCTCACCAGAACGCTTTGTATAATGGATTGCATGCAATTTTGTCTCGACCATGATGATTTTTATTTATTATTCACATTTTGTAACCACATAAAGATCTACATGGTAATTTAAATTGCATACCAGAAAGTCTTTGGCTCAGCTGAGCTAACATAAATTTATAAAGGATATACGAACTTCAAAATATCTGGCGTTATAAATGACGTACTGATAAAAAACGCTTATTTCTAAAAATCTTTAAAAATATATAAGATAATATTGTGCATGAAATTTAGTTGTTTAGATTTATACTTAGGTTTTTACTACATTATCCTTTTTTATTTGCAGGCATTACAATTGATTCGGTAGAAGTTGAAGTATCTAACAACACACGTTGGCCAAAACTAATGCTCCTAGAAGAGGAACTTAATAATCACGACACTCTTAAAAATGAGTTGGTGAGTAGACCATATACCGCGTTATTCACTAAAGGAGTTTGAATTTTAGTCATGATGTATATTTATACCAAGAAGTTATTGCAAGAACATGCTTATTTCTATTAATGACAATAGCATATACCCATTACTTTGTGCGTTTTAAATTTAGGAAAAAAAACCCAATCATTTTCATCACAGTAAAAAAGAGCTGGTGTCTTAGCTTAACACTTGTGCCAGTTTTTTGACCCGTAATTATCAATTTGAATCAGATCTTAATTTAAAATCTTTTAGTGAATATGGTTCTTGATTTTGTTAGAATAATGTTTAATGATTATAAATTTATAAATTTCTATATTGCTCAAAAAGAATAATTTTAAAATACAATGCCCATTAAGTGGCTTTCTTAAAGAAATGTCTTGTAGATTCTTTTAACGGATGAGTTTTTGACCGTACCTGTACAGTATGTATTTTTATTAGAGCCGACCGTCCTTATCTAAGACATTTTCAATGACACAATCTGTTCATAACTTAAATAGCAATAAACTCGACTATTTCCGCTAATGACTAATAATTTTTAGATGCAGTCCATCATTTATTCAAGTTAACTGAGTGCGAATATGAAAAAGTTATAATGGATTGGTTCTGCCACGCTGTGACACTGGTAAAAAAGGAGGTGCCGATGTTTTGAAAATATCTTTTTACTTTACATAACCCAGTTGCGCCATGTAAACTGGCTTTAAAATAAATATTTAATGTAACCATAATGACAATAATAAAAATTAGTTAAAATATTAGACTTTTAAATATCCCTGATGCAAAAACTGCAAGATTTATATTTAATACAAGGCATGTTTGTAAATATTTATGTAATTTTTAAAACTTTTCAGCCAGGTTCACAAAAAGGAGTTTTAAATTAAAAATCAAATTTATTTGACAATTTAAGTTCTAAATTGACAAATATTTAAATAAACAATGTGGGACTAATTTTAACAAATCCTTTTTGAGAATATGACTGACAATTACAATGGAGGATTGCTCATATGTTAGCAGTTGCGCATTTTTTGATTAATGTTTCGTTATTTGAAGTTGCTTTCTGGGGTTATAATTATCTTATTTTAATGTTAAGAAATTTATAAATTATTAAGAAATGAAGAACAGCATAGCTAAATTTTATTTTTATTAATTTATAAATTTCTTAGCTTTAAAATAATTGATAGTTGAGTCCAGAAGGTAGCAATCAACGAAATATTAATTAAATGGCGGACACACCACCATTGTATATCCCTGTCAATAAAACGTTATTAAATCGTTTTACTATGGCTACTATAGACGTTATTTTATCTACAAAGTAACGATATGGTAAACGTTTAATTCATGTTTTTTATACGCTTAAATATGTCTTATTTCCAACGTTATGCCGCCATTAAAATAATGTTTTATTTATGTTTCTGAACTGTCTTTCTCGCAACGTTACCTCTTAAAACGTTGTAGGGTGTGGACTATGATGTTTATTTTCACGTTGAATAAGTCATCGATTTTACTTATGGGCTAACGTTACCAGTTTCCTAAACTACATGTTTATAACGTAGCTAAAATGTTTTTTTGCTTAGTGGGAAGTGACGTTATATTTGCAAACATTTAGATTGTTTATTTTATTTATTTATTTAACATCAACATTAATTAACATTAAATCAAGTAAGTTTAAATATTACAAAAATATTCTCTAAAAATTAAAAATTAAATGGTGCCTAAGTAATAAAATTACTTGTATGCACCATAATACTATCTTATAGATTAACTACTTGACAAATTAGTGTTTGTTTTGATATGTGCATAATACAGTATAATATGGGTGAATAAGAATGAATAATTTTATTTAAAGATATGTTTGAGGTTATTAAATTCTCTCGTTATATGATCTTGGCATGCTTTCTTAAATTTGAATATGTTTAATATAGTCTTCACTGTTGCTGGAAGCAAATTATATATCTTAGGACCTAAATAGGCCACACTTTTTAAATTAATATTATTGTTGTTTACTGGGATGATCAGATCATTATTCATTCTAGCCCGTGTGAAGTAACCGTGATTTATAGTATTTTTCAAACATTTATTATTATGAACAAAGGCTGACACACTGACCATATACATAGTTCTAATGTTACAGATGTCCCCAGAGAACAATAACTCTGAAGGATATAGTCTACCCCGCCGAAACATTATTTTTAGTATACATTTTTGAACAATATTCAATCGATAGAGAGCCCTATTGTACAGTCCCCCCCAGACCAAGATTCCATATCGAACCAGAGACAACAAGATTTTTATAAATTAAGATTAGGATTTTTGTGTTCAAGATTTCTCTGAGAATATAGAATTTATGAATCATACAGCGAATTTTATTTGACAGGTATTCAATATGCGATTGCCATTTTAAATGTTTGTCTACTATAATCCCTAAGTATTTTGTTTGTGATACTTCATTCTTCTATTCTATAATTTGTATTTGTCAGGTTAATAGAGAGTCTAAAAGTTCCTAGCCAATTCCTTATAGTAATCAAACCGTTGGTCATTTTGTCTCTGACTTCCAACCAGGTGTCACCACTGAAAACCAGAACGGAATCATCAGTATATGATATAATTGATCCTTCTACATCGAGCGACAGCATAGAGTTTATGTATATTATAAACAAAATTGGGCCAAGAACTGTACCCTGTGGCACCCCAATCTTTACAACCTGTTTGTTACTTAATGTATTATTGATTTTTACTATTTGATATCTATCCACAAGATAACTCTGAAGCATTTTCCACACGGTCCCCCTGACGCCATAGAACATCCAGAAGTTTATCGTGTGAAACCGTGTCAAATGCCTTTGCCAGGTCTATAAAGACTGCAGCACACTTTTTCATTATTTAGGTTACTAGTAATTTTAGATGTTAAACTGTACAAGGCGTCCTCCGTACTACAACCCGGCAAAAATTTTATTGTAATTGTAAATGTGTGTGTGTGTGTATTGTGATTGTAAATTGTAGCTTCTAATTTTATTTTAATTTTGTTCTTAAAATCTATTCAAAACCGAGAGTCAGTATACGTAAATAAACGCGCGTGATCCCTAATATTCACCGGGACCGCACTAAGAAATAGTAATCTTTTCCATGTATATTTTGTTCATACAAGGGAGATAATCAAGGGTGATAGGTTGATCTGCGGTATCTGTGATGCTAGACATATTTATTTGCCGATGATTACAATGAATATAATGTGTCAGTTTAGGCCCCAAAGGCACTACGGTTATAATACATACTAGCATGGTGGCCGCTCGTGGGGGAAGACTCTGGGACTCCCCCCCCCCTCCACAAATTGTGACTAGTTCCGCCTAAAATAATTTCTTTGCTCCCTCATAAAATGCTATTTCTTTGTCCTCTTTTATGGAGAACGGGTTTGTTCGTTGTATAAACAAATTCGATGATAAGGGTGGAATTAAAAACTTGCCTTGGGACAGCCAGAAGAAAGAAGGTTGGTGTTCCTGAATAACGGACAATTGTAATAAAATAAATATTATTCCGTTGAACGGACGTAGGCCTACGCCTTTTATTGTTTGTTTCCGTTTTCTATATAAATTGTAGTATTTATTTTTATCTATAGTAGATAATAGATCTTTTAGTACCTAGGAAATAAATATAACTGCGTAATGGTTCAATACACGATTATTTACTTTTGAAAGCAGAAATCCTGAAAAAGATTGCATGGCTGGATTTTTGCTTGAACATCCTTGGAAAAATAGTATTTATGAAGAAAGTTTGGTTAATACAGAAGTTTTAAATGATTCGAACCGAAACGATCAAGAAAAAAATTTATTAAAGGTTTCTCGAAACATAACCTCTGTGGACTCCGAGTGTGTGAGTACTGTGACTGTTAAAGCTGATCGAGAAATGGAGGAAGATACCAAATCAGAAAGTAATTTATTTCTTCAATTAGAAACTCTGGACACAATAAAAAATGTTGCCCTCGATCATTGCTATTGCAGCACTGTCTTCAGCCAACGTGATTATAAGTAAGTAAACAAACTGAAAAAAGCACATCTGCAAAATTTCCACTATTCAATTAATTTACCGTTTTTGTTCAATATGTGGTCTCTCAAACACATTCCTCACATCATAATTTATGAATTCTTACCTATTTTAAAATAAATATTTTGTGTTTTATAGAAGCCCAACATCCTTTTTAACACAGAACGAGTTCCAACTGAAAAGCGAACCACTAAATGACCTTGGGACGTTGGAGGTGATTGTTTACGAAGACTGGAGAATTAAAATTGAAGAACCGGTCATCAAGGAAGATGATCTGGAACAGAAAGAAACCAGGTAGGAACGAACATACTTACATTTAAAGGAAATTGTTCTGCTTCCTTAAGCAAAAATTGAAATTTTCAATCAGCAATCACGAATCTGTTGCATTTCTTCTACTTTCCTCGCAAGGAGGAAACTGTTGCAATCGCAAAAAAAAACTACTTTCTTTGCAATTTAAATAAAAAAAACTACTTTCTTTGCAATTTAAATAAATACTAAGTATAGTTTTATTAGCAATTTTTTTAAATTTATTATTTTTGAGCTAAAGCAGTACTTACTTACATTAATGTCTTATTACCTGTAATTACAAAATTTTGTTTGCCCATATACCGAGATACAAAGAGAAAAAAAATTGTCTATGAATTCTACGTCAAATAGCCAAATAATATACAAGGTGTTGCATTTGAAAAAAACTTGAGAAAAATTATTTTAAAATGTGGCGTTTTTGAAAGCTTATTATAATAATAATAATAATAATAATAATCTTTATTGTCTAACAGAGTAAAATCCAATTACAAGACAATATGACCTATAAAAAGAAAAAAAAAATACATAAGCAACAAAAAATCCAAAAGATAGAAAAGAAAAAATAATGGTTGCATCAAGGTAACAGTTTATGCTTTATAAGTTTAGTAAATTGGGTATTGGACAAACCGAATACATCAATGTCATTAAGGGTATTATTGAAAATCAACATGGATTGGTATACAGGTGTTTTAATCAGAAAGTTAGAGGAGGGAGTTGGGAGATAAAAGACGGGATGGTGCCTAACTGAACGAAGAGGAACATGGAAAAGAATACAAGACAGCAGCTCCGGGGAATCGATGAGCGAACAGCAAATACGATACAAAAACTGCATAAACATGAGGTATCTCCGGTTGAGGAGCGATGGCATCTGGAATCTAGACAACAGTGTATTCTGGTTAGTGCCCCGGGTAGGATATATACCATCTTCTCTATAGGCGATAAACTTGACAAACTTTCTTTGTACGTTCTCTAGTAAAATAATATATTTATGAAAGACCGGATGCCAAATAACACCACCATATTCCAACTTAGACCGCACAAAACTGTAATAAAGGGTTTTCAGGGTTTTGGTGTTTGAGAAATCAGTCGAATTCCGTATGATAAATCCCAGGGCCTTCATCGCACTGCTGTGAATGCTCCTAAAGTGGTGGGAGAAGGAAAGCTTATTGTCGAAAACTACCCCGAGGTCTTTAAACGTTTCGCAGTGCTCAATGGTTGTGTTGTTAAGAGTATAATCAAAATAAACGTAATCAGCTTTGTTAGTAAAAGACATAGTGAAGCATTTACTTAAATTTAGCGGCAGGTTGTTTGTCTTACACCACATCTCCAGAATGTTCAAATCCCTTTGCAACAATATACAGTCCGTTATATCAAGTATTATTCTGAAAAGTTTCAAGTCATCAGCGAATAGTAGTACTTTGCTGGATAGATTTACACTTATGTCATTGATAAACAAGAGGAATAATAAGGGGGCCAAATTACTACCCTGCGGAGCACCACTCGAGGCTAAAAAAGTAAAGGATTTATGACCACGAATCATCACATATTGTACACGATCCCTAAGATATGAGTCAAGAAAAGAGACAAATTTATTAACAAAACCCAAGCCGGCCAGTTTATGTAACAGGATGGAGTGGTCAACTCTGTCAAAGGCCTTCGAGAAATCCGTATATATCGCATCTACTTGCTTGCGGTCATCCATAGCCTGCCCAACAAATTGGGTAAAACAAGCCAGGTTAGTCACTGTGCTACGAGCATTGAAGAAACCGTGTTGATGAGGTGAGATAAGCAGTTTTACCTGATTAAAAGTACATTCATAAACCGCCATCTCGAAGACCTTGGCAAAGGCCGACAATATAGAGATAGGTCTGTAATTTGATATCACACTGGCATTACCTTTTTTGAGTACTGGGGTGATCCTTGCTTCCTTCCATACATCAGGAAAGGAACTAGTTTTAAGCGATAGGTTAAAAATAAAAGATAGAGGTTTAAGAAAGGGAGCGGCACAGTCTCTGACAAGAAAACTAGGCACATTGTCGGGCCCATGAGTTGGCTTATTTTTAATTTCTTTAGAGACTTCAAGATTAGTTCGTCAGGAAGGTGTTCCAGGGAGATAGATGAGCTCTCCATAGATAAGTGTGGTGAAAGAGCTTGCCTGGAAGGGGTGGAATAAGCAGATTTGAAAAAGTTTGCAAATGCATTTACGATATCGTTAGGCTTAGAGTATTGGGTGGTGTTGTCAGTGAATATCTCAGGTAAAGCGCAGGTTTTGTTTTTTGAGTTGATGAAGGACCAGAAGTTATTCGGATCGTTGGATATAGAAGTTTCGGCTTTATTGGTGTAGGCTTTATAGGCAACATTGATCTTTCTCTTAATACTAGCACGGAGTGCTCTATATTGTTGCTGGAGCACTAGCGAGTAGGATTTTTTGATTTTTTTGAGAACTCTATGTTTGCGCTTTGTCTCTTTAATAATGTCAGGTGTAAACCATAAGGGGAATGATCTCTTGTGGATGACAGATCTCGGAACGTAAGCATCGAAAACTTCATACAGTAACTTATAGAAACAGGCACAAGCTTCATTAGCATTAGACGAGGTATATAGAGTTGACCAATCCATATTCAAGATCACGTCATATAACAGAGGATAATTTACTCTCCTGAAATTATACTTAAGTTGAGATTGATTTACAGGGAAACCTGAATCAAGGCCGGATTGAAGGGATAGGTTAATTCTTAGACAAGGATGGTAATTGTCCTCTTTGACTAGAGGGAAAGATTCGCCGGAGACATCACATATAACATTGGAAAGAACAAGATCTAGGAATGAACCATAGGAGTTTGGGATTTTGTTTACTTGCTCTAAGGCGAGTAGGTGAAGGAAATTGTTGAGAGATTCGGATTTAGCGTCGTCGGCATTATTACCGTAGAGTGCAGGTATGTTCAAATCACCCATGATGACAATATTACTATCATATAAGTAGTGGAGTGATTCAAGACATTCAAAGAAGGTTGTCAGGTCGTTATGAGTTGCACTAGGCGGTATGTAGACAACTAGTATGAGCAATGAGACAAAGTCAACGCTCACCCTGCAACCCACAATATCCACTTTGATGACATTGGTGCGAACGGCCTGAAAATCTAGTTGAATTGCTTTAAGTTTATTGTTCACGGCCAGTATAACTCCACCACCCCGCGATACACCCACACCAGCCAAGTCTCTGTCACAACGGAATACTGTGTATCGACCATCAAAGAGTTCGCTCGAAGAAACACCATCCTGGATCCAACTCTCGGAAATTGCTATAACATCTTGATCAGCTTCACAAACCGATTTGTAAAATTCGATAGATTTCGTATTGAGTCCCCGTACATTTTGATATAAACAGGATATTGTTAGTTTTGAGGATGGTGCCGCACTGTTAGACAAGTTAATTAGTTTAAATTTTCTTTAATTTTAATAATCTTAGGAAAACCATTGAAATATTTAATCTTAAGATTTGTTTCACCATTCACTAAACGGGAGTCCAAGGTTGTTTTTAATTGTTTGTATTCTTCAATCTGAACACACAATGACACAATGAACACTCTGTATAAAATAGATAAACGTAATTAGATTCATAGTATCTCTAGATCTCTTGTCATAAATTTCACCCAATGCCGAGGTTAAAAAAACAGTTCTGGATTGTTCCGTTTCATTTTTTTTATTCAGGACTGCAAAACTTTTTTTTTAGTTTTTAATTTATTTCTCCGAAACTACAAACGATACTACTACGAACCTAAATATGCAATAAAATACTAGGTGTCGCATTTTAAAAAATTAACTTTATGCTGTCACACTTTATTGGGCCACCCTGTATAATGTAAAATATTTATAAAACATGCAGCTTTTAATCCAATATCTCAAGCTGTTTTAGTATTGTTGAAAATTAAGGCGCTTAAATTATACAAACAAAAATTATTTAAATGTTATTTATGGAAAATGTGACAAAGTAATAACAAGAACATGTGACAAATTTATTTCTTTGGTATTTGATGGTTTTTCAACGCCCTCCCACACAGCCAACTAGTAGTAACTGAAATTAAAATCTGCAGCAAAATTGCCACATAAAAATTAAATTTGCAATATTTCGAAAACTACAAATTTTCGGAATATACAACCTTATACAAACTTACCCTTATTTTTAATCCTAAATAGAAAATAATTATAAAATTTTGGGGTTTCCATTTGAAAATGTAGATTTTTTGCAGTTTTCTCAATTTCATTTTTAATCTTATTTTTGAACACCCTGTATTAATAGTTTAAAAATATTATAAAAATGTATTAACGCACTTCCTTTTCAACAGGAAATCCAACTTAAATTAAATTATAAAGACTTCCTAATAGGAAAAATTAATAATTCATTTAAGGTCTGCAAACGTCATTTTAGACATAAAACCTTAAATATGTCACACATGCTTAGACTTAGTTATAAGACATGACATATGAAATCTGCCTAGAATCTTGCATAATCCAAAAATGCAATAATTTATAGGGGTTCCTTTTGAAAAGAAGCAGTTCAGACACACTTCCGGTATAGCCGGAAGTGCCACTATATTGAAAATATTTTAGCCAAGTTAGCCCCATCAACATTAGCTTTCTGTCCGATTTTCAAAATTTTACGGTTAGGATTAGCGACATGAATGAAGAGTACTTGATTTTTAGTCAATGGTTAAAGGTATGTAAAAAACGTTGTCCAACGTTCTTATCATATGGGGCGCTAAAAAATGGGGCCATGACTGTCACAGTGTGAGCAGTGAGTAATTCCCAACACATTCTTGGAAACTAATTTGAAGAGTCTTACCTGGTATATATCATATTAAAAAAAAATTGAAATATACCTGGTGGTTCAATAATTATGTGTAAAAAACTTGATTCCATTGGAGCTCTCTGGGAGCCCATGTTTTTTTTTTCATATCCGGGAGATTTTTTTGAAAATCTTTAACACCCTGGTATTTCAAAAGTTAAGACGTTTAGGACATGTATGAGGTTTTTTTCTGAAAATGTAAAACCCAAGAATAACATCCTTAAATGTTAACATTTTATTAAGAAACACCCCGTATAATTCGAAACTACTGTACCTATCGTCATACTTAAGACTTGTGTTTTATAGGTGTGGAAAACTATGTCCTGATGAAACCGAATCTCTGATACAGATCGTGAAGAGCGAATCTGAGGAAATGTATGACGTAAAAGATGAAGATTTGGCAATCACGATTATAAAGGAGGAAGTGGAATCGGACAACAGCAGGTACGTATTTATGTTTTTATGTCCTCGATGGGACTCGAACCCAGACCCTCTCTCTCCAATATTCGTTTGAAGGAGCCGTTACTTGATTGCTATTCATATTATAAAAACTATGTGTTAAGTAGATCATAAATAGTAGTTTAAACTTTATAGTAATTAATTTGGTGCCACCTTTTTACCAAGTCATAGTAAATTTAATTAATTTAATGCTAGTTGGGACAGACATGGGAAAATCTGGCAGCATTGTAGGTAATTTTTTAACAGTTAGATAAGGTATATTCAAGGGTATATTGAAAATACAAAAAATCGCTAATTTATCATGATCAACTTGGCTTATACAGGGTGTTATGGAAATGACGTATTATATTTAAATGGGTGACTCCTGGGGTGTCCTAGAGAAGCGCTACATATTTTTTTTTTTCAAATTGAACGTTTAAAAAGTGGGGTAATTCACCCATAAACCCACACACAACTCCTCGGCACAGTCACATTACACTGAGCAGCTGTGTAATAAACAGATGTTCTAGCGCAATGTTGCCAAATTGTTCGTGTAAAACTTTAGATTCTTATAAAAATAAATATTTACCTACCTAGTATCCAAATAGAAGTGAATCCAGGTGCCAGTATACTAGCAAGTAATCCAGGGCATATAAATCTTCAGTTTTTTTGGTTTTAGTGGGTAAAGCTTATAACCCACCACTAAAACCCCTTCGGCGTTTTTCTTCCAATCTCAGAACATGACCCTGTATATCGTCAGAGACACAGAACAAATAGTGAAACACTGAACAAATTACCATAAATCACTTAAAGAAACACACATGTTTCAAATTAGTTTTTTTAAGATAGGCCCTTGTCACACAAAATCGCTACACACGAATGCATTCTTTAACAAACACACAAATAGGACATAGGACACAATTGGCACTTTATAAACTAAAACGTTCAGCAATTATTTTATCTTCGACTTTATCAACTATTTCTTTATTCATCCTACCCCATAGAAAAAATTGCATGATGTAAGATCCGGTGACCTTGCGATTTCCAGTCTCTTACTAAAGGAACATTTTCTAATATGCCTTCGACTTGATTTTTTTGTATGTACTAAACATTTTCCCACTTATTCGCACTGTACAGTTGATTAAATATCCCGAAAAACTCTTTCGCGCGAAGCCGCTTGTTGTCAAGCAAATGTCAACTTTTAACCTGTCGATAAATACTAGAGATGTGCTAATCTTGGGTTTTAAAATCCCGCTGTGAAACGATCGATTTAATTTTTTTAAGCTTTTCGAATGAAATAAAGCACCCGAGCAGCGATTAACAAGTTTTTTAATCCTTATTGGTATCTACAGCAGTGAAAGAAAACAATACATAAATGCTGTAGATTATTATAATTATTTATTTCAACCTTTTTTGGTGAATGCGCAGGAATCTACCGGAACACATGCATTGCATTATAATACATTTCTAGTTTTTGACAGTTCGTGTTTTTATTTCAGGTCAGATGTTATTTACATTTTACAATGTGTTTTTTAATTAAAAGCAAAAGTTCATGCAAACCTAAGCGAGACAAGCCAATGTTAATAAAAACGATGTCTCCAAGTGAATTTTGTGCAGTTTTATGGCGGCCAATGTTCATGTGTAGTTTAGTTTTGCATAACCAGGTTATGTGATGTGCCGGTTTCTTTACTAAAACGCTGTATAAGTTTTTGTTGACATTAATTTTTAAATAAGATCGACAAGGCAAGTGTATGTGTGTGGCCTAAATAAAATTACATTAAAAAATCAGCCAATCAAAAGTCAAAAGGTCATTGACATTTGACCTAGTTACGTAGTTGGGTATTTCAAACTTAAAGAGTGTAATTCTGACAACACCGTTGAGAATTCGGATGTGCCGCAGTGCGGTTCAGAGGTATTCCTGGTTTGACGTCAGGTCATTTTTACCGCTAAATGAATTGAAAGCGCCATTTAAGGATATTTTTCTTCAATTTGTATTCATCTCAGGAATTGCCGGTTTAAATATAATACGTCATTTCCATAACACCCTGTATAGTTTTTTCTCTAACCCTTCAAATAAAGTGGTGGGGTAACACAAACATTGATTTGGAAAACATTCAATATCTCAAGAAACGCCTTATCGGAAAATACAAGTTTTGCAATTTTTACTGGATGCCGCTTTTTACAGATTTAACATATTTTATGTGTCTCCTCGACGAATTTAAATGCGACGGTGAAGATGTTATTACACCGTTACAACGAGGAAAAAAGGTCAGAGCAAGCGGTGAAAACCGCAAGTTCCTATCTAACCGGACATATCGTTGAAAAATGAATTTACATAATTGGTACTTATTAATTACATATTTTGTAATAAGCTTGTTACCTTTATGTAATAATTCGGTTTTCTTTTTCCAGTTTTTCGCCCGATTTTGTTGGTCAGGATTGCCAAGTCAAATGTGAAAACTACATACAAGAAGGAAATGATCTAATTTTAGTTCAGACATCTCCTAGAAGTAATTTATTGGAATTATTACCTAAAAGCGATCACTGTAGCAGCAAAACAGTCCAAGAAACTACTTCAAATGTGGATATTCAAAATAAATTTGCAGAAAAAAAGAATGCGAACTTTTTAAAATGCGATCTGTGTTCTTACAAAACAAATCGCCGATCACGTTTACGCAAACACTCACTTCAACATAAGAATCCAGAAGAGCTCAATATGTATAAATGCAATAAATGTCACTATCAAACCGTCTATAAAGAGAGTCTTAAATGCCATCTCCTTACACATAATTCCGAGGAAATTATAATGTTCAAATGCAGTAAATGCGACTTTCAAACTATATATAAGAAATATATAAAAATTCATCTGCTTCGGCATAGTAGTCCAGAAGACGTCCAAGTGTTCAAATGCAATAAATGTAACTTTCGGTCTAAATATAAATATAGTTTAAGAACTCATCAGCTTACGCACGTTAAGAAGTTCAAATGCGATCAGTGTTCTTACAAAACAAATTATCAATCGCGTTTAAACAGACACTCGCGTCAACATACGAATCCAGAAGAACTCGATACGATTAAATGTGATAAATGTGACTTTCAAACTGTTACAGAAAGTTATTTAAAACCTCATTTACTTCAGCATAGAATTCCAGACGAACTCGATATGTTTAAATGCAACAAATGTGACTATCAAGCTAAACTTAAAAATTCTGTAATTAGTCATCAGTTCACGCATAATAACTGCAAAGATGTTAAAACGTTTAAATGTCATCAGTGTTCTTATAGCACCAATTACCGATCTGATTTAAACGAACACTGCCTGCTGCATAGGCATCCAGAAGTCGATATCTTTAAATGCTACAAATGTGACTATCAAACTAAACTTAAAAATTCTTTAATAATTCATCATCGGCTTCGGCATAATAACTCCCAGGAGTTTAAAAATACCATAAACAACACTTTCAAACTATTGATGACGAGGAAGGGAAGCACGTAAAACAATTTGCGAAGGGTTTGTGGCCGAAATCACAAAAAAACTAAAGAAAATATTACATTTTTCATGGTCCACGGGAAGACGATATCCATCCATGAGGGCGTGGAGAAAGTTATTTTTATGCGAAAAAAAAATTGTATATAAATCCTTTAAAAAAAAACCAATGATGTTTCTAAATTGGATTATTAAGGCGGCCCTAATTCCTACCAAGAACAAGTTTTAATATTATATAATTTATAATTATTTTAAGATTTACTTGAGTGTTATTAAATCGATTAGAAATTTATTTGTAAAATATTATTTTGGTATGGATTATTAATAAAAAATGTAGTTTAAAAGAAATCGTACAATAAAATCAGCTTTACTATAATAATTTTACTATACAGCGTGTCCGAGAAAATGTGGGAAATCTCCCGGATATGAGGGAAACAAGTGAAAGGAATACTACAAGTTCACAGAAACTTTTTTCTTTGAGGTCTCCCCTTCGGAGACATGGGCTCCCCAAGAGCTCCAATGGAAACAAGTTTTTTACACATAATTATTGAACCACCAGGTATATTTAAATTGTTTTTGAATATGATGTATATCAGTTTGTGAATTACTCACAGCTACAGGGACGGACTAGCTGTGACCCTCATGGGACTCGGGATAAATTAAATGACGACTTCCCGAAAACGGTTAGGATTAGCGACACGAATCAAGAGTACTTAATTTTTAGTCAATAGTTTAAAAAACGTTGTGCAAAGTTCTTATCATACAGAGCGTTAAAAAAGGGGTCATGAGTGCCACGGCTAGGCCGTCCCTGCAGCTGTGAGTAATTCACAACACTTTCTTGGATAGTAATTTGAAGGGTCTTACCTGGTATACATCATATTAAAAGAGAATTTAAATTCAGGGTACACCAAGTAACGCGGCTTATTAGAAGTATCTAGAGAACTAAATGAGATTTTATTTTGAAATTTTGGCTGTGGCTATAAGAGATGGTTTTCGACGTTTGTAAAATATTTTGGATGGTGCGGTGTTGCCGGATCATACCCAAAGTGGTAGCAACGTCGGAATTTTAAATGAATTACCCTATATATTATATATTTTTTTGGCATCTAGGTAAAAATCTAGATCAGTTTTCTGTATAATATTATAGTTGAGAGTTTTTGAATTATAAATAATATTGTGATTTTTAACGTCGTATCGGGACCTGAAAATAAAATCATATCTCCTTAGCGGCTACAGCTAGAAAGCTGAAATTTTGACAATAGTTTCACAAAACCATCGATATTTTATAATTTTGAACAGTATTTAATTCGTTTTATACATGGCGTCTCCATAACAATATTTCTGAGGGAGATGAATTATTGCAATAATCTTCTTTTTTTTAAATATATTTGATATGTTTATCTAATTGAGGATCGATTTTTCTATCTAATGAGATTAGGTGTTCCTGTACCTATCTTTAATATTTTCGGATTTATAGCAAAATTAAAAAATTATCTTTAAAAAATATATTTTTTGATAGTTGGCTGTGGAATGGATTCATAGGAACAAAATATTGAAAAACCTATTTCACGTTATGTCTGTGTTATTGTGATAAAAATTAACTAATCCACATTATTCGAGTTTAGATATTTTAAGTTTATTTTATATTCATGGGGAGTGTGGTAGAGTTTTATCTAGAACTTGCAGAAAATTAAATGAACTTCATCCTGATGCAGCTCCTATGACTCCCAAAAAGTTGATTGGCCGAGGAGGTCCATGGAAATGGCCCCAAGGTCTCCGGATTTTCAAAATAAAATCTCATTTAGTTCTCGAAATTCTTCTAATAGGCCACTTTACTTGGTGTACCCTGTATACCTGACGGTTACGTGTAAAAAATTGATTCCATTTGAAGCTCTGTGGGAGCCAATATCTCCGAAGAGGAGGCCTAAACGTAGTTCTCGTTTCACTTGTTTTCTTCATATCCGGGAGATTTCACACATTTTACGGGACACCCGGTATTTTTTTTATGATCATGCACAAATAGGAAAAATCCTTTAGGGCACTCTGGGAGTGGTGCGTGTGCGCAAAAAGCGATTCACGTTGGTTTTGAATCGTTGGGTTTGTTGGAATCCAGTAGCCGAAGAGTATGTTTGGGTGCAGAGCTCCAGACATGAGAGCTGTACTGTAGTGATGGTCGAATCTCGGCTTTGCATAGTGTCAAAAGTTGTTGAGGTGTGTACAACTTTCTGGTTCGGAAGAGTACACCAAATTTCTGAGAAGCTATCTTGGCGATTGCCACAACGTGATTATGCCAAGACATATTTCCTCCCAGATTGATGCCCAGCAAATTAATATAGATGAAGCCGGTGGGATTGCGTGTTCGTCCTTGACTATATCCGGTTCTGTAATGTTAACCTTTTTAGAGAAAACTGCTGCCGGTTTTTTTTAGCGTTAAATTCGACTTGGTTACTGTCACCCCAAGCCAAAATTTCTTCCAGGTCTTTGTCGAGGCATGATACTTCATGCTGCCTGCGAAGATGTGCGTCGGCAGCCGATGTTTGTGCATTCAAAGAGAAAGATGAGATAAGTGTGCTATCGTCAGCAAAACTAAATATCGGATTTTTCGTTTTCACTAGAAGGTCGTTAATGTAGAGTAAGAAGAGAGTGGGAGACAATATGGACCCTTGAGGAACACCGGCATTCGCCACTTGCCACTCGCCACTTGCAGAGAGCGGTTCTTAAGAAAGCTAGACAACCATGTACAGGATGGACTGGGCATACCATAGGATCGCAGTTTACTTAGAAGTGCCTTATGCCAAACACGATCAAAGGCTTTAGAAATATCCGGTGCAACACCCCGAGACTCCCCGTGATGTTCGATGGCAACTTAAATACCAGGACGTCAGTGGTAGCAAAAAGGACAAAAAGCCCGCCCAAACGACGCCCATGCTCCCAGAAAATAATCGATTCGCGCATATTTGGATGGATTTTGATCGTGAATAATTTTTTTATTTTAATTCGGATTTTTATTATTCTTTTTTTATATTCTAGGTAAATTTATTGAAAATCTTGCATACATATGAGATTTTAAGAAATTTAAGAAGAAGTCCCTTATACAGGGAGTTATGGAAATGACGTATTATATTTAAATGGGTGACTCCTGGGGTGTCCTAGAGAAGCGCTACATATTTTTTTTTTTTAAATCGAACGTTTAAAAAGTGGGGTAATTCACCCGTAAACCCACCCGGTTACTCCTCAGCACATTCATATATGATCATATTACATTGCCAAGCTGTGTAATCAACAGATGTTCAAGCCCAATGTTGCCAAATGTGTAGAAAATAACTATAGATTCTTATAAAAATAATATTTAGTTTACCTAGTATCCAAATAGAAGTGAATCCAGGTGCCAGTACACTAGCAAGTAATTCAGGGCACAGAGACATCTTCAGGTTTTTGTTTCTTTTTCTATGGGAAAAGCTGTATGCTCATCACGTAACTTGATAGTGTGGAACTGCATAATAAGCTTATACCCACTAAACCCCATTCGGCCTCTTATTTCCAATCTCTCGGAACATTTGCACTAAATCACTTAAAGAAACACACAGACACCCACGAGTTTCCAATTTTTTTTTTGTGAAGATATGCACTTATTAGATTACACAAAAGCAATAAATACTAACGCATAATTACACTTTACAATAACCTACCGTACACATAAAACAACAGCACTATAGGATACAAATTATTTCGCAATAGAAATTCAGAAATACTTAATAAAAACGTTAATTTCTAATGTCCTAATCAAATTTATTAAACCTTTACTGAAGAAGAATGATGAAATAATTATGTTGATCTAAGCTTCCAACCAACCCTTTAAAAAAAAATAGTCTCGCCCAAGCAGCGCGGGTTGCCATTACCGAGACTATCATTATCATAGACCATTATAATGAAAAGTGTTTCAGAAAGGAAGGATGTTTTCTAAACATCGACATTTAAAAAAGTATATTTGCGATTAGGAATAAATTAGATATAAAAAATAAAAATAAACTTGTTATTAGAAAGAATTGAAAAATTATGAAACGTCAAAAAACAAAATAACAAAAATTTTAAAAAATAATATAAACAAAAAAATAAAGCAAATATTAAAACCTAATATTTTATAACTGCATGAATTCCAGCCACTAACAACTTGTAAACCATTTTTTTTGTAAAACTAGATTAATGATGATTCCTTGCAAGCTATTTCGTTTTTAGGGCCATAGTTTCGCCGGCTTTGGAAAAAAAAAGATTTCGTTCTGGATAAGCTGGACAAATACTTCTCGCAATTGCGCCGCGAGAATGGAATCCATATTACAGTCGGCAATTCTAGCCTTCTGGCAATTAAAATTGCACGGATTCATGCGCAGTACACCGTTCTCGATCAGCTGTCTCGCGTTGCCAGAAATTGGACACGCGCCACTTTCATTGCCATTGCCGGTGCAAGTCTGGGTAGAGATGGATTATTCTGTTACTTTTAAATGTTTATTAATTGGTCGAAGCACCTATGAACAGCTAATGGCTACTGCCATTTGTAAGTCGGGACTGCGTGGGGACCCCAACTAATTTTTTGGAATTTCGAACTCATCTCCTCCGGCGGGCCGAATACCCTCAATAAATTTAATAAGGTTTTTATATGATGTAGGAACAATTTTGTCCATATTATATACAACTTTGCTCTGTGACTAGGGTTGCCAGGTGTCCTGGATTTCGCAGGATGTCCTGGATTTCAGGCTCGAATATGAGCGTCCTGTGGATACCTGTGGTAGGACGGCTAGTATCCTGGATTTCATAAATATCCATGAAACCCACCTTTGACAAAGCTTGCACTTTACCTGAAGGCTCTATTCACAAATGGAATAACATTTTAATAGCTAATCCCGAAATGAATAATTTTTTGAAAATAATACAATTTATTTTTTCAATATATGGTTCAAATGCTGACTCTGAAAGAGTTTTTTTTTCGTGCAATGCGGCCTGGAGCGACAGCCGCAATAAGCTCTTGGTTGACAATATTAAAGCAGAGCTTCAGATTTAAACAAATTTTGGTTTAACTTGCAAATAATTTTATAATATGGCAGGTAACAATAAGCTCTTGGAAGCCATCAAGAGTGATAAGAAATATTCTTTTTCGACCAAATAATTCATTTTCTTAAAGCATTTTAAAGGTATTTTAAATAAACTATTACACTTATGTTAGAAAATAACTAGATGCTGATCTTGCCCTCTTAATTCCGCCCAGAGCGGCGAATATCAGAAATACACGACGAACCACTGCCGCCCATCCATATGTGGTTAAGCTTTGTACTCCTCGAACTTCACTATTTAAGAATACTTTCATCTGGAGGACTTCATCCTTATGGAACGACCTTCTCGAGGCCGTTCTTCCCAACGAATATAACCTCCAACGATTCAAAACAAACGTCGATCGCTTCTTGATCACACACACCACTCCCAGAGTGCCCTAAAGGTTTTTTTCCTATGGTGCTTGTGTTTGATCATACAGGGTGTTATGGACATGACGTATTATATTTAAATGGGTGGCTCCTTGAGTGTCCTAGAAAAGCGCTACTTCTTTTATTTTTTTAAAATCGACCGTTTTAAAGGTGGGGGTAATAAACACACGCTACTGTACAACATTTCACCCAGAGGCAATAGCAATGTTGCCAAACTTAATGTAAAACTGAAATTCCATATAAAATTAAATTATTTTCTACCAACTTGTATTTATCCTTATACCTATAGAGCGAGGAAATCCAGGCACAAACACTATCAGTTTTTTTTCTTTTTCATGGGAACACTCCTGGACACACTTTATGTACACACAGTAATAGTGAAACAGAACCGATAGTTAGAGTTTGAAAATACAATAATACAGATTATTAGATTTTATTACACGCGAGAAATTTGACGTCCAGAAGAAACGCGTCAATAAAAACAATATTCAAAGATTATTCATGTATGGGCAAGATACACGCGTAAACTGAAAAACAGAGCGGATCGCTGAGAGTGTGTTGGTGATCGACGAGACAACGTATCCGGCCGCTGGTTGGTCTTGAACTAATGGACGCACGCATGCGGCGCTATATGAAACTACTTCGCTCAGCCGATATAAGGCGTCAAGAGGTCATTGGCATTTGACCTAGCTATTGACATACGTGGCTATTACTATTCCATATGTTTTTTCGGGTTGTTTAAAACCTAGTCCGTCGTAAATGTTGTCCAATTAATTGTACAAAAAGGTATTACAGAATGGAAAAGGGACTAATCTAAACTGTGTTATATGCGCGTCTTGTGTTGCCGGGCTGAGTTGCTGAACTTGGCCGTCGCGTATGCCGCCGTATTAGCAAAGTTTGGTGAAGTCCAGTCACCTAAGCCGCGCGGTTTGTGCCCCGCCGACTGTTGGTTGCCGAAAGTTCGACTATTTTCACCGAGCAACACGAGTCGGCGACACTGGCCACCGAGCTTAACAAGTTGACGAAGTTCGGCCATCGCCGACCTGGCCGAACCGAGTCAGCGGCCGCCGGCCTAGCACAGTTTCTCACAAATTTTCGTGATTTTTCTAATCATCAGCAAAAAAATTGTGTTGGCATTCCTGAATAGCGGACATTTGTAATAAAATAAATATTCCGTGAATTGGACGGACAGCCACGCCATCTATTATTTCGTTCCCTTGTATTATAAATTGACGTTTTTGGCATTTAGTTCAAGTATAGATAATTTGATAAAAGATCTCATTTAGTAGATAAATTAATGAAAATACATCGAAGCAATGGAGGAATGCTGGATAATTTACTACTGGAGGCAGGAATCGTGAAAAAGAGTGCAGGGCGAAATTTTTTGTTTGAACATGGTTATAATATTATTTATAAAGATAAAGAAAGTTGTGATAAAGCAGAAGTTTTAAATATGATTCAAACGAAGAAAGTAATTTATCAAAGGATGTTCGAAGCGTAACCTCTGTAGACATGGAGTGTGTGAGTACTGTGGCGATTAAAGCTGAATCAGAAGTGGAGGATTTTAAGATTGAAAATTTTCCAGTCGAAACTACAAATTTTGATATCAGTGAAGCTACCAAGTCAAACGGTAATTTATTTCTTCAATTAGAAAACCTGCCAAACAGCCAACCTGATTATAAGTAAGTAAATGTAGGTACTCGGTAAAAAACCTTTCAGAAAGCACAGTTTTGATTTATTTCCTCTCGGCGCATATCAGGTAGCACAAGTGATAATCTTACACTATATTTATTTGTAGTAGAATTTATCATTTTTTGGATACTTAAAACCTCGAGTTCAACATATGAAGTAGTATCTGGTTTAGACGATAATACAATTTCTTATGTCAAACATCAAGTTAGTACAAGTACTGTCGCCACAGCAGTGCCAAAGTTAGGTAAAGCTTACGTCAAACAGTGAACTCGCTGTACCTGTTATTTTAAATAATGCAACAAATTTTTAGAAATATTTATTGACTTGTGACCTACATAACTTTTCTGTTATTATTTACCAACTGTTAAAATGTAAAATAAATATATGATACTTATGAACTTAATTAGTCAAAGGTTCTAACAACAATGAGAGCGCGCCTAGCAGCGACCAGGAGAGAAGTCAACAAGACAGCAGCAAGAAGAAAAGTCATAAGTTTACGTTGTATTATCCTCTGTTTCTTTTACATAAAATACAAGTTTTAAAAAGCAAAAATACCATAGATTAATACAGTCCACTAAATTGAAGAGGTGGGGCAACACCTGACCATAGAATTTGATCCCACGAGCCGGATGAGAAACAGAGCATACCAAGATAAGTAACAGGAATCGTCCATGTTTCCTTTTCCCGTTTAACCGTAGTTTCGATTTGTAATTTAAAGTAGAATACGAATTTTATTTGTGTATTTTCGGGATGTTTCGAGAATATTCATACTATAATTTTAATTAACAAATGATATTTTCACGATTATTTGCGATTAATTTGATTATGTTGCTGTCACAAGATTGAATTTTGATTTACAATTGATGTACGATTACAATTCCAGCAGATTTTATTTTGATTAAAGGCTTTAAAGCGCCTGAGCACGATTTTGATTACTTTCTTGAGTTTTAGATATCTGAAATTGATAGGTATTTTGAGATATTGATATATAAGTTACCAATGCAATGGTAAGTTTTGCTGGAAGTTACTAAAAATGTTACATTTGTTTGGGTAGTACAAGATTTTCCAAGTAAGTTTTAGATTATTAGATTGATTAAATACTACTGAGTGATATATTGATATTTTGAGTGTTCAACGAAATTGGATTCGATTACGTACAACGGTACTTGGTTCTTTTGATTATAAAAAGTGATTGGTTCGATTTGGTTACAGACGATTAAAACGATTTTTTTGAGTATAAAATGGCGGAATTAGATTTGTTGATAAGAAAAAGAGGCACGGCCAAGTTTAAACTGACAAACTTTGGAAAATATATTGAGCCCCTTCGTGATGCCTTTTTAAACAATAAAGAGTTAAATACAAAGGAAATTATCGAACTTCAATTTAAAGTCAATAAATTGGAGCTTCTTTATGATGAATTTGAGTCTGTTCAAATAGAATTAGAAATGATTTGTCCTCTTGATCAACTCGACAAGCAATACGAGGAGAGGAGTAAATTTAGTGATTGCCATGTAGATATGTTGGCGAAAGCCAAAGAGGTTTTAAATAGATATGATAATAATGAGAATTCCTCGATTAGTTCAGCAAGTGTTCCCCAAGTTAATGTTTCAAACAAAGATAATTTAAATTTTGTCAAATTGCCTTCGATAAAATGTCCAACGTTCAATTGTGAGTTTAACAAATGGCTAGAGTTTAAAGATACATTTGAAGCCCTATTTCATAACAACTCTACTTTATCAGAGATTCAAAAATATCACTACTTGAGGTCATGTTTAGGTGAGGAAGCCCTCAAAATTATTCATAGTTTGGAGTTTGCAGCACATAGTTATATAGATGCTTGGTCATTACTCTGTGATAGATTTGATAATACTCGATTATTGGTTAACAATCATATAAAAGCTTTATTTGAAATTGAAACCTTAACAAAAGAGTCATCGTCAGGTTTACGTAACTTAATCGATGTAGTAAATAAACATCTAAGGGCATTGAAAACGCTTAAGCTTCCAACGAAACATTGGGATGCTTTGATTATTTATATGATTGCATTTAGATTAGATAAAGGTACCATGCGAGAATGGGAGCAGTCAAAAAATGATAAAATGTTGTCAAATTTAAAAGATTTCTTTAATTTCTTAAAAAACAGAGCCGATTTTCTTGAAACTTTAGAATTAAATGATATTCAAAAAGTAAGAGATACGCGATTAGCTGACGGTAGAAATACAAAGCGTCACAATTTTTTGATTAGTGGTTCAAATGATAGATCTGAACAAAAATGCAATTTCTGCAAAAAGGCTCACTTAATCTATAAATGTCCAGAATTTTTAAAAAAGACTATAACAGAAAGATGGGATGTTGTAAAAAAAATGCGATTGTGTTCAAATTGCTTATGTTTTGGGCATTATAGCTTCAAATGTGAATCAGGTCATTGTAGATTTTGTAATAATAAGCACAGCTCTCTATTGCATAATAAAAATAACGATAACCAGAAAAATCAGAGTAATGAGGTACGAGATTCCGAAAAGCATGAACATACGTTTAATGGTTCCTCGATTATAAATGCTGCAAGTTCAAGTTACGATAATTATGTTTTACTGTCCACAGCTATTGTGGAGGTAAGAGATAGTAAAGGTAAATATCATAGAGCTCAAGCTCTCTTAGATTCAGGCAGTCAGTGTTCATTTATTTCTGAAGAGTTTAAAAACAAGTTAGATTTGAAAGTCGATAGTGTTGATATTTCTATTTCCGGGATTAATAATAGCGTCAGTTCAAACTTAAACTCTAAATGTAATTTATTGATTAAATCAACAATAAATAATTATCAAACACAACTACCATGTCTAGTAGTACCAAAAATAACAGATAGTTTGCCTCCGTTTAGGTTCAATATTTCAGATTGGTGCATTCCAAAAAACATAAAATTAGCTAATCCATCATTCAATGTTCCTAGACCAGTAGATATTTTGATAGGCGCAGATTTGTTTTGGAATATTCTTGGCAAAGAAAAGATACTGTTAGGTAAAGACAAACCTATTCTAATTGAAACCTTGTTTGGGTATGTGGTAACAGGTTTAATTAGTAGTCCCGTTGAGAAAAAAGTTCATTGTAATTTTGTTGTGAATGATGATCTAGAAAGGTTTTGGTCAATAGAAGAAATCCCAATTGAGTCACCTCCTTTAACCAAAGAGGAGCAGATTTGTGAGGATTATTTTAACAAAACAGTTTCACGCGAAATTTCTGGAAAATTTGTGGTAAAGTTTCCATTAAAAGAAAATCCCCTAGATTTAGGCGATTCACGAGATTTGGCGATTAAAAGATTAATTCTTCAAGAGAATAGATTAAAAAAGGATGATATGTTAAAAAATAAATATTTTGAATTTATGGATGAGTATATCAAGTTAGAACATATGAAGCGATTAACGAATAGCCAGTCGATTAATATGTTTAGATGTTTTTTACCTCATTTCGCTGTTGTGCGTAATGACAGTCTAACTACAAGTGTTAGGATAGTATTTGATGCTTCGGTTAAAACTAAGTCAGGAAAATCTCTTAATGATATACAATATCCAGGGCCAGCGATACAAAACGATATATTTGGAATTATGTTACGTTTTAGGGAGCATAGATTTGTTGTAATCGCTGATATAGCAAAAATGTACCGGCAGATTCTTATTCATCCTGATGAGAGATACTTACAAAATATAGTGTGGAGAAATGATTCAAATGATGATATATCAGTTTATGAGTTACAAACAGTGACGTATGGCACATCTAGTGCACCATATTTAGCTATTAAATGTATTAAAAAATTAGCTTCTGATAATAAAATTACATATCCTGTTGAATGCGAGTTGATTAATCGTGATATGTATGTTGATGATTTGATAACTGGATTTAATGACGAAGAAAAAGGTATTGTCATTTGCAATCAAATTTCAAAAATATTAAAGTCAGCTTCTTTGCCCCTCAGGAAATGGGCATCTAACAGTAATGCAATTTTACAAGGTTTAGAAGATACCTCTGATGCTTTTAGCATTCTTGAGCTAGGTGAGAATGATAAAGTAAAAACGCTAGGACTTCAGTGGCTTAGTAATCCCGATTTGTTATCGTACAAAGTTTTAGCTAGGTCGGAAAAGTTGCCAATAACAAAAAGAACTTTACTTAGTAATATTGCTAAAATTTATGACCCACTAGGGCTAATCAGTCCTTGTATTATTATTGTCAAAATTTTAATACAGAAATTGTGGTCACTGAAATTAGAATGGGATGATATGGTGCCTTCTGATTTATCGAATAAGTGGGAGTATTTTCAGTCAAAATTAGCTATTCTTAATGAACTAAAAGTTTCTAGATCTGTTATGTGTGATATTCCGATTAATATTGAATTGCATGGATTCAGCGATGCAAGTTTAGAAGCGTATAGTGCTACAGTTTATATAAGAACGATTGATTCTAGTGGAAATATTTATGTTAGATTACTTTGCTCAAAAACAAAAGTCGCACCTGTAAAAGCTTTAACTATTCCAAAGTTAGAACTATGTGGTGCTCTTGCACTTGCTCGATTAGTAAAACAAGTTTCTGATTCTCTTACATGCAAATTTGAAATCTACTACTGGTGTGACTCTCAGATTGTATTGTGTTGGCTTAAAACAGATGCCAACAAACTTCAAGTTTTTGTCAGTAATAGAGTAGCTGAAATTCAAAGATTGAGTGAGATATCTAAATGGAGTTACGTTAATACAAAAGACAATCCAGCTGACGTTGCTTCTCGGGGAATGTATCCTGACGATTTATATAATTGTAATGCATGGTGGAATGGACCTTTGTTTCTTTACGAAGATGCAAACTGGCCGCGAGAAATTCAGTTTAACAAAACTTGTGATATTCCAGAGATACGCAAGCAGTGCAACGTATTTGCGACTACTGTAACTCAATTTTTAGATTTTGATAGGTTTCCTTCATTGCAAAAACTTCAGCAAACTTTAGTATACTGCTTAAGATTTATTTCAAATTCTAAAAATAATAAAAATAAAGATACTGGTTCAATTACTGTTCCCGAGATTGATAAAGGTATGCAACATTTGCTAAAATTAGTACAACGCGAAAGTTTGGCGACTGAAATTTCTATTCTTCAAGGTGATAATCAGCTAAGTACCAAAAATAGGTTACTCTCCTTAACTCCATTTTTAGATTCAGATGGTTTGTTGCGGGTTGGGGGGAGATTAAAGCATTCTTCTCTATCTTTTGATGAGAAGCATCCTATTTTGTTGGACGGTAAACATAAATTAACAAAATTGATTTTTCAATCTGAGCATAAGAGATTACATCATGCAGGTCCCCAATTATTATTGTATTCCGTGCGTCAAAAATATTGGGCTACGTCTGGCATGAATGTAGCAAAAATGATTGTGAGAAATTGTATTCGATGTTTTCGGACTAAACCAAAGCCAATTAACGCCATTATGGGTGACTTACCAAAACACAGAGTTGAAGTTGCAAGACCTTTCTCGATTACCGGTGTTGATTATGCAGGGCCTGTACTTTTACGCGATAGGAAAGGTCGTCCATACAAGACTTATAAGGCTTACATTTGTATGTTCATATGCTTCGTAACAAAATGTATTCATATCGAACTAGTTACAGAATTAACTTGCGAAGCATTTATTACTGCGTTTAGGAGATTTGCTGCTCGGCGTGGCACTCCTACGCATTTGTACTCCGATAACGGATCCAATTTTGTTGCTGCTCAGAAAGAGTTAAAGTTATTATATGATTTTTTGAAAAATTCTAATGACGAATTTGTAACATCTTGTGCCCAACAAAGAATCATTTGGCATTTTATTCCTCCTAATAGTCCAAATTTTGGTGGATTGTGGGAGTCAAATATCAAGGCAATAAAACACCATTTATACAGAGTCATCGGTCAAAGCGTATTAACGTATGAGGAATATTCTACATTACTTGTACAAATCGAAGCTACATTAAACTCCAGACCGCTCTATCCCATGTCAGCTGATCCAAATGATCTTGCCCCGCTTACCCCCGCCCACATGTTAATTGGCCACCCGTTGACGACACCTCCAGATCCTATGTTTGAAGAGATCAAGATGAACCGATTGTCAAGGTTTCAACTACTACAACAATTACACCAAAGTTTCTGGAAGAAGTGGTCGTGTTTCTACCTGTCCGAACTTCAGAAAAGACATAAATGGAAAGTTGGTAATTCAAATGTCGAAGTAGGTAGATTGGTGGTTATGATGAATGATAACCTTCCTCCATGCAAGTGGATTCTCGGAAGGATAGTTGAAGTACATCCTGGAGAAGATGGCCAAGTGCGTGTAGTGACAATCAAAACGATAAATGGAACTTACAAGCGAGCCATTTCAAAAATATGTCCCCTACCATTAAATGACAATGAGTGTTTTTAAGACAAAAGCGAAAGTACAATGTTTTTGTTTTGAACATAGTGTTCAAAAGGGGGGAGTATGTTAAAATGTAAAATAAATATATGATACTTATGAACTTAATTAGTCAAAGGTTCTAACAACAATGAGAGCGCGCCTAGCAACGACCAGGAGAGAAGTCAACAAGACAGCAGCAAGAAGAAAAGTCATAAGTTTACGTTGTATTATCCTCTGTTTCTTTTACATAAAATACAAGTTTTAAAAAGCAAAAATACCATAGATTAATACAGTCCACTAAATTGAAGAGGTGGGGCAACACCTGACCACCAACCTTGCAAGAAAACTATGAAGATTTATTAGTGGTATGTGCACTTTCTTCTTTAAGATACGGTTTGAACCAAGAATGTGTCTGATTTTATTATCTTGACAACTATTGTCCTTTTGTGGCATATTTTTTAAAGAAAAATTTGCTTCACAAGTTAATGATAAGTGACAATCTATGTTGACATGTAAAATTTGTAAATGACATTTTATTGGTACCAGATTCGAAAGTAAAAAAATTCTAATATAGTGGAGTCGTTCTGGCAAAATAAACGGCTCGAAAATCCCTTGACGAAATTGAGTAATTTTTTTCCCCACTCGATAAAGTAGGATCCCCTCGACATTCTGAAATGATTTGTGTAGGGCGCCGCATGGGGGGGGGGGGGGGGGGGTTGTTCGGGTTTGTTCGAACAGGCAAATCAGAAAAAAATATCCACATGGAAAAATATCAGTGGCGTACCATCTTTTTGTAAAAAATATCAAAGGACATGTTTGCAGCGACGCCACTGGTGGAACAATTGAATAACTTTTCTAACTAAAATTTGAGGTTCTATATCCTATTAACACATACCAAAAGTAAACATAATATCTAAAGTATTTTCGGAGACGGCCATTTCTTGTATGCCGCGCCCAGCGCGCATTTGGAAAAAAAAATTTTTCGCCATTCCCGCCTCGTAGCTGATAAAAAAATGAACAAATTGAATCCGGCCTGATCCCCGTAGCTCGATTAATAAACTACTTATTAGCATTTATGTAAAAAATTTCCAATCCCCCTTACTACCCTCCTAATTGCCCCACCAACCCCAGCCTCCGGCCCTTCAAAGTACTCGGTATCACCCGTTAATTCGCGAAAAAATGATGCCCCAACTCCGCCCCTTCTCGAGATATAATTGATTAAATTTTATTGTTTTTGCAGTTGAAAATCGCGTTAATTCGCGAACTCATTGAGATATCGGGATCGGGTTTGTTCGAGCTTACGCGCTCTGTCAAGCTCTTCAATTTTGCTTTTCACATTTTTTTGTAGCATTAAAACCGGCTGAGTTATTTTCAATTTCCCGTTGTAGGTTAGATTTAGGGGGCGTGCCTCCCCCCCCCCCCCCCCCACGCGGCGCTCTACACAAATCATTTCAGAATGTCGAGGGGATCCTACTGTATCGATTGGGGAAAAAAAATTACTCGATTTCGTCAAGGGATTTTCGAATACCGGGACGACTCCACTAATAGTCGAGGAGAAAATAAGAAATTTTGCTGTCCTAGTTTTTTATCGGGTTTGTTCACTTGCCATCCAGATTATTCCAGATAAATATCAACATTCGTTGAATAAAATTACTTGACAATGTGACGTTTCTTTTAAATTTGTGAATGGTCTCAAAGCTTTCGGTTATACAGGGGCCTTTTTCTTAATTTCTCACATAATATTTATAGCACTACACTTGTGATGTTGATTTCTTTTATCGGGATGCCAATCATCATCTTCGTGGACATTCTTTGAAGTTGACCACTGAACTCTGTCATAGACTAACCAGAAAAAATTTTATTACAAACCGAGCAGTGAAAAAATGGAATGACCTGCCAGAGGAGATTGTTGCCGCCCCTACGCTAAACTCATTTAAAAACCGTCTGGATGCTCACACTGAAAGGGAACATAGGCTAGCAATATATTAAGAGACTTATCGCGCCATTACAAATAACGACAGTTTATCGGTTTTTCCGCCTACTGTCTAAATCTAATAATAATAATAATAATATTCGTCACAAAAACATCATTTGCATTTAAAAGGTATGTTTGTAAATAAAATAGCATACAAACCTCGGTGTAAAGTTTCATTCCTGTCTCGAGAAATGATTCACCTCGGCGTTACGAGCCTCAGTAACCATCCCTTTCTCCTCACAAAAATGAAACACATTTCACGTCAGTGTGCTGTTATTTTTAAGTTCCATATTCATACTTGTTATTAAGTATTTTTAAGCCAAAAGTGCAATTTCTAAACTAAAACGGTATACTTGGTTCAATCGCAATATTGCTATTCTTTGAACATTTATAAATAACCATCTGAAAAACATTTAGTTATTATCCTGGGGCCGGGTACCCGGTTACCCGGCTTTTAAACAAATACTTGCCCATTAAATCGTCCCTATTGTTCACCTATAGGTTATTGGTATCTATATTTTGAAATAAATATTTTGTGTATTACAGATGCCCAACATGCTTTTTGACACAGAATGAGGTTCAACTGAAAAGTGAACCAAAAATGGAGGGGATTGTTTATGAAGAAGGGAAAGTTAAAATTGAAGAGCTAGACATCAAGGAAGAAGATCTGGAACAGAGCGGAACCAGGTATGAATGAACATACTCAAATCATTTAAAGGCAATGTATGTGGTTCCTTGAGAAAAAAATTGAATTTTCAACCTATAGCAGGTACTGTAGAGTAGCGTAGTTCTTAAACGTTTTCGCCTCAGCACCCTTGTCGAGCTAAAAAAAATATCGCTGCACAGCTACACCTTTAAAGCGGTTTGAATACTTGGTAAAATAATAAGAACAGTGCAAATTTAATGCTCAGTTGTTTTGGCGTGGCACCTTTGGCACCCAGTTTGAGTTCCGCTGCTCTACAGTACCTGTTATAGGTGTGCTATTGACAAAAATCTCCTTACATTAGTATTTCATGTACTTTTTAAATTTCTGGAACTTATGCAAATCCCATATTAATCAATTATCAATAAAATATTAGCTTATAGCGTCTGCCACTGTCTATCATATTTCACAAAAATCGAGAATTTGGTAATTTAGGACTTCATATTGGGCCGACGATATACAGGGTGTGTCAGTAAGGTGTCTGGCTTCGATAGAGCCTAAACTATTAAAGATAGAAAAAGAAGTTCCATACAAAAGTTGAAGGGTAGACTAATATATTTTACAACCTACAGACTGGACCTAAAAAGTGGCACTGAATAATTTTTTTTTTAAATGGTACACCCGGTATATAGAGCAAGATTATCTTAATGACCTGGGTAAGATTCTATGAAAGCCGGTGTTTATTTCTTAATTTTGAAAAGTGTGTATCTATTTATTTATTTACAAAAATAGGGATACAACAGGCACTGAGCCCAATATAGCATCCACGTTGTGGTATTGGTTAGTGGGAGTTATTAATGCTTAAATTAAGTATACATTAAATTATATTACACTAAAAAAGCCTATTACATGCCCTAGTCGCTCTACAGAGAGGAGAATTTTTTCCAGAATTTGTATTTCTTAGTGGAATATTAAAAGTATTTTGAAGCCTTAAGTCCCTAACCGGAACATTAAAGCTTAACTTTGACCTCAGCGTTGGCGAATCAACAAGACCGTTCACCAACTTGTAGATCATAACTACATCGTAAACCATTCGTCTCTCAGTAAGTGGCATTACAGAAAATTTTTCCATTGTAGGCTTATAGTTGCTATTGACTATAGCTATGTCTGTTTTTCGTGATATGAACCGTAAAAATTTGTTTTGAATACTTTCCAGCCTTCGCTGGTAAACCGCGTACTGAGGGTTCCAAACAACCGAGGCAAAACTAAGTTTACTAAATATAAACGCATAATACAAGTTTAGAACTGTTTGAGGATTATTAAAGTTTAAACTATTTCTTATAATAAATCCTAAAAATCGATTACAGTTATTGATAACCTGTTCAATGTGAGAGCTAAAAATTAACTTAGTGTCCATTATAACACCCAAATCGCGTATTTCATTAACTGATTCGAGATCACTATTATTAATAGTATAACGAAAATTGTGTACATTCTTGTTTCTGGTAAACGTAATCGATACACACCTCCCTAGATTAATCGATTACGTTCGTTATATTGTTAATAGTGATCTCAAATCAGTTAATGAAATACGCGCGCGATTTGAGTGTTATAATGGTTAGCTCTCACATTGAACCGGTTATCAATAAGTATTCCTAATCGATTTTTAGGATTCATTATAAGAAATAGTTTAAATTTTAATAATCCTTAAACAGTTCTAAACTTGTATTATGCGTTTATATTTAGTAAACTTAGTTTTGCATCGGTTGTTTGGAACCCTCAGTACTTGGTTTGTTCGGGTTTGTGTGTACGTAGTTTCTCAGCGAAGGCTGGAAAGTATTCAATATAAATTTTGACGGTTCGATTCGCGTAAAACCGACATAGATACAGTTAAGAGCAACTATAAATCTATTATGGAATAATTTCCATCAATGAAACTTAAAAGACGAATGGTTTCGGGTATAATTATGATTTACAGTTGGTGAACGGCCTTGGTCAAAGTTAAGCTTTAATGTACCAGTTAGGGACTTAAGGCTTCAAAATACTTTTAATATTCCACTAAGAAACACAAAATTCTCCTGTCTGTGGAGCGAATCGGGCATGTAATAGGCTTTCTTTAGGAATGGAAATGTTCGATATGTCTATAATTGGATTTAAAAAATGTTTAAAATCAATGCTGTAAATTTTTAGATTAATTAATATATGTATATAATAATATGTACTTAATTTGAACATTGGGCTCAGCGTCTCTTGTATCCATATTTTGTAAATAAATAAATGCTATTTCAATATTTTATACAAAGCGTTCGTTAGAACTTGGACAACTCTTTTTAATATGCCTATGCTTCATGCTTAAGTTTGTAATGTGCACAGGGCTTTTTCGTCAATTTGTAATGTGCACAGGGCTTTTTCGTCAATTTGTTTTAATATGACTAGGCCAGGGGATCGGCAACCTATTGAGACGGAAGAGCCAAAAGTTATAATTTACACAATTTCTCAGTTTTTAAAGAGCCATTAAAGGCCGCAATTTGATATCAAATGAGACACAACTTGACATCGAAAGAGCCGCATGCGGCTCGCGAGCCGTAGGTTGCCGACCCCCTGGACTATACTCGGAGACCACAATAATTGTAGACAGTGATTCATCTATGACAAAATGAAACGACAACTGCATTTGAGCGAGAAGGAAATACACTTCCAGTGGCGCGTAAAATAAAAAATTTATATAAGTACTTATTATTGAAAATTCGCAAAATTTCAGGTAATTACTGAATTCTCTTAGCGATATTTTTTTTTTCCGACATCATTTTTTTGTATGCGGGAATTTCATTCTTAAAATAAAAACCGTGTACTTTTCGACGAATTGCATATTTTGTCGCATTATCAAGTACGATTTTTTTTCGGCCTACATGATTCTGAACTTTGGAGTTATTCTTGTTCTTCTTATTTTTTAAAGTCCTGAGTACTATACTAGCCGATTCTTTCGTTAAAGAAGCACACAGTTCCGTTGCATCTAGCACAGATAAATCCGGATTTCGGGTCCGAACACCTTCATACTCAGATTTTATCATGTCTTGTTCCCTCTTTGTTAAATTAGGTCGTCTTTTTTTAAAGGTGGACCGCTAGTTGATGCAGTAGTTTGCATTTTTACCACTAGCACAAATAACACTATTAGTCAATAATAGAAAAACAGCAACAACAATAATTATATACAGTAACAACTATCAACAATAACAATAACAATACGCAACAACAATACTGAGGTGAAACCAATACTCGGCAACAACAATACTCAGCAAACAACAATACTCAACAACAACAATACACAATAACAATATACCCGAATTCAAATTATCTATGAAAATACAGTAAAACCAGCTGGTTACGCCTCTCTCAACAGTTTGCAACTGATACAATAATATCAAACACTGTTGCCATGTGTATGCTATTATTAAAATGTTTGCCCGCTGATCCGTTCCCCGTGCAAATCCTATTACTATAAATAATATAAAGCTCGAGAAAACTACAGTTTGGCTACCCGTGCGTTTGCGACCAAATAAGCGCGAGGAAGCGGCTTTTTAGGTAATTTTAAACAGACAATAGCGGGTAAACGTACAAGATATTATCAACCGCATTCGCTGCATTGTTGTTTGGACTATGAAATGAGTCACAGTCTACAATTGTGGACTTCGAGTATAGGCAATTTCATAATACCCTGTTTACAATCAGGATACATTTAATTTGTACGCCTGCAAGCTTTTAAATTATGGATATTTCCCTTTCTGTTCATGTACCCTTAATTTCTATTCACTATTTCAGCGTCGGGGAACCTCGGGTGAAACAAGCGACGCAAACGAACACCTTAAACGTTGTAATAAAACAAGAGCTTAAAACAGAAAACTTTGAAAAGGTAAACGTTCTCTGTGACGATCCCACCTTTCGACAAGATTATTTAAGGACGGACGACGCAAAGAAGTTCAAATGCAATGAGTGCGACTATCGGACCACACGAAAATGCCATTTAAAGAGTCATATGATGCGGCATATGAATCGGGAGTTAGTTAAAAAACTTAAATGCGGCCAGTGTGAATTTGAAACAATCCATAAACAGAGTTTGAAGGGGCATTTGGTCCTGCATGGAAATTCAGAAGACGTTAAGATGTTCAAATGCAATGACTGTGATTACCGGGCCCGCAGAAAATATCATTTAAAGATCCATATGATGCGACACAAAAATTCAGCCGACGATAAGAAGTTCAAGTGCAATTACTGCGACTATCGGACATGGCGAGAAGATTATTTAAAGACTCATATGCTGTTGCATATGAATCCGGAGTTAGTTAAAAAATTTAAATGCGGTCAATGTAAATTTGAAACAATCTATAATAGCAATTTCAAGACGCATTTGCTCCTGCATGCAAATTCGGAAGACGTTAAGAAGTTCAAATGCAATAACTGTGACTATCGGAGCTTCCGAAAATGTTATTTAAAGCGTCATATGCTGAAACATATAAATTCAGAAGACGATAAGAAGTTGAAATGCACCGAATGTGACCATCGGACCTTCCAAAAAGGTCATTTAAAGATTCATATGCTGCGGCATATGAATCCAGAGGAAGTTAAAAAGTTTAAATGCGATCAATGTAAATTTGAAACAATGTATAATAGCAGTATCAAGGCGCATTTGCTGCTGCATGTGAATTCGGGAGACGTTACGAAGTACAAATGCAATGACTGTGACTATCTGACGATTCGAAAAGGTGATTTGAAGATTCATATGATGCGACATAGTTGACCCATTAAGTTGAAATGACTGTGACTATCGGACATTTTGAAAAGGTTCTTTGATGAATCGTGCTGCGACATATTATGAATACGGAGTCAATTAGAAATAATTCGTAATTCGGCATATCATTTCCAGTATAATGCAATAGATTTAGATACGCATATAAATCATCAGAAAATTAAGGTTCAGTCAACGAAAAAAGCGACAGGTTTAACGGATCAGCGGTTCTCAAACGTTTTCGCCGCGGCACCCCTATCGAGCTAAAAAAAATATCACTGCACAGCTACACCTTTAAAGCGGATCGAATGCTTAGTAAAAGAATAAAAACAGTGCGAATTTAATGCTAATTTGTTTTGGCGCGGCACCACTGGCACCCAGTTTGAGATCCGTTGCTCTACAGTACCTGTTATAGGTGTGCTATTGACAAAAACCTCCTTTGCCTTAGTAATTCATGTATTTTTTAAATTTGTGGAACTTATGCAAATCTCATATTAATCAATTATCAATAAAATATTAGCTTCTAGCTTATTTGGTAATTTTGGACTTAGGGCATTTTTTCAGATTTAGCTGATGTTTTAATGTAATGCGATGACTTATTTGGAATGCTCACAAGAACCTAGGAAGTCGACTTACTATAAAATAGAGTAGTAAGTTTTTAATATTTATTTAACTGCTTATTTGTTAATAAAAATCAATGATTTTTTGGAAAATGAAACTATTTAACAAGAGCTTACTGTGTATAAAATTTTAGAACAATAAATTAAATATTAAAGAAGTTGTGCAATCTTTAATGGGATGTCTTAAAATTTACTTCTACGACTTACTAGGTTCTTGTATGCATGGCAGAGGGTGTTCCATTTTCGATACTTTCTGCCGGTATTAGAATTATTACAGAATGTTGCAGTTTTCACTTTAATGTTTCACTGTTTAACGAAAAGAGACATTCCGGTTCAGATTTATCATGGTTATCTTAGTTTTTAATCTACAGGGTGATTTTGAAAATCTCCGCTTTTTAGGCACCCCTTGTATTTCCGTTACGCGTTATCTTATCAAAAAGGTAAACACTTATTTTGTTAGAGATTTTTACGTAAAGTTCAGTGGCGTAGCCAGTTTTTCTCTTAATAGTTTATTTCTTGAGATATTAACAAAAGTAAAAATTTTTAAATGGGATATCCTCTATACAGGGTGTCCCATAACTAATGGTTCACAGCAAAACTACAGATTCTTTGGGTAAAAATACTGCGATTTGGGCATACTTAGTTTAGTCCAATAGCTGGTAATAACCGAGATACAGGGTGTCCCAGTAAAAATTTAATTTTCAATTTTCCTAAATAACTTATTTCTGAATCAATATTTTTGCACAAAATTTTGTGACTAGGGTTTTTTTGGGGAAAGGAATTTGAATTTGTTAATAATTTTCATGTAGATTGTAGGGGGCGCTCTCTGCGGTACTCTGGATACATAAAAATAAGTGTAACTTTTTTGGGCCGTAGTATAATTATGTTTTTATTAAAAATATCAGTTTTTCCATCACCGTTTTCGAGATATTTTCAATTACAATTTCTAATGCGCCCGTTTAAATTTTGATTTGTAAATGTGAAATTTGTTAGAGTAGGCTTTGGTAAAAACAAATACAATGAAAGCACTGAAACCTCATTTCTGTCAAAGTTTATTTTCATTTGTCAGCACTGTGGGTGTTTTTAAGGAGTTTTTGAAGATACTGTTATCAAAAATTAAACTAAAAATGCCGCGACATAACTTGTTTTCTAACTTAGAAATGCGAGACATGGTATGTTTATACGCACAAGAAAATTTCAACGGACGCGGGGCACATCGGCGGTATTTGGAAATGTATCCAAATAGAAGGCAGCCAGATTTTAAAATTTTTAGAAGCTTATACGACAGACTGGGAGAAACAGGATCCTTGCGCCCAAAACGTAATAGTGGAGGATGTCCGAAGATTATCACAGCCGAGCAGGAAGAAGAAATACTTGTTCGTCTGGCTGAAAACCCAGAAATTAGCACAAGACGTATGGCTGCAGCAGCTCCGGCAAGTAAATCCACTATTTCTAGACTTTTTAACCACGAAGGGCTTTATCCATACCACTTTACGCCTGTTCAGAATTTGCTGGCTGTTGATCTTCCAGCTAGATTGCAATTTTCCCATTTCTGTCGTATTCAGCAAAACGCCAACCCAATGTTTTTGAATAGGGTTTTGTTCACCGACGAAGCGACTTTCACACGAAGGGGTATCTTTAATTTTAGGAATAAACATGTGTGGGATTTTGAAAATCCTCACTTAGTAACCGAACGGCATTTTCAGCACGAGTTTAAAATAAATGTTTGGTGTGGCCTCATTGACAACTCCATGTTGGGTCCGTTCGAGCTACCACCCAATTTAAACGGACAGCTCTATCTTGATTTTTTGCAAAATCAGATGACCGACTGTTTGGATAATGTACCGTTAGAGCTAAGAAGAGATATGTTTTTCATGCAAGATGGTGCCCCAGCACATTATTCCAGACTTGTCAGAGACTACTTAAATGCCGAATTTCCTAATCGATGGATAGGTCGTGGAAGCCCATTGCCTTGGCCTGCCCGAAGTCCCGATTTCAATCCGCTTGATTTTTGTGTATGGGGATACATGAAATCACTTGTTTGTAATGAAATGATAAATAGTCGGGAGCAACTATGGCAAAGAATTCAAGATGCGGCGGTAATGTTTCAAGACGAACGCTTGTTATTTAAAATCAGGAGATCCTTCGATAAGCGTGTAGCCAAATGCATTGAAGTTAACGGCAATCACTTTGAACAATTATTGTCAAAAACAGACCATTTCTATTATTGATAGTTTTTTATTTATTTATGTAAAGCTTGAACTCTTATTTATAAAATAATAAAATAATATTTATTTATATTAGTGACCGCTTAAAGTTTTATTTAAATATTTTAAGAAGCGCACTGAGCATTTTAATTGCAAAAATCTCGAAAACGGTTAGTCGGAGCGACATTTACAAAGTATACCTTTATTGCTTAAAAATGATGGAGAAATTGATATTTTTAATAAAAACATAATTACACTAAGGCCCAAAAAAGTTACACTTATTTTTATGTATCCAGAGTACCGCAGAGAGCGCCCCCTATAATCTACATCAAAATTATTAACAAATTCAAATTCCTTTCCCCAAAAAAACCCTAGTCACAAAGTTTTGTGCAAAAATATTGATTCAGAAATAAGTTATTTAAGAAAATTGAAAATTAAATTTTTACTTGGACACCCTGTATCTCGGTTATTACCAGCTATTGGACTAAACTAAGTATGCCCAAATCGCAGTATTTTTACCCAAGGAATCTGTAGTTTTCCTGTGTACCATTAGTTATGGGACACCCTGTATATTATTTTTTAAATTATTAAGTATTCTTAGGTTTTATAACGAGAAATTCTCGTGATTTTTTTAATTGTCATACACTAAAAACACTTTTTATGATGCATGTGTAAGATCGTAATTGAAGTACGCCTCTGTTGTATGGTCTGTCTGTATGTCATGTACCTACCCAGTTCACACTATTTGAAGAATAATCAATTCACATTCTTAGGTAAACAACTTTCCAGTAAACAACTTTCCAGAAAACAATCGGGGTGCCCTGAAATTAGCATAATTTTTTTGTCGTTTTCTGTCAATTTGACAAAGATATTTCGTAGCGTACTTCTTATACAGCTCTTATTGGAACGGCCGTCTTTCATACCTGCTTTGACGTTTGACACCAGCCCGGTGAGACCGCTTATGGCGGGGATCGCAGCACATAAGTAGGCCATGCAAGTGACGTCACAGCCAGGCAGGTTACTCCATACGTTTATCCTTTTGTGTCTATCTTTCTGCGTCAATATCAGACTTTGGGTTTGTTCGATTCGATCTAGGCCATATTTATCTCCCTTTAATGAATCGGAGAAGGTTGATGCAGACAGAGACAGACATAGAATGCGAGCAGCACAAGTTCTTAAATTATTTTACAACCGAACATCCTTCGTCTGGAATGGAATAAAAATCAAGTAGGTAACATATGATTTATAATGTGATTGAAAATGGTGGAGGAAACGTCATTAAATTCTAAAATAATTTTTAATTTTCTATTCTTTTCACGAAAGCGGACCTTTTCGTTTTGTTGCTGGTAAGTAATTTATGATTGAAATATTTTTTTATTAATTTTTATTCGTCCCAAACTTCTCACGCAAACGAACAAACACATTTTTAAAGAATTTTACTTAAATTTTACAATCTACAAGTCAAAAGCTACAACATAATATTTACAGCTATATAAGTTATATTAACCCGTAGTCAGAATTTTGATAAGGCCGGTAATATATTATTATAATAATTCTTTCCTTTCATAGTTTAATTGAGAATCCCATAATGACTGAACATTAAAGAGGACTTCGATCACTAATGTTGCCAGGAGTATGCTACGAAACAAACAAATTGGAAGCCCATAATCATAATGATGGTGCATATATTTACTTGGTTAGTAGCTGTACATTTAGTATTGTATTTACCTTGATTTGTTTGAAGTTTAAGATGGTAAAATATTTGATGTAAATTTTGATTTATTTCCTATTTTTTAATAAATCTAATTACAACCTTCAATCTCTGAATTCTGTATTTCTAGTATTGTTACTAGTTCAATAATAATATAAAAGTATGTAAGGACAATTTTAAAGCGATATTTACAGCTGAAAACCTATGTCAAAATCCTAATATTTGATTTTCTCTACTTAGTAAATCAAATGAAAGGGTTTTGATGTTTTCTTTGCTTAAATGTCACTTTAAAATATTGACAGTAATACAAATTTGGACAAAAGTGACATTTGAAAAGCACGTGTGCGCCAGGCATAATGGATGTCGCCGTATCATCGCCTGCTTCGAATATTTAACACGGCAGTTTGTCTTCTTCCTGGTTATAAGTATTCGTTGTTTGACACTGCCGGATTAACAACTGTCATATTTGGCGTTATTAAATAAATATTTTTGTTGTCTTTCAGTATTTGTGTGTTAAATTTAAGTATTGTTTGTGGAAAAAATAGTAATTCTTAACTTAATATGGCAAGACTGTGCCAAGTCTGCCATAAGCTGGATAAAAATACAGACTTTTGAGCCCACGTCCATCCATTGTTTGTTTTTCCTAACCAAAACATATGAAACCGATCATAGGTTAGAATGAAGACAGAAACAGTTACAAGATAAAAAGAGATGGGGTTTATACAGATATATTCTTATAACTATTTTTAAACTTGAAAGGATGAGTGCCTTGTACATATATAACATATTATTATGTTAAGGGTGAAATTATAAACTTGCCTTGAGAACCCCAGATGAAATATTTGTGTTGGCATTCCTGAATAGCGGACAATTGTAATATAAAATAAACATTCCGTTAATTGGGCGGACAGACGCAGCCGTTTCCAATGTTGGTTGTAAAGAATTGTTTTTCATCTATCTGATCTAATATTGACAATACATATCTTCTAGTACGAGATAAATTGATGAAGATACATGACGTAAGGAGTGTTGTAAAATAATTTACTTCTGGAAACACAAATCCTGGAACATGCTTATTATATAACATTTATAAAGATAAAGGAAGTTGTGTTAATACAGAAGTTTTAAATATGATTCAGACCGAGACAAACCATGAAATTGATATATTAAAGGGTATTCACAACATAACCTCTGTGGACATGGCGTGTGTGAGTACTGCTGCAGAAGTGAAGGATTTTATTAAAATTGAAAATGTTCAACTTGATGAAAGTACGAATTTTATTATCAAATCAGAAAATATCTTATTCCTTCAATTGGAAAACCAGGAAACAGTCAAAAATGGTTTCCTTAATCATGGCCACTGCAGCACAGTCTTCAGCCAACCTCATTATAAGTAAGTCAACATAGTTACTTAGTAATAATAATAATAATATATAATAATATATTTCTTTATTTAGCACTATCAGGCTAATCATATACATATACACAGTATTCACAATACATATTATTAACCATCGGTTAAATAACCAAACAGTCTTCGCTTAAAAATATTTAAACTAGGTGCACCCTTGATTTCGCCAGGCAAAGCATTGTACAGGCAAATGCCCTCATAAAAAAGTGTTTTTTGTAAGCTCGTTGTTTTAACGGAAGGTATATGATAGTTCTGTCTGGAACGAATATTATGTCCATGAAACCCTGATCTCCTTTCCAAAAAAAGATTCAAATATGCAGGTAACTGATTATGCTCTATTTTGTATATTAATATTAAATTTGCCTGTCTAATGCATTGCTCAACGGATAGCCAATTTAATGCTGCTAACATGCCTCTTATTGGAGTATACCTATCACAGTTTAACACAATTCTCATTGCTTTATTTTGTTGCACTTGTAGCCTTTCTAAATTTGCTTTGGTACATGAAATCATCAAAGAAGAGCAGTAATTAAAATGTGGCAAGACAATTGTGTTAAATACAAGCATTTTTGTCCACTGAGACAGGCAAGGAGACACTCGACGAAAAAAACCTATTTTTTTACCTAATTTTTTACATAAAAAATCTACATGATTATTAAAATTTAGTTATGGATCCAAATATACTCCTAAGTATTTAATTTCAGTTACAAAATCAATAGGTGATCCATTTATGTTTAGAAATTCATCCAAAGCTAGAAATTTTTTACAGTTTGTTTTTGACCCTATTACCATACATTTGGTTTTTGATTAGTTAAGTTTTAATTTATTCTGACATAACCAGTCATATAATATAGCCAGTTGGGCATTCAATTTAATGATTAATTCACGAAAATTCTTCCCAGAAATAGAAATCAGTGTATCATCAGCAAATAAATTAACAAAACAATGTTTCAAAGAACTGTAAATATCATTAACATAAATTATAAATAATAGGGGACCGAACACACTACCCTGTGGGACACCCAATTTACTTTCTATTTTTCCTGATACTCTGTTATTTATCTTAGTTCTATGATACCTGTCCTTTAAATAATCCTGAATCAAAAGTAGTGCACTATCACCAACACCATATGATTTTAATTTTTTTACAAGGATTTCCCGATCTATGGTCTCGAACGCCCGCTTCAAGTCAACGAACACACTGAATACCACCTTGTCATCGTTTATATCTTTCCTCCATGTTGCACACACGTACTGAAGAGCTGACTCACACGAATGTTTACTTCTGAATCCCGATTGTCCGACATACAATAAATTATTATTTTCAAAATAGTGTCTTAATTGATCACATACAATAGTTTTATCGACAACGGGCAATAAGTTGATTGGCCTAAATTCCGCAGGAATTTCAGGCTTTGTAACTTTCGGTACTGGAACTATGATGCTAGTCTTCAATTCACTTGGCACTTTTCTTTCAGCCAAAGACGTGTTAATTAAATACAATAGAGGATATCCTATAACGCAAAATAATTGTTTTACTAATTTAATATTTAGTAACTCATCTCCGGTACTTTTATTTTTTAGTGTAATAACGATCTTTTTTAGCCCTGAAAGTGTTACAGGGGCAAACTTAGTTAAACTTAATTCGTGAAGTTCATCATTTTTAAATTTCCAGGTTCGATTCTCTATTGTTTCTGCAATTTCGTTTAAACTATCTGCGTAATACTTATTAAAGTTTTCTTCCGCAGTATCATTATACTTGCCATAGTCAATAGCTCCAAAATTAATCTGTTGTTTTTTGTTTCCTGTTAAATCCTTTATTGTTCTCCACATTCGTCTTCCGTTACCCTTACACTTATCAATATTCTCATTGTAATATTTGGTTTTTTCACTGCGAATCATAGATATCACCCTATTTCTCTGCACTCTATATTCCTCCCAATCAACGTGATGTCTTGTGAGACAAAATTTTTTATATGCCTTATCTCTTCCATGCTGTGCAGCATATATTCTGTGGTTCATCCAGGGGTATTTTTTTGGAATATATACTTTTACCGGAGCAATCTCATCGATAGCATCTTGAATATTTTGCACGAACTCGGAATACAGCCTATCTACCTCTACAGAGGTATAGTTCCAGTTTTTTTCTATCATTTTTGGAATAATGTCCGAGACTACTTCATCACTCAAGTATCTGCGGCAAATATTCTGTTCTTTGTGCATGATACCATCAAATAGTAACTCTACACCAATAATCTCATGGTCACTAATTATTGGAAAATTTCTGGAAATCTCTCGGGCATTAAAGTCGTTGGTAATGACGTGATCAATCAGCGTAGAAGATAAATTTGTGATTCTAGTATCTTTTGTTATAATTTGGTTGAAACCTGCTGCATATTTTATAATATCCTTTATTGCCAGCAAAATTTCAAACATGAAACAATAGCAACGTCAAGAGTGGACAAATAATTCAATTATATCTTAATTATCTGTATACAATAATATATATAAAAAAGTGAAAATATAAATTACAAATATCAGCGATAACACAAATATTTAAACTGTTAAAATGTTATATATAAAACTGATAAATATTATATTACAATTTTAAAAATAAATTTAATCATGACCATAAGGTACATTACATTACATATTAAAAGAAAAAACATTTACCTACATTTTAAACACATTAAAATTCGTGATACATTGAACGTAGTCGTTATCCTGAGAAATCAAAATTATAGTAATTTTTATTTTTTATGAATTCAATAACCCCCTTTCTAAAGGCTTTAATGTTTCTCAAGTCCTTAACAGCATCCGGCAGTAAGCGGTAGGCTCGAATGGCCATAAACAAAGGACCACCCTGGTAAAAGGAAGAAGAGTGAGCAGGCGTTCTTAACTCATTTCTGCCTCTAGTAACAATATCCAGGTCAGCAGTATATAGATCACGATTCAATGCAAAATTTCCAGGGTTTTTTCTTACTAACATCACTAGAGATAAAAAATAAAGAGAGGGTACAGTTATAATGTCTAGTTCCCGGAAGTAGTCTCTACAGGATATACAATCTGCTTTAATTTTTTTGTATCTGTGCTATCATACCTTGACCAGTTAATATTCAGGTCACCCAAGAGCACTGCCCTTTGCTGTTGAAAAACATCATCACTGAGTTTGTCTTCCAAATAGTTTAAAAAAACACCATAAGCAACATTTGGTGATCTATACAGGGCTCCAATAACAAGAGCTTCATTTTTATTATCAATCCCAAGTAAAAAAACCTTTCTCTTAGATAATTACACCTCAACTTAAACCTATAGGGTGGTATCTGGTCAAGAAGATAATACAATTTGTTATGTTAAAAGATAATATGTCATGTTAGTACTCGTGTTAGTAAAGCTGCAAACACACTATTATCACATCACGTGAGATCACATGTTATCAAGCAATGTCACGCCATACCCGAAATATCTGCAAGGCGGTTTATGTGTGCTTATAAATAGGTTTAAAAGTACACTAGTCACCTCATGCAGCTCACGGCAAGTCATACAGGACAGCACAATTTTATTTCTGAAAATTTACATATTCGGCACGCGTGATAACACTGTGTCAGAGTTTAACGCTAGAAGGCTACAAGATTCACTTGCGATCTTGACAAACATAAAATATATAATAAAAATGATCTGCAGTGTACGTAGTCTGTTTCTAAGCCGTGCCAGCATGTGCTATTTTGCCGATATGACAACACGTGAATTCATGTGACGTGATAATAGTGTGTTTGCCGCTTAAAAGTACTGTCGCAGCAGTGCCAAAGTTAAGTAAAACTAATGTAAAATATTACCAGAACAATATTACTGCGTCATTCGCAGAGGTGAAAATAAACCAAATTTGCCATAGAAAAAAATTTTCTAAAGTGCCTCTTAACTGATATACAGAGCTCCAAAGTGGTACCCAGCGATTTACTTTTTTGACTCTAACTTTTGAAATGAATGAAGAATATTTTATAGAGGCCATTAAAGAGTCATTAAACCATTATGTTCTCTCTTTAAACAGATTGACAAGAAACAGCCGACCTGTGTGTTTTTAGAACTAAGGGTATCTATTTCATTCTTAGATCAATTTCACATTTGTCGGCTCCCCTGCACCATATTTCGGATATTCGACTATGGCTAAGGTGGGTTTCGACCAAGCAAAACTTTTTAGCAAGAGTGACTTTTTTCGATAATATAAAGGATAAAAAAGTTTCCCGTTTGTTACACTTTCTACCACACACGCTGCAGCTGTAGTGCAATGGATGAGCCAGGTTCTTAGAAATTCCAATACTAATCACTTCCCGGTGCATGTCTATTCTTGAACCTATTTTGAAATAAATATTTTTTGTCTTATTGAAGAAGTCCAACATCCTGTTCGACACCGAATGGTGACCAACTGAAAAGTGAACCAATAAATGACATGGCGAAAATGGATGGGATCGTTTATGAAGAATGGAAAATGAAAAATGAAGAACTGGACATCAAGGAAGAAGATCTGGAACAAGGAACTAGGTAGGAATGAACAAATATACTTAAATGAGTTTACAAAATGTATGTTGTTGTGTACAGGATGCAACAAATTCGTCCTTCACCATTGGGATTTCGGAAACGGTAAGAGATAAGAAGTCTGTTATATTTGGGCAAAGCTGCTTAATTACTGGCCCAATAATATGCCGTAAAAAAAAATCAAAAACAAATAGAAGGGCTTTCAGCATAATTGGTAAAATGTCAAATTTTGCGTTTTGGTTTTTAGTTTTTCCTGACTTTGTTCAAAGAGATGTCCAAAAATAAATTTCACTTTCTTATTGCTATTTTTGATTCCCCAAAAGATAGCATCAACGGATCTTCAATGCGACGTTTCGGCTTTGGGTCACAATCATCAAATTAATTTTTTTGAATATGGGCCTGGGTATTTTTGTTTAAATTATGAAAGAGGACCGAAATTGACGTTCAGCGGTATCCAACACTTAGTGGTTTCCCTACATTTTGTTCCTTAAATTGATCATCTTCATTAAAATACCCCTAGTACGTTCCTGTAATTTAGTTTTGTTTAAAAAAATTCGGTTTAATTCGAAACTGTAAAAAATCAATGCATTTTTAAAAGGTTTTAAGCAAGTGCTGACTTTAAGAGCAATTTTTTTTTGGATTAATAAGATAGATTACTTGTAGGTACTTACATTAAGTAGACACTTGATACAACTATATTAGTTTGAAATAAAAAAACGGTAGTAGTACGTAATAATAATAATTAAGGGCAGAAATAGCAATAATAATTCCAAACTTTTCAGTTCCTTCAAAACAATACTAAAGTACAGGAACGTACTAGGGGTATTTTAATGAAGATGGTAATTTTAAGGAATAGAACGCCGGAAAACCAGTAAGTGTTTGCCGATTCCTATTTCATAATTAAAAAAAAAAAAAAATTAAGTTGACGATGGTGACCCAAAGACGAAACGTCGCATTAAAGATTTGACGATCTCATCTTGTGGAGATAGAAAGTAGTAATGATGAATATAAAGTTATCTCTTCAAACACAGTCAGAAAAAAATCAAAACCGAAATTAATTACGCAACTTTAACTCAATTTAACCGACTCTTACCGTTCCCGAAATCCCAATGGTGAAGAACGAATTTGTTACACCCTGTATTGCATAAACTACCAACTGATATTAAAAACCAAGTAAACTACAGGTTTAACTGAAACGTTGTGTCTTAAATGCAGTATAGTCGTTATATACGGGGTGTGTCCCACTTATAATGGAAACAAGTTTATATTCTCGGTATTTCTGAAGTGATCGCTTTGACTTTTGGTATGGTTGCGTGTGATCCTAGGGTGCACTTTTCTATTGCTTCAAATTGTAGTTAACTCATTGACGTACGGATTTATAGGGGTTTTAAAATAATAATTTAAAGAGTGAAGTACCTTCAGCGATTGTTTTATTGCGAAACGAATAGAAGTCGCCAAATGCACTTCTGATATGCAAATCCCTCAATGCGGCCAATTGCAAAATTTCGATAAGTTGACACAACCAGTGGCGTACGTTGTGACCAATTTTATTTTAATTCTTTTTAAAATTATCTTAAAAACGCGTCATGAGGAACAGCTAACTACCAAAAATGTTTACTGTGGCTTCATCTAAAAAAGTACTATAAGATAAAAGTAGTGGCGTCCCAAGTAACAATTGTAAGACACTTTTTATTTATTTATGGTTTAAAAGTGCTTTAATATGTTCAATAAAAAGTTGGTTTTAAAGTTACCTTAAAATAAACTAAAAGTTCTTAAAGACCATTTATTTTTACGGAAGGAATTTAATACACTTTAAATTAAAATAAAAAAAACTATTTGCTCTTAATGTCCTATAGAGCTTATACTGGTTTTATAATACTCGTGACATTGTCTATCTTAAAACTAATTTGCCCTTTTAAAGGGTGAATTAACAAATTGGTTTTAAAACAATCAATTTTAGAACAAATAGTTTTAATGTAGTTTCACCTCTGATGTACTCATTAAAACCCTTTAAGAAAACTAATTCTTCTTAAGCAAATATTATGCTCAATAAAATTCCACATTAAATTCAAAACTATAATTATGCTGCCAAAATAGGTACAATTTGTAAGGTTAAGATTTCATTCGCGCACCAGACCACTTTAAATCAATAATGGCACGAGCTTGAACATATTAAAGCAATGCGGTTTTAAAATGAAAAGTAAATAGACGTCTGCGAGAGTAGTTGTACTTAAAGTGGTAAATTAAGTCTTATAAGTTTTAAAATATTCTATAAACTTGCAATCATTTAATCTAGATCGCGCCATGTTTTTATAAGGCCGTATTAGACTAGGCAATTTTTTCTCTTGCGCCGGCAATTATAATTGCACGTATTCATGCGCAGTAAACCGTTTTCGATCAGCTGGAGCATTGTCAACGGTCAGAACAGCAGTGGGTACTGTCGAAATCCCTAAAATATCCCCAGAATTAGAGATGTGCAAACCTGTTCGTTTTGATCACCAGTTAAAGCAGCTACTGCTATTTATAAAAAGGAGGTCCATAAGTTTAATAAAGAATGTAAACTGCTAATTTAAGTACCAGTGGGTTTAAATTGCCATCACCTGTTCATACCTGCTTCGGCCAAATAATAAACAGTTGAAAATAACAGAATAAGCCATGTCTACCCAATTGCGCCGGCAAGGGTAATTAAAATGGCGCCTGCCCCATTTCTGGTAATGAGAGACAGCTGATCGGGAACAGTGTACTGCGCATGAATCCGTTTCATTTTAATTGTCAGAAGAGTAGAATTTCTGACTGTAGTACGGAGAACGGTGTACTGCGCCTGAATCCTTGAATTATAATTGCCATTGCTGGCGCCATAAAAATTCCCAAGTGTAATAAGGCCTTTATAAAATACAGACACTCCGCCATGATGGACATTTTCAATAGCCGAAAACAAATATTATTATTGAGATAAATGTGCATTACATCCTCTTAAATAACTATAGAACGGTGTGTCCAAACATGTAATTTAATTTTAAAAAAAATGCATTTAGATGTTTAGGTGTAAAATTAAATTTGATGATATTTTTTTAAATATTTTTTAAATCATTAAATTGTTCGCCCTCTAGTTATGTATTATATTTTGTCAGAGTGCAATCCGTTTTTAAATTCTTTACGAAAATAGTTTACATTTGAACATTATTTATGATCACTTCATATTATTACCACTTGCATTTGCTCAGAAAAGTTGACCGACTATAGTAAACGCGATAAAACTCTTTTCGGATTAATTATAATGATTCTCAAGGTAATTTATTCTGCCGCAAGTATATTTTAAATGCAACAAGTTTAAATGCATAAATTTAAAGTTGCCTTGAAGTACTCCTTTAGAATATAAAATTAAAAATAAATGGTTTTAATGTACATTTAAAATTTAGTCTTGAAGACCCTTTTTGGCTAGAAACTGCTTTATGGTAGTACTCAGCCTGTCTTGAAGTTCATGTGGTTTTATTCGAATTTGCATTGTAATTTTAAAGCGACCTTGGAGATCGCAAAAGTGTTACTTGGGCTGTGAGCTTCTAAATTAAGAATATTTCTCTTCCTGTACCCTTAATTTCTATTCCCTTTTTCAGCGTGATGGAACCTCGTGTGAAAAATCCGGCCTTTCGAAAATATTGTTTAAGGACGGAAGACGCTGAGAAATGCACTGAATGTGACTATCGGACCGTTCATAAAGGCAATTTAAAGACTCATATAATGAGACATATAAATTCAGAACACGCTAAAAAGTTCAAGTGCAATGAGTGCGACTATCGGACCTTCCGTAAATGCTATTTAAAGATTCATATGATGCGGCATAATACTTCGGAGGATGCTAAGAAGTTCAAATGCAATCAGTGTGACTATCGAACGTTTCGAAAAGGAAATTTAACCGAGCATATTACGCGACATATAAATTGGGAAGACGTTAAGGTCAAATGCAACGACTGCGACTATCGGACGTTTCGAAAATGTTATTTAAAAATTCATATGATGCAACATATAGATTTAGAAGACGTTAAGAAGTTCAAATGCAATGACTGCGACTATCGCACCTACCGAAGATATGATTTAGAGACGCATATACTCAGGCATATAGCGAAAAACGTGAAAAGCCCCAAGTGCAATGACTGTGACTATCGGACATTTCGAAAAGATTGTTTAGAGACTATGACGCGGCCTATGAATGCGGAGGTAGTAAAAAAATTGAAATGCGATCAATGCAATTTTGAAACAGTTCGTAAAAAGATTTTGAAGTTGCATTTACTCCGGCATTTAAATCCAGAAGCCGTTAAGAAGTTGAAATGCAATAACTGTGACTATCTGACGAGCCGAAAGGCAAATTTAAGGCGGCATATGATGCGACATATGAATACAGAAGATGCTAAGAAGTTCAAATGCAATGACTGTGACTATCGGAGCTTCCGAAAATGTCATTTAGATATTCATATGATGCGACATATAAATTCGGAAGACGTTAAGAAATTCAAATGCAATGACTGCGACTATCGGGCATGTAGGAAAGATCATTTAAAGACTCATATGTTGCGACATGTAAATTCGGAAGCCGTTAAGACGCTCAAATGCACGCAGTGTGACTATCGGACGTATCGAAAATATAATTTAAAGAGTCATATGATGCGACATATACATTCAAAAGACGTCAGGAAGTTCAAATGCAACGATTGCGACTATCGGACGTGGCGAGAAGACTATTTAAAGACTCATATGCTGCGGCATATGAATCCGGACGAAGTTAAAAAATTTAAATGCGGTCAATGTAAATATGAAACCTTCTATAATTACAATTTGAAGGTGCATTCGCTGGTGCATGTAAATTCAGAAGACGTTAAGAAGTTTAAGTGCTATCACTGTGACTATCTGACGATTCGGAAAGGTGATTTCAAGACTCATATGCTGCGACATATGGAAACGATATAAGTTTCAAACAATCCGTGTGGAGCGTCTGCACGGATCGGAATACAATTTAAAAAATTACAGGAACATTATGATGTTAACATGATAACATGTATGTGCAATATATCACTTCATAAAATTACATAAGATTTTTGCTTAACCCACTAGAAAGCAGTGTTGCCATGTTTGCCATTCCTCATATTGGTATCTTATTGTCTTGTATATCTACTAAAGTAATATCACTAAAATCATTTATGAACCCCTGGGCGATCTCTGGCTTATTAAGGGATATAACAGCTCCAGAATCAATTAAAGCTAGACATGGCTTACCACAAATTTGTGAAATTACACAATTAGCTGGACAAATTACACATCTTTACACGTTTTTAGTCACACAAATTCACGTTTTTTACACAGTATTCATAATTATAGGTAGTTTGATTTTGGATTTTTGTCACTTTGAAATGAAATTCCAATATTTGGTTTGATATAAAGAAAAAAAGGGCGTATAAATAAAATAGAAAGAAGCAATATTTTTGACGGTGTTAGTGACAATTTTCCTATTTTCGTCGGGTGTTCCACAGGGCTCGCACATCGGTCCTATTTTGTTCATCATCTTCATAAACGATGTTCTGCAATGTTTCAAGTCATCTTACTGCCTTATTTATGCGGATGACCTAAAGTTCTATTCCATTGTCTCTCCGGTGAGCAACCATATGCAGAGGGACCTCGACAATTTTATCGACTGGTGCAGAAAGAACCATCTGAAACTTAATGTACAGAAATGCAAGGTTTTACGATTCTTCAAATGTACAAATTCCCAGAGTGAAGTCTATGGTATCAATGGTGTCAATTTGGAAGTTGTATCAAATTTTAACGACCTCGGGGTAACATTTCAAAGCGAAAGTGGATAACATTGTTCGGAAGAGTTTTAGGCTGTTGGGTTTCATAAAGAGACACACAAAGCATATTTTTGACACCAAGGCCTTGACAGCCCTCTACAACGGTTTGGTGCGTAGTGTTCTGGAGTATTGTTCAGTAATATGGAGCCCTATTTATCAAGTCCACATTAGCAGACTGGAAAGGGTACAGAATAAGTTTGCAAAGTATCTGCTATTCAAGCTCGCGTTTCCCATATGATGGCGTTCCTTACGACACCGGGCTGCTCCTGTATGGTTTGCAATCACTAAATTATCGGAGAAGAAAAGCACTTTTGCTTTTTTTATACAAACTGGTCAATGGTCTTATGGACTGCGAGTGGCTGCTACGTTCAATTACATTTCGTGTCCCAGTGAGGATAACCAGCCATAACCAATTGTTTTTTGAGCGTAGACACAGAACAAACTATGGTAGCAGCGCTTTTGTGGAGAGGATGTTGAATAACTTCAACAGACATTTCACTGATTGTGATATTTTTAGAATTAGTCTTGCAGTATTAAAGAGACATTGGCAGTGTTCTTTCTTACTTCTTATTTTTGTTGGAATGTTTATATCGTTTTATGATATGTACTATTTAGGTTTAATTCTGTACGGCTAAATAAATAAATAAAAAAAACTTTCTTAAATTTTAAGTTATCAAATATTATTTTAAAATCAATTTTTATAACCGTTTATAAGCGAAAGCCTCTTCGGCTTATAATAAGTTAATAATAAACAAATATGACTTTAAAAAAATACTTTATGTTAGTATTAGTTATGTTTAGAATGAAATGAAAACTATATAAATGAAAACATACCTTGTACTCTTCTCTCATTTATATATCATTTATATATTTTTTCATTTCTTTCTAAACAAACTAATACTAAGGAAATTTGTCACTAACACCGTCAAAAATATTGCTTCTTCTTATTTTATTTATACGCTCTTTTATATCAAATAGTTCTGACGATCGTTTAGTATAATAAACTGAAACGTTAACCAAATATTGGAATTTCATTTCATGGTGACCGAAACCCAAAACCAAACTACCTATAATTTGAGAAAACGGTCAAGAAAACAAAACTATAACTATTTATAATACAGTTAATTGGTGCTCACAAAGGCCCTTAGCGGGTAAGTTCTGGGATAGTTTTGATTTTTTCAATTTTACCTGTTTTTTGGGGTGCAGAATCCGAATCTGGGGTTTGCTAACAAAATTTCGTGACGGAACTAATTAATAAAAATACGAAAAAGGTAAAAAAATCTTATTTTTTTTTTGTTATAACTCGGAAACTGTCAACTTTTCGTAAAGAACCTTCCTATTCAAAAAAGAAAGAACATAAAATTTTCTACAAATTTCATTATTCGAGTATTGGAGTGAAATGGTGGGTTTTTGCCGAGATATCTGAAACACGGTAATTTGAGCCCGAATGGTTGGTCGGGGACAAAAACTTAAATAATATAATTTGTAGGAAATTTTATTTGCTATCATTATGATTAGGGAGGTTATTTACGATAAGTTGATAGTTTCCGCGTTATAAGCAAAAAAACACGAAAAGTGAATTTTTACATTTTTTTTCAATGTTACGTCACGAACTTTTGTTGGCAAAACTCAATTTGGATTCAGCAGTCCTCCATATGAAAGACTTCTTAAACAATGAAGTTCGAGGAGTACTAAGCTGAACGACATAGGGATGGTCGCCAGCGGTTCGTCGCTCTAGGTGGAATTAATCGGGCACTGGCAGTCGAACATTTGCCATTTAAATACCTGTAAAAGAGAGTCTAATTACCCACGTGTCTTCGATGTTCTAGGCTGTCGAGGGTCAGCTCGTTGTCTCCGATCTGACGAATATGGCTTTCCGCCAGTTGAGTTGTACCTATACAATTGGTTTGGAAAAGTAGGTAGACCGTTTCAGCGAAGCTGTCTCGGCGATTGTCACAACGTGGTTATGCCAAGACCACCTAGATAAACTATGTTTACAGGTGTGGAAAACTATGTTCCGATGAAACCGAATATCCGATACAGATTGTGAAGAGCGAAGCTATGAATGTGTCCGAGGAAATGTATGACGTAAAAGTTGAAGATTCGGCAATCACCAGCGAGGTGATTATAAAGGAGGAGGTGGAATCGGACAGGATCAGGTACATACAGGGTGTCCGTTAAGTACCTCCTAATTTCTCGGGAGCATTCAGGAGGTGAAATAAACCTACTTTGTCATAGAATACGAATTACTAAAGAGCCCTTTAACGAAGATACGGAGCCCTAAAGGGGTACTCATCGATTTACTTTATTCACTCTCTTTTAGTATAATTTAATAAAATTTTAAAATTTTAAGCCATATAAAGAGTCATTAAACCATACTACAGTCATCGTCAGGAACGGACTTGCCAGCACGCTCGTCGGGTCTATATTATGATCGGTGTCGGAGCTGGAAACTGATTTTTCAATACTTTGGCCAGTCCTCTTTAAAAAAAGGCCGCTTACATGTCGGTTCAAGAGTTGGAGCCAAATAATTAAATCGCTCTTTGTATCTCCGTTCGTGGAATTATTTCAATAATTAGGTTTTATTTTGACCTCCTCTGTATGCTCCCGATAAATAGGAGGTACTTACCGGACATCCTGTATTTATATTTTTATGTTCCCGATGGGACTCGAACTTTGAACCTCTCGCTCGCCAGTATTCAATTGAAGTAGCCGTTACTAAACTTGATGACGATTCCCATTCTAAAAATTAAGTAATATCACATAACGTATACCGATCTTTAGCACTTTTCTTAAGGTAATAGATGTCAAGGTCAACCAAGCCGAAAATACATCTATATGAAGGGGTAAAACATGAATCTCTTTCGGCACTTCGAATATAATTGAAAACAAAATTTAGTAACCAATATTGGACTGGCAGTTCAGAGAAGCATTAACGAACGAAAACACGTCATATTTGGTGTTGTTTTCACACAGAAAACAGTTTATTTTTGCTATTTAAAATACCTTCAAAATTTCACGCGTGAATGTAAAATTTACTGTGAATGTAACACGTCGGTTCTCGGAAATGAAGTAAAAATAACATTATTTCAATAGATACTCTGGTTCTCTAATCAATTCACATGTCTTCTATGCTAAAATTTTTGGAAAGCAGGCGTTGGTTCTTATTATTCCATGTGCCGAAATTGTACAAAACACGGAAAAACACAAAACTCAGATCATGGGCCCAACATGATATTAATTTTTTGTTAGCTCTACCAGGTCTGATTATATTCCTATCCTTTTTCTTCATATGCAAAAACATGATGTAACCATATGATCGAACTGCTCTGAATTGTCAATTGAATAAAATCAATAAATTTGATAGGTCTGTCAACTTAGTTCAATGGGTTTGCCACCAGAGGGTGGTTGATAACTTTATTCATTGATAAATTTCATTGATAATAATTAAAGATGGGCAGGGCCGGAGTGGTCATCCTTTAGACAGAACCGCATTGAGAAGTTTTTTTTTTGTAATTTTATGAAATCAGTCGTGAATAAATTCATTAATCAGACATCAAAGTTAGCGTGTTTGTGGGTGGCCTTGAAGTTACTACATGAATAAATTCACGAAGCACTTCACAATTGTAATGCCCGCTTTTAATAAACGGGTCACACTGTAATAGATTATAGATGATCAAACACAAGCACTATAGGAAAAATCCTTTAGGGCACTCTGGGAGTGGTGCGTGTGCGCAAAAAGCGATTCACGTTGGTTTTGAATCGTTGGGAAAAACGACCTCGGGGAGGTCGTTCCACAAGGATGAAGTCCTCCAGATGAAAGAATTCTTAAATAATGAAGTTCGAGGAGTACTAAGCTTAACCACATATGGATGGGCGGCAGTGGTTCGTCGTGTATTTCTGCTATTCGTCGTTCTGGGCGGAATTAAGAGGGCAAGGTCAGACGAGCACCTTCCATGAAAATATCTGTAAAAGAGAGTCAAATCCCCAACCTGTCTTCGATGTTCTAGGCTGTCGAGGTTCTTCGTCAGCTCGTGGTCTCCGATTAGACGAATAGCCCTCCTTTCGATGGAATCCAGTAGTCGAAGAGTATGTTTGGGTGCAGAGCTCCAGACATGAGACCAGTATTCTAGTGATGGAAGAATCTGGGGTTTGTATAGTGTCAAAAGTTGTAGAGGTGTGTACAACTTTCTGGTTCGGAAGAGTACCCCAAGCTTCTGAGAAGCTATCTTTGCGATTGCCACAACGTGGTTATGCCAAGACATTTTTGGCATATAAATTCGTTGAAAACACTATCAAGGAAACTTGTTCCAATTCAGTCCAGTAACAGGTCGACGACCAAATGAAATAATGGATTTTTTTCGAAATTTTAAAATCACGTAAGTTCCTGATAACAATATATATGTTGAAAGATTTTATTTATTGATGATGATGGTGTTTAGTTTTTAATAAAATATTTATTTGTATAATTGAAAAAAGGCTGAAAAGCCAACGCAAAACCTGTTACCGAGAAAATCCAGAAACTCATACGATGGAAGAGTACCATAGTTACTGAAGGATATTTAGAGGATAGCATATCTTCAAAAAAATGAGGTTTCAAGGATGTTGGCAGGCGTACCATCTGGATCTCGCATTTCCTTGCAGAAATTAGAGACCCAGACAATGAATCATGAGTCAACCTTTGCTGCAAGAAATTTAGCCATCAGCGGAACCTTCCAGAATTGCCAGTTCTATGTAAATACAACCAAATAATATATAAACGTAGATTTATATTTTGTTAATAAAGAATAAGTTAATTGAAAACTGTTTTTTGCGTCTGAATGCTAGCGCGGGCCACACTGTGTATTTTATGCCTGCACGGACATAAAGTAATCCATTATGCATATGGTATCTTAGGTATAAAAGCACAATAATGTACTGGTATGACATAAAAATTAATAGATATAAAATATCACATCTACATTATAAGATTTGTGAACAGTCGGCCCTGAACACAAGTAATAACTACGAATTCTGGCCAAATCAGTGTTGCCAGGTCAAAATTTGAAAAATCACTAGATCGCGCTTTAAAAATTCACTAGGTTAAAAAATAGGGGGGAGTTCGTTAATTAATAATAAATCTTATAACATAGTATTTTATTTCTAACATAAATGATGATAACAAAATATAGTATTTTAAAAAAATACATACAGTGTGTCTACTTAAGTTGCCGCCATATGGGAAACTTTTTATTGTTAATTTTTCGAAAAAAAGTTATTCTTTAGAGCGAACCTGCGAAGACGCTGAAACTGAAAAAAATCACTAGGAAAGGTCATTTTGATAAAGATTACACATGTCAGTGAAATTTCACTAGACCTGGCAACGCTGCGGTCAAATGCTAGAGAACTCAAGCGCAAAATACAAATAAATTCAACTAGCGATTCATCGCCGGCGTGCTCGTGAGAGAGAGGTCCGGTTACTCTTGAGATGGGGCGATGTCTGGCCGTAGGTGGAACCGACGCTTCGTAACGCGCGCGAGAGAGCGAGAGAGAACTAGAGTTTTACACACGATCGGAATGTTTACGCAAAAAGATAAATACTATGATTTGCAACCATAGGGCGACATCTATGTAATGTTTTGTAACCAAATTGGATTGACAGATAATCGTATGAAAATGGCGGCGTCAATTGAACCTTAAGATGTGGTCACTTTTTGGCGTGGCCGATTGTTAGATAATATGGCAACATATGGTAAGGATGCAACGTTGCCAAACATTCGTAATTTATTTTCATTAACCACAGTTGTCAAGTTACGATAGCTTTACTAACAGGGTAGATCTTAATTACGAATTAATTTTCTTTATGACAGTTCAACGTAGTTTACGACGTTTCGTGTGCCGTCGCGCTGATCTGTTCTTATGTCCAGATAATGAATGACAACAAGTAGTTGAGTGTGGTGGTCAGTCATCTGGGCAGATTGATGCTACATCAGGAGTACCTCAGGGGTCCATTTTGGGACCTTTACTGTTTGTTATATTCATTAATGACATAGTTAATTATCTGGACATTAATAGTTTGCTTTATGCTGATGATAACCTCGCATCCGTAACCTGGCGGACTGTGAAAGGCTCCAAGTGTCTATTGACACGATATATAGCTGGTGTGTTCAAAATAAACTTCCGTTAAATATAAGTAAATGTAACGTAATGACCTTTGCTTTAAAGCGACATACCCTTGTGTACGATTACAAAATTAACAACGTAACACTGAACAGAGCTGAGACATTTCGCGATTTGGGTGTGTTAGTTGACAGTAAACTATCGTTTGATCCCCACATAAATGAGCTTATTGCAGCTTGTCCTTAGGTTTTATAATAAGAAATTCTCGTGATTTTTTAAATTGTCATACACTAAAAATAGTTTTTTATGCATTTGTAAGATCAAAATTGGAGTACGCCTCGGTGGTATGGTCTCCATATTATCAGGTGCACCTAAAACGCATCGAAAAGGTCCAACGACGTTTCCTAAAGTTTTAAAATTGATGGTCAGTATCCTGAGATAGGCATTCCAGATGATGTTCTATTGTGTAGGCATTCGTTTTGCTCCTTAGAGGATCGACGTACATAATAGAGTTGCATAATAGAGTGGAATACAGTGATATATTGAGATACCTGCAATTTCTTGTTCCTAGAACACGTCATTCCCAGACGTTTTATATACCAACAGCGCGTACCAATATCTGTGTAAATATTCCCCCATTTATCGATTGTTCAATACTTACAGTCTGCACCAACATAAATTTGACATTTTCAGCTGTAGCTTATCCAGAATAAGATTAAATTAGTGTTTTCTTTAGGCATCTAATTAATCATTCAATCATTTAATATTTCTTTCTATCAAATATTTTTTTGTTGTTGTATTATTGTGATTACTTATCTAATATTGTATATCTGTGATACCCATCTGTTAATTGGTTATTTTGTAACTGTGAAATGGTGTAAAATAAAATAAAAAATAAAAATAAAATAATTTGAGGACTAGTGAGAGACACATTCGCCATTTCATAATTCGTTGCTTTTCTTTACCTAAATTGTGGTTTTGGAGCCACGTTTAAAGTATAAAAGAATAGAAACAAGTTTTAATAAAAATTGTACTCAGCTTCAGCCAAAATAGCTTCTTTGATTTTGAAGATGGCGCCACGTCAAAACCGTTAAATGATACTTCGGTTATGCCCGGCGCTCGGCGTAGTCAATTTTAAACAAATAATTTTGAGTGAATGTCGGAGACATTGGACGATCCGACAACACTCCTGCAATGCCATAATGAGCTTGCTTACTTCCTGTATTAATTTTGTTTTCTTTTTACAGTTTTTCGCCAGATTTTGTTGGTCAGGATTGCCAGGTCAATTGTGAAAATTACAAAAGTGATCACTGTAGCAGTGAAACAGTTCAAGTAACTAGTTTAAATGTGGATAGTCAAAGTAAATTTCCACAAAAAATTGAAGCGGACTTTTTAAAATGCGATCAATGTTCTTACAAAACATATTACCGAACTAATTTAAGCAGACACTTACTTCGACATAAGGAGCCAAACGAAGTCGATATCTTTATATGCCATAAATGTGACTTCCAGACTAAATATAAAGATAAGTTAAGATCTCATCATTTGTGTCATCAGGATGTTAAAAAGTTTAAATGCGATCAGTGTTCTTACACAACAAATTGCCAATCAAATTTTAAAAGACACTGTCTTCGACACGGAAATCCAGAAGGACTCGGTATATTTAAATGCCATAAATGTCACGTCCAAACTAACAATAAAGGTTCTTTGCTAAGTCATCATCGGATTCATCATAGTATCTCCGATGACTCTAAAAAGTTTAAATGCCATCAGTGTTCTTACACAACAAATTGCCAATCAAATTTTAAAAGACACTGCCTTCAACACGGGAATCCAGAAGAACTCGGTATATTTAAATGCCATAAATGTCACGTCCAAACTAACAATAAAGGTTCTTTGCTAAGTCATCATCGGCTTCACCATAGTATCTCCGATGACTTAAAAAAGTTCAAATGTAATAAATGTGAATTTCAGACTAAATATAAATATAGTTTAAAGTCACATTTAAAAAGACATTCGCATCAATTCGATATGTTTAAATGCGATAAATGTGACTTTCAGACTATAAATCAAAATTATTTATTAACCCAGCATCAGCTTCAGCATAATAACTCCGAGGATGTTGAAACGTTCAAATGCAGTAAATGTGAGTTTCAGACTAAATATAAAGTTAGTTTAAAATCGCATATCAAGAACATACATACACTTCAAGATAGGGATCCAGAGGAACTGAACATGTTAAAAGGCAATAAATGTGACTTTCAAACCATATATAAGTTATTTTTATGCGAGAAAAATTCTAAGGAATAATTAACGCGGTAGATATTCCAGATAATATTGGAATATTGTAATAGGGAAAAGAACAATATTAAATATAAATAGTGAAGTGTTTTAGGGCCGTTACTTCCTATTTTATATATTAATACTTTAGTTATTAGTCGTCATTAGTGTCACCGATGTAAAATGCAAATGATACACTTATTTATACTAGAAGTGGACCTTGTTTTACTGTCAAATTGGTTCGAAAGATCGTTTAAAATAAAACAAAAAATAGCTAGTACGTAATTGTTTTTTTTTCAAGCCTTTATACAGGGTGTTATGGAATGGAAATGACGTATTATATTTAAACCTGCAAATCCTGAGATGAAATCAAATTGAAAAAAATAACCATAATTGGCGCTATAATTTAATATGCCCTGTACATGACCTGTTGTCAAACTAAAATTAAACACCCGCGGCACTGTTCAGAAGAAATATATACAAACTAGCGCCATGTAAACAAAGCACCAGATGTTCAAAAACGTGTGTGAATTTTGAACAGTGTTGTCATATCGGTAAACTCTTTAGAAGCTCAATGTTGTTTTGATTGAAAAAAGGAATTTTATTTAGGTCACTTACCTCCAAAATTTATATTCTCGCGTAGATTTCTATGCACTTTTCTCTTAACTGATTAGAAAACACGTGTATCAAAAGTCAATGACATTTTGATTGATTTGGCTTCGTTTAGAAAAAATGCAATTTCCTCTAAAACACATGCTGTCTTCCCTTGTTATTTAATAATATGTTTTAGTATAGCGGCGAACCTAAGTTCAAATTCACATACTTCGTATATCGTTTTTAACACAACGAACAAACACGTAAAAATTTGTAGGCACTATTGTCGACACACATATTAAATTTACGGCATTTAAAAACCACTGAATAAAAAACAAATTCACGATTGTTTGTTTACGGCTTTGAATATAAAACGAACGTTATTTTATATTCAAAAGTGACATTCCGTATTCCAGCTGAATAGATATTCATAATAATTAGTAATTAAGGTAGCGCCATCCTACGACAACTTAGTATTAAGGCGAAGTGTACAGTTTGATATTACACTGACAAAAATGCATTTACCAATGTCGCGGGTTACAAAATTGGAGCTACCTCAACCCACCTCCCTATGTTGTTCTAACTGAGCCTACGAATTATCACAAATTATTTAAAAAGCTACACAGTATTTCAGGTTCTTTTGGTTCGCCTCAACCCAGAAAGAGATTTTTTATTAACATTTAAACATGTTTGGGATCACCACAATTCCTCATCTTGTAACTGTTTTATGAGTTACCTGAACTCAGTTTCTGGGTTGGGAAAACTTACTAATAGACCATTTTCGAATGACGTCACAACGCGGCAGCCATTTTGCCTGAGGGACAAACAAATCCAAACTAGGTTAGATGATGTGTTTTGTTTCTGTATTTTCCGGATCGTTTAAGTGACTTTATGAACTTTTTTAAAATCGAATAAACTGAAACACTTTTTGTGCAGTAGTGCTTTGTGGGATGAGACGAAATAGAGACAATGTAAGGTTTTTAAGAAGAACTGCTGCTCTGAAAAATGCTGGCGATGGAGCAAATGCCTTATCTAAACACAGGCAAGAGATGTGGATAAAGGCCATTAAAAGGGGATCATTAAGTGAATCCCTAATGAAGCATGGACATGTTTGCTCTAGACATTTCAAAACTGGTAATAAAATTAAAGATGACATAGAATGAAATTCTAAAAAACTCTTCTTTTACATGCGCTTGCTGCATTACTTGAGAAGGATTATCCTGATTGGATTCCAAATAAGAATATGGGATATGTTAGTTCTCATTGATAGGTTTCAACGAGCCACAAAAAGAAAAAGGCGATTGGATGAGCTAGGACAAGTAGATACGGACGAAAACCATACCTACATTATTTAAATTCAAAATTCAATGATTTGATTATGATGGAGTTAATGATTTGGATAACAAATTAACAAGCAAAATTTTAAATTAAGTATTTCAAGTACACACCATGTAAAATGAGATAAGAATATTTTACTTATTTTTTCTGGAATATACTTCTTTCTGGAACAAACTCTCACATTTTTAGCAAGAACAGTAAACGCTTGAGGACGAAGAGATTCCTGGTACGAGCAGAAATTTAGATGAAGAACCTATGATGGAAAATCATTCAAATGAAGCCACACAGACCGACATAACAGTTGAAAATTTGTCACAAAACTTTACTACTTTAAACAGCAGAGTATATAGTTTTTTTTTATCAAAAATTAAAAAACTTGGAAATAACAGAAGAATCTTTTACGAATGATGACAGCAAAATCCTTTATTATACTGGGCTCCCAAAAAAATGAAATGCTGTTTATTTTATTATAATTTAGTATGATATTATTATACAATACATACCAACTTAAATAACTTAGGATAATAATATGCATCATTATATTGTAAATACAATGCACCTAGCTAGGTGTTGCCACATGTATGTGCATATTAAAATAAACTGTATATTTAGCTTGTAAATATATATTTCAGATGATTTATTTATATAAGCGATGTTGAATATTTTAATTTAGAACCATTTTATTGTCAAATTGGTTAAAAGTAAACAAGTTTAAATTAAATTTCACCGAAATGTACTGTTAAAGGTCGATTCTTACAGGTTAGTGACGTGACGGCACAACATTTCACCGGCGTGATAGAAATTAGTCTTGTAGGAAGTTGTAGGGGCATATTAATGCCTGTCCGACGCGAGACCTTGCGTGTGAATCAACCTTCAGGGTTCAAATTTTGAATATACAAATAGCAAGGTATTCTCCAGTTCGAGCAAAGAAATGTCTAAATGGACGAAAACTGCTGCAAAATCGATTCATTTTGATGCTACAAAAAATAGAAAATGTCAAATTTGTGGCAATTATTTTCAAAGATAAAATTAAAAAAGTAAAGTTGTTAATAAATCAGTATACAAACATGTGGTGCCAATCTTAATTTGTGAAATTACACAATTAGCTGGAGAAATTTGGATAAATCAAATCGCATCAGGTTAATGGTATCCCCCCTTCTTAGGGAAAATTCCGCCGTAAAATATCAAAAAAGAAAAAGCTGACTGTGCTCATTAAATAGATGAGTAGATGATGGAACAGGGTACTTGTTAGATTTCGTTCTTCTATATAGTTTATAAATATGTGTTCTTTAATTAGTAGTTTTAGTACCTATTAGTATGTGTGTTGTGTTGTTTAGATGATAAAAAGAGACGTAGTGATTACTAAAGTCACACATACTTTATCTTTGTACATTGCCAAAGAGTTTTATTTAATATATAGATTATTTTTTGTGATAAATATTTAGTTTTGATCTTTTCCAATATTTCTGAAAAATATTAAACATCGACAACGTCGCACAATCCATGCACGAGGCCACGAATCGTCACGTTCATCCAATCCATCAGCCTTTCGCGACAGACAGTGCCCGAGTCTTCAAAACGGGTTGTTCAGGCTGCTTCGGCGAAGCAGACGGCTCCAGCGAAGAGCAAACAAACAGTTCCAGTTGAACCGGTTCCACATAAAAACCTGTTTCGAAAAGAACCGATCCGGCTCCAAAGCGGCATCCCTAGTAGATGACAGGGCTCATATAAATTTTTTTTTTTAATGGATGATAGCCCTGTGTTACAATAATACACGATATTAAGGGTGGAATTAAAAACTTGCCTGAGACCATGAGGAGAAGAGAAGGTTGGCATTCCTGATTATCGGACAATTGTAATAAAATAAATATTCCGTTGAACGGACAGAATGCTACGCCCTTATTTTACTTTCTTTCGCTTGCATTTTTTGTTTTGATCTATTGTAGATAATAAATATCTGTTAGTACCTACGAGATAAATTGACTAAAATATCATGACGTAATGAAGCGATGCCGGATTATTTACATCTGGAAATCCTGAAAAAGAATGAAATACTGGATTTTTGTTTGAACATTATAATAATAGTGTTTATAAAGATAAAGAAAGTTGTGTTAATACACAAGTTTTACCGAAACAAATGAAGAAAGTAATTTATTAAAAGTTGCTCGAGACATAACCTCTATGGACACCGAGTGTGTAAGTCTTATGGCAATTAAAGCCGAGGCAGAAGTGAAGGAAGATACCAAATCAGAAAGTAACTTTTTTATTCAATTAGAAAAGCAGGAGGCAATCAAAAATGATTTCCTCAATAATTGCTATTACAGGACTGTCTTCGCCCAGTCTGATTATAAGTAAGTAAACATATGTACTTAGGAAAAGAACCTTTCGGCTTTCATAGTTTTAATTCTCTTCCACTCAGTATATCATAGGCGTGGGTAACAATGTATTGAATGACACTATTGCATTGACACCTTCCTGTGTGTCACATATTTTGAAACACCATCGATGACCCTTAGATACAATGACACTTTTATGATACCATAAAAATAAAGACATTGATACCCAGTGGGTGTTGATACATTTCATGATACAATTATTGTATCAGTGCTAGAACAGAAGATACTCTTACGCTCTCACAGGAGTGCTTAATATATAGTCCCACAAAACCTTTTCTCATGGGTGTCGTAAGAAAACATTGTTTGTAAATAATCCTGAACCTATTTTCAAAGAAATATTTTGTGTCTTATAGCCCAACATTCGTTTCAACACAGAATGAGGCCCAACTGAAAAGTGAAGCCATAAAAGACATGGGAAAAATGGAGGGGATTGTTTATGAAGAATGGAGGATTAAAAATGAAGAGCTAGACATCGAAGAAGAAGATCTGGAGCAAAAAGGAATCAGGTAGTTAAAGAAATGTATGCAACGATCATTAATCTGTTTCGTGTTCTTTTAAGTACTTTTCTTTCAAAAAGAAGAGTATTGCAATAGTGAAAAATAACTTTGTAGTTTAAATAAATTAAGATTTTTATGAACACTGTATTTTTAATACATTTTATTTCTGAACTTACAACAGTGCATTAATGGCTCTTTGCAGCAGATTCAATCAATTTGTAGGCAATTTTTAATCGGTGCTGAATGCATATTTTTGACAATTGATTTAAATCTAAAATTATGCCCACATCTTTTATGACGCCACAGGCAGAAGCAAACTTTTTGTTGACGATCCAAATGTTTATAAAAATTTTACTTCTTGTCTTTATTTACTTTTTTAATTTATTCCTTGATTAAGGGGCTCGTCTACCCAGAAATTTGAAAATTTCGGTTTTTTTTTTTGACATAAATTTGATCTCTAGGGTTTCAAGAACATTTGTGCCAGAGGATTTTTTTTCTTCCATAATTAATGGAGATACAGATGAAAAGGCAAGCGCCCGCCCTGGTCCCGAGCGAGCGAGCGCTCTCGGGTACCTACCGCGCGGCCGGCTGCTTCTTCTCCGCCCACTTCTATTGTCCGATTGACCTAACCGACTGACGGAGATTCCTGTATTCTGTAAACGGTTAGTTTCTTCTCGGCGATCGACTATTCTCCATTTTTCCCTCCACATGCTCCAATTTAGTTATATAAAAAATGATCCGATCCTCGGATTTTCAATCTCTTTTTCTCGAAACAATGTTTTCCGGGAAACTCCGGTGATATCTCGGAAAGGTCCCAACGGATTCGGCTGAAATATGGCACAGACCAACCGCCAGTGCATGCATAGCTATAACCGGTACAGTGCGTTTCACGAAAATTGGATACAACTTAATGATTTCCTGGGTCGGTCCCATTGTGTAGACAAGAGCTTGGCAATAAACAAGTGAAGTATGAAGGGACGGACTAAGGAAAACAAGTAATGATATGATTATATTAATGTAATCAAATGAAATAATATTTTTTAAAAATATTACTAGTCATATTTATTTACATTTATAATGTCATTCTATAGATAGTTCTGTTTCGCTATCGCTATCCTCATCAAAATTAATTATAATTGGATTAATTATACGATCCAGACTAATATACGAATTTTCTACAGTTATTACGTGACTGACTGAATTTTTCCAACTACCTGGGGGAATATCATTAAAGCATTTTCGTATTAATTCTACAACACTAGAACTTAAAGTCGGAGAAATATTTTCATACCTAACCAGTGATTTTAAAACTGGTGCCACATATGCTCTATGGGGTTAAAAATGCAATAATAGGGTGGGAGCCATAGCACTGTATGTCCAATTTCTTCTGACAATGTGTCACAAACATATACTTCTTTTATACAAAATGTCTTTAAAACTTCTAAAAGATCACTTCTTTTATAACTTTCTTTAAAATATATATCATTCGCCGCCATGTAGTTCGGAATCTCCAATTTTGTATTATTTGAGCTTGGAGCTTTATGTAATTGGCGGCTGTGATAGCTCGCATTGTCCATTACTATCACGCTATTCTGAGGAATGTTTGGTGAAATACAATTCTTGAACCATTCCTCAAAAACTAACAAATTTTACCACAAAAAGATATTTAAATGTAAATTAAGCAACCTAACCTACCTGATGTGCCTATATTTAATTATAATTATTACAAACTGGTCCTTTCCACATAATAATAACAAACGGTCATACATAATGGGATTACCCAGGTACTTTTACGGCAGTCATTAAGTTATATCCATTTTTCTTGAAACAATCTTTACCCCAAGGACTGTCGTAAAAAAAATATTTTTTTGTTTACAAGCAAAAAAACCTTTCAAAAAAAAACGAAGAAATCCATTTTTTTTCAAAATTACGACAAAGTGTGATTTTTTGTTCTTTTCCTTTGATTCTGGTAGGGGACATGGCTAAGAGTATGCAGATACTGATTTTTTGTTGTTGCTTCCTTTCAGACACCTGAGTCGCCTACAATCACCGGAGTTCTGCAGCGTTGCCGATTTTTCGTATCCACTCTCTCAGGACCACAACTTCCGCAATTTTCAAAATAAAGAAAAAACACTCATACTTATGATATATGAATAAAGACGTGTACCAAACGGCAACTCTGTATCTCGCTTTCTCTCCACACAACGAAATGTAGAATAGAGCGCTTGAAACGCGACCTATTGGGTAACCATTTTCATCTGTTCACTTTTCCGTAAATTTGAGACCCTTAGTGCATATTACCCAAGTCAAAGTAGTTTATAAGTCAATAAATGACGAGGAAAGGAAAGGGGAAATAACGTTGCCTTGAGGAACTCCACAGTTTCGTTTTATATAATTCGTAACTACTGTGCATATTGTCATTCTTAAGTAAGTATTGTGTTTTACAGGTGTGGGAATCCTGATGAAACCGAATATCCGATACAGATCGTGAAGAGCGAAGCTATCGATGAATTTGAACAAATCTATGACGTAAAAGTTGAAGATTCGGCAATCACAACCGAAGTGATTATAAAGGAGGAAGTGGAATCGGACAACAAGAGGTACGTATTTACATGTATATGTCCCCGATGGGACACGAACTCAAAACCTCTCGCTCGCCAGTATTCATATTCTAAAAACTAAGTAATACCACATAAAGTGTACAGATCTTTAGCATATTGTTTTTTTTTCTAACTTTTCAGTGTGATCGTGAATTTGGCGCCGATTCTTAGAGAGTATGGAAACATATGGTACTGGTTCTAAATGTTGCCAAACATTCGTAATTTGTTTCGATTACTACAGCTGCCAGTAACAGCTAACAGCTTTACTTGCATGCAGGGTAGATTTTATTATTTACTATCTTGTGGGGTTTTTAATTAGTTTACGGCGGTTCGGACGTACCGTTGTGGTCGTCGGCACAAGTTTGTTCGGGTTTGCGTCTTTCAATATGAAGAAGGCGCCACGTTAAATCCTCTATTTGCTTTTTTGCTCTGTTTAATATAATACCTGGCAGCACTTCTCTTCCTTCCTGTATTAATTCTGTTTTCTTTTGCAGTTTTTCGCCAGATTCTGTTGCTCAGGATTGCCAGGTCAAATGTGAAAATTACATTCAAGAAGGAAATGATCGATTTTGTAATCAGACATCTCCTACAAGTAATTTATTGAAAATACTACCGAAACCAAAAAAAAAGAAAGCGGACTTTTTAACATGCGATCAGTGTTCTTACAAAACAATTTTCAGATCACATTTAAACAGACACTCACGTCGACATAGAAATCCAGAACAGCTTGATATGTTTAAATGCAATAAATGTGACTTTCGGACTAAATATAAAGACAGTTTAAACTCGCATTTAATCATACACTCACTTCGAGATAAGGATCCAGAGGAACGCCATATGTTTAAATGCGATAAATGTTACTTTCAAACTATACATAAAACTTATTTAAATACTCATTATAAGCGTCAGCATAATAACTCCGACGACGTTAAAAAGTTCAAATGCAATACATGTGACTTTCGAACTAAATATAAAGATAGTTTAAAATCACATTTAAACAGACACTCCGATAGGAATCCAGAAGAACTCGATACGTTAAAATCCAATAAGAGCTGAATAAAAGCAATCAAAAAGGTATTTAAAATATGGAATAATTAACGTATCCGGGATTCCTGTCACGAACAATTATTAATAGAGACATTACATTAGAACAATTATTGGAATATGACAAAAATACTTTAGTAAAATTTTTATAGCGAATATTTCGATTGTAAAATTGTCGATAAATTATTGTATTAAATACATTTTTTATTAGTAATCTGTACCAAAATAATATTGTAAACATAATTTACAAAAAACTATAGTAGATGGGTAATAAATTTAGTAAAATCCAGTCAATATTAAAATAAATTGTAAATTTTACAATGAATATATACTGAAAATAATTTATTTATAACTCCAGTAGTGAAATATTTTGAAATGTATGGTACATTTCACTTGCTATTGTAGTGGCTTGCCCTATCTCTATATTATCTCAAACACAACCCCCAAAGTTTGATTAGGGGAAATCACTGCAGATCAAGTTGGCCTAATTTTTCTATTACCTTATTTGTTGCTGCTGTTGAGTTAATCCTTGTCTGCTATGAAAACACGCTTCAATCCTTTTGAAATTTTATTCCACTTTTTAACTCGTACAGTTAATTTACAAAATATTATAGCAAGCCATCCAAATTCATAGTCAATTGTTAACAAATACAGTTTTTATATTCATTGTCTTTTCAAATGAAACACTCACTTTTATAAAAAATAATAATTCCTGTTTAATAATCTGATGAATTGACTTTAATTTCATCCGAGGCGCGGCGCGCGGTACTAACTATAATTTGTTTTTCATGACTTCAGACTGAAGAGTAACTAATAACTTCTAAAAACTAACTGAAGACTGTCAACTAAAAACTGAGATAAAATTAACTCCAAAATGGTTCGAGGGAGGTACTTATAATAACGCTAAACATGACGTATTTTGTTTGTCAAAGCAAGATCTTTCTCGAATCCTTCTACGATATTTTCCAGAGTTTTAAAACTTTCCTATAAACAAAACGCATTAGAGTGACGTGTCCTATGGGTACACGGGTACTTATTTTTATCCGAAGTCAATAAGGGAAAATATATTTCGCAGTTCTTAAATGATAGTATTTTTCCAGATTCCGTAAATAGAAATAAGTAAATAAAATCTCAACTGCCTACGTGAGAAAAGACTTGGATCAACTTTGGTTCTAGAATATTTCGCAGTTCTTAAAATGTCATAGAAAGGTTAAAAACAACCCATATTTTCATGATCTAGCCTTGATAGTACTTTTCCAACTTCTGTAAATAGAAATAAGTAAATAAAATCCCAATTGCTTACGTGCGAAAGTCTTGGCTCGACTTGATTCTAGAACTTTTTATGGAATAAATACGCAGAAAAATTATTATTGGAAACGTTTGGTGACATCACATGCACCCATCAAAACATCCAAAGGAAAAATTTAAGATTTAGTTTCAAGTTATCGGTGTATGTGAGCACTTGTGTTTTGAAAATGATTTTGAAAAATTTTAACTTTCATTCCAAAATAAGGTACAACTTTATTATTATCATTGATCAAGATGTGAGTTTAAATTTATTTATTTTTTATTTTATTTACAATGAATAAAATCTTATAATTAATTTTTTTTAAATACATTTTTAATCTAAATATTTTCTTAAACCTTTTTAGAAAATCTTACATTATTTTATTTTCCTTTGGATAAAATATGTTAATTTATGATACAACAAATTTAATTTATTTAGAAACTTTTCAAAATTTTTTTTTGGGAAACTAACTCTTTGTGTTGAAACTTCAAAATATTTTTGAAAAATAAAATTTATTTTTAGACTTCAAAATATTTTTGAAAAATAAAAGTCATATTGAGACTTCAAAATATTTTTGAAAAATAAAAATATTTTTATTTTAAATTAGGGCTACGCACCACACTATTATTTAAGTATTTTTTATTGTAAAAATTACCAAGTTTGAAATGAAGTGTTATAAAATGCATTTTACGAGATTAAAAGGCTTCATTCAGATGCAACAGATCCTGTAACAAATGATAGGTGGAGAACTCGTACATGTTTCCAGAAAATTTGTTACTACAGTAACTACATGCAAGTTACTCCTCTCATCTTCACAAAATTACAGTCGTACAAATTAACTTGTGTGACCACTGCCATGTCGCAGCCAGTCGCGGATTTAGGGTGGGGGGAGGGGGGGTTCTAGAGGGGCCATGCAACCCAACGTACACCAACTAATTTAACATTTATGCTAATTAATTAACGTTTATCGTAGGCGGGAAATTTCGGACGTTAGCGGTCCATTTGTTCTCGATTCTTTATAGATACGGACCATTTACCAAAAATTATTAATTAAGCAGTGGCGGCTATTCAGAGGAAGCAAGGGAAGTGTTTAAGAGTATTTTTCCTTAGCTCTTCCCCTATATTTTCGACCACTAGCCGCCACTGTAATTAAGTGTTAAAGTTACATGAATAAGTAATGTCAAAATCATCAACATTTATCTGAGTTCACACCTTAAACTATACACCGCTAAACTTAATGTACGTCCTATCAACACAAAATAAGGAAGCATGTTGTATAAACACAGGTTTATACTAAAAACCATCTGAAATAACCAAAAAACCCTGTTAAAATAATGTCAAATTTAATAAGAAATATTATTAAATTAAAACACGGATTTTAAAATAATATTTCTCTCTTTATAAAAATAAAAGCGGTGTATCAACCGTGTCAAATAATCTGCATAGCAACTGGGAGAAAGTTACATGCATACCGCGAAACTTGAAAATATATTTTTCCTAGAAACACAGCCCGGCACCGCGAGATGAAGATTCGTATTTTATTAAAAAATATTAAATAATAATCTCAGCGTTGCGTCGCCCTGTCGTCCGCGTTGATTTGGGGTACGTAAATTTATCATTCCGCCGTGAGGGAGCATCGCGCGCGGGGCGTGGCCAAGCGCTGCATCGGCTCGCGGTGCATAATTTTGGATTAAAATGCAAATAAAAATTATAAAGGTTGATTGCGGATCAAATCGTTTTACATTGTTAGAGAGGTGTATTAATTACCGTCATTTTAAGGCATAGTAGGTAATTTTCCGATTGACCGTTTAGCTAGAACTTTAAAATTTGTATTAAAATGCACTACTGCTGGCCCTCCAAGAGCTGCAGGCTCGCGTGTCAGGTGACCGCAGGATCCTCCGCTGTTCGAGCGCCAAGCGCTAACCAATTAAAACGCGAGAAGATTTATTCGCAGCATATAAATAGTTGAGGAATGACTTTTTGACTTCAGAATTTGTGAGAACACTCGTCAGCTCTAGTGCGCAAAGCTCCGGACAAGGTTCCCCTTTGACTTAGAGTGAAGTGAGTCCCCCCCCAGCAAACACGCGTGTGATATTTATGTTAGTTTTACGTAATTCTAGGGTAAATAATATTATATAAACCTTTTATATAATAATAACGTAAAAGCGATGTTACAATTCTTAATTTTTTTATGTAACAATTTTGACTTGTATGCTACGTAAATTCACCGTCACCCCAGAGGAACCAGTTTTATATAAAAAATATACTTAATTTAAATTGTCACATTTATATTACAGTTGTTACCAAATGGATTTGATTGCTTTGTTACGTAATATTAATGTGTAAGTGACTACTTTATATTACGTTAGTGGGATGTAAATTTTGGCTGCCGTAGTTCCTCAATTCAAAACTCCCGCCACGTAATGCATGACGGTCGTTTGTTCTGTCTGCCTTAAAACGTAATTTTCGCCATTTTCTTTCATTTCGCGACAGGTGTTGTGTTGGGTTGTACCGTTGTACGTTTCAAGGCAGGTAAATTTCCTAAAATGTGGTGTCGATTGAAATAATGGTAAGTAAAGTTTAAATATTTTGTTCCATGATGTTCCTGGTATGGAAGAAAGGAAAACTTCGCAGTGAAACATTTATATGTTGCCAAACTTGTAATAGTTAGGTTAATATTATTATATTCTATATTTTACTTTATATAGTATATAACTGAATGTAATATCATTTTTGCCATCTGGGTGTTATGTTAATTTGCAAAAGTTTGTATAAATCACTTACACTTTTTTTTTCACACCAGTTTAAAAAATTGTAAATTTAACCTAATCTAATCAAAATTGTTAAGGTTTTTCTGTGATTCTAAGATTCGAGTTATTTTAGAAACCTAGAAAAATGAATTTTACTACTTTAATAAGAGAATTAGCCTCATACTCATAGGCTTTGACATAAATAACATTTTAACTCGAAAAAGCTCCTGAGCTACAAATTTAGGTTCAACACCCTAGTTGTAGGTGTTTCTAATATTCAACTTTATTATTTTAATTTTTGTTAATTTTGGTAGATGTAATTCTAATGCAAGCAGACAACATATCAGCAATTGCTTCTGTGGAGCACCATGCTGCTGAGTGGTTTCGACTGGCAAATCAAAGACTACATGGGAGAAGAAGAAGTTGACTAATGGTGGGCCCTGTTAGGTGGCATCGGTAGTATTTTTAAATATACAGTATTACTGGATCTTCCGATGTTCTAAATAAACCTGAATGAATCACTTGTGTATATCAATTTTTCATTTATTTTTGTCCCCCAAAGTCCGAAAGTAAAGTTGAATATTATTTCATTATTTGAGCTAATATTTTAAAAATTACGTCAGTAAATATAAACGATCGACTGGATCTGGTGTATTTTTGATACAGAGCGCCTTGGGAAAAAAAATGGTAACATCTCGAGTAATATATTTTTTAAAAAGGCAAATGAAACAGTATTCGGTAAATATGAGGTGTTTTTCTGTATATTACATGAATATTGGAATAGTTAAATGAAAAGTATGTGTTAGTGCAATTAAATTACGTCACAGTGACATAAAATTTGGCTTTTATTGTGCCACTAAATAGAATAACGGCGATATGTAAATCCTACATAACTATTGTTATATAAAAAACGTACGTTTACGTTACGTAACAAAAATAGGTAACTGATGCGGACATTGCGCACTTCTCAGTGCATGCAATTTAATGTTAGATGTTACCTGAAATGTGACATAACACATAAAAAAGTTATATCATATGAATATAAATATTACATTACCGTGTTTGCTGGGCCTGATTTAAGGCATCGGCTGGGCAGCCCCCTTAGTTTCAGCTCCGGGATTTCGTTGTTCTTCAGTTCTCAGAATTCGAAATTCACTTTGTCGATTAAGTATCTGTCACTTGCACTGAGGCAGAGAGAATAACACGATTTCCAATACATCACGAAATTGTGGGACTTCGGCCGAGCGTGAAGATTATTACTAAACGATCAACCGCGGTTATTAGGGTGTTTCTGATTTGCACGGTCTGTCGTCTGTCAGTGGTTGGTAAAAAGGATACTATCTGCATACGAAGGTCCTTAGTAAGTTCACTGGTTTAGGTCGCCAGTAAAAATAACGACTGCAAAAGAAATTCGTTTGGCCACTGACAGCTTACCAGAAAGTAAAATCGCAGATAGCAGAAATTTACGCTGAATCGTTAAAGTTCGATCAGGTAGAGAGTATCTATATAAAAGCCTACCCACAAACTTTGAACTTTGAAAAACTTTTAAAAAACTTTTTGGAAAAACTTTGTGTGACAGTGAATTAAAATAAAAACATTAGTAGAACATTCTTATGACTACGAAAGTACTATCTCATCTATAGTCAGTAAAGATTATTTTAGCAAAAGTTGGGAATTCTTTACCGAAAATTAGTTTTTCTTAAAACTGCGCTAAATTATTATTAAGTTTGGAAAGCCTAAGAAATCTGCAAGATTTTTTTAAAATAAGATGCTATCCTTAAATATTTGAAAAAGACATTTCAAAGAATTAGTTTCGGACTTGTTTAAAATTGCTCAAACTTGTCCAAACTTGCCAAGGTAACACTTGTTTAAATTTGAACAAGAAATTAATCTTGTTAAACAAGTATCGGTTAAGTAATTAATCATTTTTAGAATAACAATTTTGTAAGAATTCGAATTCAGGAAATAGTACTAAAATTTTTAAGAATAAAAGAAGTCCCACAAAGACGTTTTGGGGAATTCTTTTAAAATAAATAAAAAATTGTGAGAGGAATTAAAAAGTTTGGGAATACCAGGAGTATCCTAAACAAGGCCAAAAATATTTAAATAATACAAAATTATTTAAATAAAAGGGTTTGCTGACACAATAGAGAAGTTTCTAATAAAAATTAGAAAAGTGCAATCATAACCTGTGACATTAAACAAAACTTTTGAAAACTAAATTTCTATTTCTAAACTAGCACATTGGTGATAGTTTAATTTTAACATAATAAACTTATTTTAAGAGTTATCGCCCTTAGTGATAACTAAATTTTGATTTAAAAAAAAAGTAAATTTTGGAAAATAAATTTAAAAGTAAATAACCATGTCTGACTCTTCAAGTCGCCTTGCGTTTGAGGCGTCAGATCTGACAAATCTGGAGGGTGGAATGGTGGGTCCTCACAGATGCCCCCTTCAGGGATCGTGCAAGATAATTTCTTTGACAATATCATTTCAACGCCCCACTATGCTAGTGGGATCACATTACAAATTTTGAAAGTTTAAAACGATCAACAGAACACTATCAGGAAGATCGCAGTTCTTCAGAAAGTCATATAGTGTGACTTTCAACGCTATGAGGCCGCTCCGACCTGAGAAACTTTTTAATAATTCTTTAACACCAGAATTTTGTACAAGTTGGTTCTGGGGTGAATTTAATAGATTTGGGTGAGAAGGAGCACTTAGGTGTGCATTTAAATCCAAACGCCGAGGCATCCAGCGGTGATGCTATTAAATTTAACCTTTCACGAACTATACTTTTACAAAAAGCACTTCATATGATCATTGCTACCCTTATAAAAATAATATTAAATCGCGTAGCCTCATTTTATCGGAAAATAACGATTGTAAGGTTTTAGTTTTTCTTTCTCCTCCTTTATTAGGATATAATATATTAGATTAGATTAAGAAAGAAAATGCTGATTGGTCGAAACCTGTGTCCTATTATTAGCGATCGAGTCGACCTATCATTTCTCTGTGTTCATGGTAAAAATTAGGAGGTGGAATTAGAAACTCGCCTTGAGATCAGCGTTCTTGAACAGCGGACAAATAATATTGGAATAAAGTAAATATTCCGTTGAACGGACCGATAACCGCGCTATTTTTTATGACTAGTTTCCTGCATGGTATAAGTAACAATAGGTATGATATCTAACCGTCCCAATTTCGTCTGCCGTGCGCATGGAGAGTAAGTTTTAAATCTCTTATGGAAGTTTACATTGCTGTCATCTTTTTTAACTCTTTTTTGAATGTATTAAAACGTTTTAAGCATGTAATGATATATGAAATGAAAGAATAATATATGACGAGTATTTACGTATATTAATTTCATAGAAATATAACCCACAAATACCACTAAAAAAAGAAAAGATATTAGACAAATTCTTCGCGCCATTTAAGCCGGCGACGATAGCCGAAGCGTGTTGCCAGACTTTTACAATTGTAATAGATCCACTACTATTTAACATTCTTGTTGTGGGGCTCCCCATATGAAATTTATGTTCAATCTGGAGGTGGTCCCCCATCTAATAGGAAAGTAACGACCTTTTTTTCGTACTATTATTACTCTGACGCCGTTTTAATTAAAAGTTTTTACGTTTAGTGGTATGTGAAATGAAAGAATAATATCATGGTATTTAGGAATATTTATTTCATGAACATACAACAAAGATTAAAGCTAAAATACGACCTAATTATCTTTCCGCTTACACAACTGTATCCATTTTAATTGTTTGTTTTTATCTTTAGGAAAGCGGAAAAACCTTATATTTCTATTAAATGTCTTTGCCTGGTTATCCATATCACAACCGAACATAGCGCACCTCATTTTATGAAAATTCAGATATTTTTTTTAATAAACACAAGACTATAAGAAAACGTTCTGGTAAACTTACAAAATGTCCACCAAAAACTACGGCAACCATGCAGCAGTGTTGCCAGAAATCCGTGATCGAAAGAAATAGAGTGCCGGTTCGAAACCTAGGAATAGTAAAAAACGGTGTCAGAGTAAAAAGAGTACGAAAAAAAAGGGTCGTTACTTTCCTATTAGATGAAATTTATGTTCAATCTGGAGGTGGTCCCTCCAGATTGAACATAAATTTCATATGGGGGGGGAGCCCCACAACAAGAATCTTAAATAGTAGTGGATCTATTACAATTGTAAAAGTCTGGCAACACTGTTTCAAAGCCAGCAGTGGTCGGCGAGCAGCTTTCGGCATGCTTCGGCTATCGTCGCCGGTACCATGGCCGGCCATATGGCCGGCTTAAATGGCGCGAAGAATTTGTCTAATATCTTTTCTTTTTTTAGTGGTATTTGTGGGTTATATTTCTATGAAATTAATATACGTAAATACTCGTCATATATTATTCTTTCATTTCATATATCATTACATGCTTAAAACGTTTTAATACATTCAAAAAAGAGTTAAAAAAGATGACAGCAATGTAAACTTCCATAAGAGATTTAAAACTTACTCGCCAAGCCACGTGATCATCTGCGTGCAATCATACCTATTGTTACTTATACCATGAGTTTCCTGTGTGAATGGGCGTTTTGTTTTTATCTATTTAGTACGAGATAAATTGACGAAAATATAATGATGAATAATTTACTTCTGGATGAAGGAATCCTGGAAAATAATGCTGGGCGGGATATTTTGCTTAAATATGCTTATAATAATAGTGTTTATAAGTATAAAGAAAATTATGTTAATATAACAGAAGGTTTAAATATGATTCAAACCGAAATAAATCAAGAAAGTAATTTATTAAAGGTTTCTGAAAACGTAAACTCTATGGACACTGAGTGTGTGAGTACTGTGGCGATTAAAGCCGAGTCAGAAGTAGAGGAAGATACCAAATCGGAAAGTAACTTATTTCATCAATTAGAGAACCAAGAAACAATCGAGAATGATTTCCTTAATAATTGTTATTACAGCACCGTCTTCATCCAGCCTGATTATAAGTAAGTAAACTGAGTAAAAGAATCTTTTAGCTTCCATAGTTTTAATTTCCATCCCTCAAGATATTGGATAGAACCAAAGATAACCTTACTCACACTATAATTGTTTTTGGTAGAATCTATCTTCTCTTAGACAAACCTGTGGGGTTGTTTCTGGTCAAGAAGATAATACAATTTGATATTCTGGATTCTGGAGAGGATGTCGGGATATGGTATTAGGGGGGTCGCACTTGCGTGGTTTGATTCGTTTCTAAAGAATAGACAACAATTTGTACAAATGAATTACAAAAGTAAAAATAAAATACTGCAGGCAAAGTCTGAGATATGTGAAGTATGTGTTGGAGTACCGCAGGGCTCAATATTGGGCCCCGTCTTATTCCTGCTATTTGTAAACCCCTTGCCCCAAAGTTTAGCAGATTATAAATTTACAATGTATGCGGATGACACATCTGCCTCTGTGTCAGGCACAACCAATATGATGGTTGAGGAAAGGGCAAACAGTGCTATTGCTAAGCTTGATCTATGGTTTAAGAATAATAAGTTGTTTTTAAATGCACAAAAGACTCATTATATGCGCTTTCGTACCCATCAAAATCATAACAATTTGGACATTGATGTAATATGTAATGATGCAGCTTTAACAGAGAAACAATCAATCAAGTTTCTTGGCTTGGAAATTGATAGGAATTTGAGTTGGAACAGCCATTGTGGTCAGTTAACAACTCAACTCAGTAAATACTGCTTTCTAATGAGAAGCTTGAAGACGGTTCTGAATGAGTCCCAGCTTCTGTCATTTTATTATGCACAGGTTTACTCGCGACTCATGTATGGCATACGCTTTTGGGGTCTAGCTCCTCATGCACGTGAAGTCTTTTTATGCCAGAAAAGGGTGATTCGTTGCATGGTTGGTGCTGGAAGACAGGATTCCTGTAGACAGTGGTTCAAAAAACTTAAGGTTTTGACACTTATATGTATTTTTATATTGGAAATAAGTGTATTTATGTATGAAGGTCAAAATGTGAATCTTAAACATAGCGACATCCATGGTTATAATACCAGGAACAGAAATCAACTGCATCCAAACTTATGCAGGCTAAATATTACAAAGACTTTGCCAAAAAATATTGGAATAAAAATTTTTAACCATCTGCCACCTATCATTAGAGATTGTGAATCTTTGATATGTTTTAAAAGGAAGTTGAAATGCTTTTTATCAGAACAATGTTTTTATACTCTGGATGAGTTTCTCCATTTTTGAAAGTGATTTATGTCGCCTCTTTTTAGCATGTAAATAAAATATGTTATAATGTCTTTTTAAGATTTTAATCTTTTATTGAGTAAACTTTTTGACGAGTTCAATATCTTGATGTATGAGATCAGTGAACAATAAATGATTTGATTTGATTTGATTTGATTTGATATGTCAAAGTCAAAAGAAGATTAAGTTAGTACAAGTAGGCAGGTACTGTCAGCAGTGCAATATGAACAAAGCCTCATAAATTGTAATTTTCGTTATAAGTAAATTACCACACTTCGGATCTATATTAAATTTAGTCCTAAATAAACCATTTTAATTTGGTCTTTATTTATTTTTATATCAATTTGTGCACTTTTTTAATATTTACATTTCAATTTCATAAACACAGGTTTCTCTATATTGATTGTCAAATAGTTTATAAATTGTAAAATTGAGTCCGTGACATGCATTGTTAAGGGATATTTCCCAATTCGTATCGCCCAAGTCAAAGTAGTTTATCAGAGAAAGTCAATAAATAATTAGGAAAGTAAAGGGGAAATAACGCTGCCTTGAGGAACTCCACAGTTTTGTGATGGAAGTATTGTGTTTTACAGATGTGAGAAACTATATTCTGATGAAACCGAAATCGTGAAGAGCGAAGCTATAAATGAATCTGAGCAAATGTATGACGTTAAAGTTGAAGATTCGGCAATTACAAGCGAAGTGATTATAAAGGAGGAAGTGAAATCGGACAACATCAGGTACGAATTTATATTTTTATGTCCTCCGTAGGGACTCGAACTCAGTATTCAATTAAAATAGCCGATGACAATTCATATTCTAATAACTAAGTAATACCACATAACGTGTACAGACCTTTAGCATATAACTTTTTTTATGATTTTTCTTAAGATGTGGTCTATTGTCGGCGTGATCGTTGATTTGTGGCAGTGTCAAGTGCTTTACTTACATACAGAATAGAATTTATTATTTACGATCTTCATGGGATTTTCATGAAGTTTACCAGTTTTGTTGTTGTAGATGTGTATTCAGTACCGTCGAGTTTATCTGGATAAGTTTGTCTGCTATTCAGTGTTGCCAATTAGCATGTAATTTTACGATTTGCGTGCATTTTCATTGCCTTGTGTGTAATTTTCGTGCAGCACCCAAGTGTGTTACTATTCAGTTTTGGCAACCAACAGTACCTGTAATACTTCAGTTAAATTGTGTTTTTACCACGAAAGTTGTGGGGTAGTTTTGATTTTTCCATTCTACATATTTTTTGGGGGTACTGAATCCAAAAAGTTAGGAAATTCATTCTTTTGTGGTTATATATAATATGTATATAATAATAACCTTCCTCGTCATAATGATAGCAAATAAAATTTCCTACAAATTATATTATTTAAATTTCTTCTCCTACCAACCAGTCAGGCTCATACGATAGTTTGACGTATTTCGGATATCTCGGCAAAAACCCACATTTTACACTCCAAAACTCGAATAATGAAATTTGGAGAAAATTTTGTGTGCTTTCTTTCCGAGTTAAAAATGCCAAAAAACATCTTTTTTGCATTTTTTTTATTGTTGCGTCACGAAATTTTGTTATCAAGCCCCGGATTCGGATTCAGCACCCCAAGAAACATGTAAAATTGAAGAAATCGAAACTACCCCAGAACTTTCCCGCTAGGGGCTTTTGTGAGCTCAAATAGAATGTGAAAGACTAGAAAGTGATGTGTAAAAAACGTTTATTTGTATGACTAAAAACGTGTAAAAATGTGTGATTTGTCCAGCTAATTGTGTAATTTCACAAATTCAGATTGGCAACACTGCTGCTATTATGATTAATATTTCGTCACTATTTTTCAAATTTCAGTAGTTTTAAAAACTATCGAAAAAAAAAGAATCGAAATGACATGTTAATATTAGTTGCACCAGTGGCAGCTCGTCACGGAAGAGCCACTTTCTCGCATTGCAAGGAAAATAAAAAATAATCAATTTATTTTTATTCAATAAATTAAATTAACTTTTTATTGAATTAATAATTTTATCATTCGTTACTCCTCTTGTAGTTTAATGGATTAGTACTCCAAGATAATCTAAGTAGTTAGTTACCCAGCTTTGGTTTTGCATACAAATAAAAATCTACATCCAGTGTTAATAATTATACACGTCTTTTAATCAAGGATTACTATTTGTTTTGCAAAAATAATAAAATACATAAAATGCATATTCTTGTTAATGTACAAATCAAAAAATAAATCCCTCGGGCGTGTTAAAAAGTTGCTTGGTATTCTTTTAATAATTTGTATTCCATGTGGTTTTTAAGTGTAGAATGCTGGGCGTTTGTTTCCATAATTAGGAATGTTGCCGAGCGTTTGTTATTGTTGGATGGAGAAGACCTTTTAATTGTAATTTTTATTGAAATTGAAACTTGTTAAAGTATGGAAGGAAGAATTTCTTACCATGGATTTTTTAACTTCAACAGACAGACAGGCTTAATGTCGGAGACATTAGAAGATCTGGCAGCACTTCTGCAATGCCATAATAAGCGTGCTTACATCCTGTTTTCTTTTTGCAGTTTTTCGTCAGATTTTGTTGGTCATGATTGCCAGGTCAAATGTGAGAATTACACACAAGCAAGAAATGATCGATTTTGTGATCAGATATCTCCCAGAAGTAATTTATTGAAAATAATACATAAACGTAAAAGTGATCAATGTAGCAGCCAATCTGTTCAAGGAACTAGTTTAAATGTGATTATTCAAAGCAAATGTCCGGAAAAAAATAAAATGGATTTAAAATGCGATCAGTGTTCTTTCAAAACGATTTACCGATCAAATTTAAACAGACACTCGCTTCGACATAAGAATCCAGAGAATCCAGGAGAACTCGATATGTTTAAATGCAATAACTGTGACTTTCTGACTAAATATAAAGAGGGTTTAAAAACTCATCAGCGTCAGCATAACTCTGAGGACATTAAAAAGTTTAAATGCGATCAGTGTTCTTACAAAACAAATTGTCGATCACATTTAAAACAACACTCACTTCGACACGGGAATCCAGCAGAACTCGATATGTTTAAATGCGATAAATGTAACTTTCAAACTATACATAAAAAATATTTATTAACTCATCATCGGCTTCAGCATAATAACTCCGAGGACGTTAAACAGTTTAAGTGCGATCATTGTTCTTATAGATGCATTTTAAAAGCGAGTTTAAAGAGACACCGGCTCCGACATAGAACAGAAAATGTTGAAATGTTCGATTGCAATAAATGTGACTTTCGGACTAAATATAAAGACAGTTTAAGAAAACACATAAAAAAACATTCACTTCGAGATAGCAATCCAGAAGAACGCGATATGCTTAAATTTCGAACTAAATATAAATATAAACATAATTTAGAAGCTATTCAGCATAATCAGTCCGAAGGCGGTAAAAAGTTTAAATGCGATCAATGTTCTTATGAAACAAATGTCCGATCCCATTTAAACACTCACTCACTTCGACATAAGAATCCAGAAGATCTTGATATGTTTAAATGCAATAAATGTGACTTTCAGTCTAAATATAAAGACAGTTTAAGGTTACACTTAAAAAAACACTTACTTCGAGATAGGAATCCAGAAGAACTCGATATGCTTAAATTTCGAACTAAATATAAACATAATTTAAAAGCTATTCAGCATAATCGGTCCGAAGGCTGTAAAAAGTTTAAATGCGATCAATGTTCTTACCAAGCAAATTTCCAATCACATTTAAACATACACTCGCGTCGACATAGGAATCCAGAAGAACTCGATATGTTTAAATGCAATAAATGTGACTTTCAGACTAAATATAAATGGAGTTTAAAAACTCATTGGCTTCAGCATAACGACCCGATGACGTTAAGAAATTTGAACGCATAAATGTGACTGTGACTGTGAATTATATATAAGTTAAGCAACATGAAATAGAATACTCCCCCACAATAAATTCCGGACAAAGATAATGTTAGTCAAGTTCATAGTCCTGTAACTTTTTAAATTGTTATACGATCTTGTTAAAATTTTTAGTACAATTTAGACTTGCATCTCGGAATGTTAGCCTGAATTTTAGTTTTCAAAAATGCTGATGTCTCTTGATCATTATACATGCAGGATCAAAGGACACTTTTTTACACTTAATTTCTACAAACTTCCTCCGGAATTTATTGTCGAGGAGTGACTATGTAATAATAAAAATATACAGTTACATAAAGTAGCGATTCGTCAAGCGTTCTTCCTTGCTACCATCACACAAAATGTATACAACAGTAAAGTACATTATTTCACTAAAACAAAAACACAGTTATTCATTAGCACTAAAGCGTATTCCTAAGCAGATAAGTATTTAAGTTTAAAAGTCACAAATTATTCATTATAATTAGATTGAAAACGTCAGTAAGTCAATGGCCGAGAAGGCGAACGAATCTCTAAACTTGGATGTTCGGTGCTGTGGGATAAATCTAACAACATTTCTGAGATTCAAATTGTGCAGATCCTGTCTATACTAAATCCATTAAAGAACGAAGGGCCTCAAAATAATGAGCGACGCGTGAAAATCACGTGTGTACGCATTTGTTGGCTATATACCCCGAATTCAGCCACGCCACACATCTTCTGTGCAGTACAGTAGAGGCATTTAGACAGAAAGCAACCGATGTAGCGGGTGGTTGTTTCCTTATTCGTGATTCAAATTTTAAATAATTTCTACAACTTGCATGTCGTTCATATTCCTATTTTTAATTGCGTAAAAGTTCAACAATAACAATTTTGCAGTTTTTCAAAATTCAATAAATTCCGGTCGACCCTTAATGCAACTCTGCACAAACATTCTTACCTTTATACCTTATATAAGGTGGCTAATCTCTTAGGCAGTGCCATAACGAATTTGTACAGTATTTGCATTTTGTATTAATTCTGTTTACTTTTGCAGCATTTCAGGAAAAATGAATATGTTGAAATGCAATCGTTGTTCTTTTCAAACAGATTATAAAATTGATTTAGAGAAGCATTTCCTCAAACACGTGAACAAAGAAAGGGTCAAACTGTTTAAATACAATGAAGGTGCCTATCAAACCATTTACCATATAAGGCCCCATGTGCTTCCACAGAGCAATTCAGAAGAAGTCGATATGTTTAAATGTAATGAATGTGACTTTCAAACTATCCGTAAATATAATTTCAAGCGCCATCTGATTCGACATAATAATTTAGAGAGGGAGAAAATGTTCAAGTGCCATGAATGTGACTTTAAAACTATTCATAAAAACAATTTAAATACTCATCTGCTTCGGCATGTTAATCCAGAAAAAGTTGAAAAGTTTAATTGTCCTCAGTGTTCTTATAAAACCATTTACAAGGCCGGTATAAAAACGCACCTCCTTCAACATAGAAATCCAGAAGATGTTGAACTGTTCAAGTGCAATAAATGTGACTTTAAAACTATTCATAAAAACAATTTAAAAACTCATCTGCTTCGGCATAATAATCCAGAAGAAGCTAAAAAGTTTAGATGCCATCAGTGTCCTTATAAAACAATTTACAAACATACTTTAAACATACACGTTCTCCAACATAGAAATCCAGAAGAAATCGATATGTTTAAATGTAATAAATGTGACTTTAAAACGATTCATAAGTATAATTTAAAAAGTCATATGCTTCGGCATAATAATCCAGAAGTTGAAAATTTTAAATGCAGACACTCCCTTCAACATAGGAGTCCATAAATAAGAAGTTTATATGTTTAAATACAGTAAATGTGACTTACTGCCTTTCAAACCACATATAAGAATTGTTTATGAACTCATTGACTTCGGCATAATAACTCCGGTGTTAAAAAGTTTAAATTAAATAAAATCAAAAAGGGGGTTTAGCCATTTTTTTGACCGAAATTACAAAAATGAAAGAAAAATATTGTATTTTTTATTAGTTATTATTTTAGTATTCTATTACGGTTTCCGCTTTATTGTCCCACACACAAATATGTCAAAGAGCTTCCGGGGTCAAATTTGTCTAAAAAGCGAAGATTTTCAAAATCACCTTGTACTTACATTAAAAATTAAGAGAGCCATCTTAATTTTTAATGTAAGTACAAGGTGATTTTGAAAATCTTCGCTTTTTAGACACCCCTCGTATTTCCGTTACCCATTACCATTACCTCCTGAGTTTTAGGAGGTAATGCATTAACTTATCAAAAAGATCTTTGATTATAAAACGAACAGGAAGGAGCATACCTATATTAAGATAAGTGAGACCGCAATGGAGGTTCAATATGGGCGACTATTGCTTCTATCTGGTCAGAGCATTATACAAAGCATCAAAATTTCGGAAAAATATAAAAAGTGATATATTTCAGGTAGTAAATATTTTAATGTTTCAAATATATTATAGCAATGGATTAATAAAGCAGATAAATTTAAGTTTGATATAATTACATACAATGAAATTTAGAAATAAAATAACTGGTTTTGAAAAAAAAGGCCAAATAAAAAATTATTATTAATTATCACTTTATATGAAATCTGAAAATTTACATTGCCGCTACTGACGACGGTCGGTGTTGTCATATATACACGGCAAACTCTTTAGAAAACAAATTATAGTTTTAACAATTTTTCATTCTATCATTTATATGATTCCGGAAAACCGACGGCGAAAGATGTTTTGCAAAACAAATAATGGTAATATTACACACAAATTTAAAATTCGTCACAAGCACAGGAAAGTAAATAGGTCAAACGTCATTGACCTTTCTATTATTTTTCAAACTCTTTAAAAAAATGCAATTTTATTTAAGACCCGTGCTTTCTTACCTTTACTTATTTAAATACAATTATTAGTTTCATTTGTTTCACAGAAATCACACAGAATCTAAGTTTTAGGAAAAAAACCTCTCACATAACCTCACAACTAGCAGCTATTCACATGGAATAATACACGGGAAAACTGTTTTATCTACGAACGAACGAAATGGTACGTGCAAAACTCGGAATTGAGATGGGCAATATTTGACAGTTTGATATTTCACGGTAACGGTAATTGAATCCTAATAATAGTAAGTCTAGGCGTACAAGCGTGCGTCTTGCAAGTGTCAGTATTAGAAGATACGCGTTAGGAATACGGTCGGTTCTATTGCTTACCATTTACACTCTCGGCTATCCGCTTTGTTTTCAGAAGGTAGGTACGCGTATAATAATTGTTTTGTAATGAATTTCGGGCTACGCGTCCAAACTTTGTATATAATTTTACATTGTTTTTATTGACGAACCTAAAACGAGTAGTTTGTTTTGGACGTTTGACTTGATGGAATGTTTCGAGCATAAAGTGTTTCCAGGAGTGTTCCCATGAAAAAGAATATTGTGTTTTCTGACATGCTACCGCAGGGTGACGAATTACAGTGACGCAGGATGAGCTGTGGGTTTATGGGGCTGGACCCCACATTTAAAACGGTCGATTTAAAAAAAAAATATGTAGCGCTTCTCTAGGACACCCAAGGAGTCACCAATTTAAATATAATACGTCATTTCTATAACACCCTGTATATTTATTGACCTTTAAATAGAATGAATTTTGTATACATATTGCGGATGTTTTCACTTGCTCCAGCGTTTTTACAAATATAATTAATTCTTGTAGTGACGTAACAATTACAAATCCATTTAATTAACAAAACCTTACGATTTTCTGGCGGGTCATGGGCAGTCATATTTTCGAAAATATTGTTACCAATGAAATGTTTTAATATTTTTAAAGACAAGAGCTTTACTAATTTTTTTATTACAACTTTGTTCTTTTTTTAAAACATTTTTTTACAAATTTTAATAACATCTAAACTTGGGTAACTCAAACCTCCCTTGGAGTCACATGTAATCAATGAATTTAAGAAGTCTGCCTTATTCCCAAATAGCTGTGAAAAACAGTGCTAGCATTGTAGTTTCCGTCCCATTTTGAATGAAACAAAACCTGCAATGTAAGTTGTCACCGCTAAACTTTAAGGAGTCATAATTAAATGCATAACTATAATCCTCTAGGAAATTATTTAAGCCGATATCTTCCTATGTGTCGTCATCGTCTTCGATTTCCGTCCGATTTGCTATTGACTCGTTAATCATTTGTTCGGGTAGTTTTGTTTTTAAACTTACAGTTAATATATTAATACCTTCAAGGTATATACAGTTTCCATCTTGTAACTGGATTAACTATCCTTACCTAAAATAAATGACCAATCTTGTACAGAAATCTATCATCTGGTAAGTACATAATATATTGTTTTACCTCTTACTTAGCTTACATATGTTAAATGGTCCACTTCAAGTGTTGGAATAGCATTTGGGAGTAGTCTCACTTTCACCTTAGATGTTCGATCAAAACAACAATCAGCAAAATGATGGGAACATAAAACACTACTTTTTTTAGGATTAAACAGGCTTTTTCACAAAATTAATCCATAGTGTTCTTTTGTCGTCATCTTTAATAAAGCTAGAACAAAGATATACTATCTTAATATCATTAAGTCAAACTTGGAGTATTATTACTTCTTTGTAGAAACATAGTTAACACAAGGGCGGATCCAGAACTTCGGTTTGGGGATCAAATTTTGTTTTGGGGGGGGGGCATGTCTTCCCAGAATAATAATATTGACCTTAATCACTACCTGAAGCCCAAATTCTAATACATTTATTTATATATTGCGTGTAACATAAAATTGATGGAAAATAATAGTTTTACCTTCAGGTACGCCTATGTGATACGTGGGGGGCTTTATATGAGTTTTTATTTCTGATTAACTGATCTTGTTAGAGATTTTCATGTAAAGTTAGTGGCGGACCAGTTTTTCGCTAAAAAGAATTCGTTTTTGAGATGTTAACAAAATTTTTAAATGAGATACCCGACATATTTTTATAATTAATTAAGCATACTTTGGCTCTTACAAAAATGTATTGTTGTGTATTTAAATTCAAAAATAAGCAAGAAATACGATATTTTTAATAATTTGCATTAGTTATAATCCGGCCATGGCCAATCTAAAACTTGCCTGAGCCCAAAAGAAGTTATAAGTAACCAACAAACCCTTTATCTTTTGTTTGTTATATGGGTTGGCATTCCTGAACAACGGCCAATTGTAATAAAATTTCGTTGAACGGACGGAGAGCCACGCATTCCCATTTTCCAGTGAGAGTTTATCTATAAGACTATTATATATAATATATCTTTCAGTGCGAGATAAAATTACGAAATTATAGCGAAGTATGGAGACTCCCCCCCCCCCAACGAAATGATCAGTTAAATGCTGACTACTCCTTGAAGCAGGAATCCTGAAAAAGAATGCAACGCCCGATTTTTTGCTTGAACATTCTTATAATAGAGACAATGAAAGTTGTGTTAATAATACAGAAGTTTTAACTTTGATTCGAACCGAAACAAATCAAGAAAGTAATTTATTAAAGTTTCCTCGAAATATAACCTCAATGGACTCTGAGTGTGTGAGCCCTTTATCAATTAAAGCCGAGTGAGAAGGGGTGATTTTAAGAAAAATGTGCCACTTGAAACAACAAATATTAATATCAGTGAAGATACCAAATCAGCAAGTAACTTATTTCTTCAATTAGAGAATTAGAAAATCCAAAAGTTTTCCGCTGGTATTACGGCACTGTCTTTAGCCAGCCTGATTATAAGTAAGTAAACATAGTAAGGTACTTAGTAAACACCTTTTAGCTTGCACAGCTTGAATTTCTTTCCACTCGGGATATCAGCTAGAAACAAAGATAATCTTGTGCTATAATTGTTTTTTGTAGAATTTACCTTCTCTTAGGTACTTAAATCTATGGGGCAGTTCCAGGTCAAGATGGTAATAAAATTTTTAACTTTACATAATTAATACTTATGATATTTAAAAAAATCCAAAGCACTTTATGAAACATAATCTGCTTGAAAATGATGAAATGTCAAATTTTGCTCAACTTAGATATCTCAGTTGAAAATCCGGGTGTCTTAGCAGGGGCAAGGCGGGAAGTCAGATTCTGACATAGTTGTGTCAAATTGTACATGCAACTAAGTTACTCTTCTTGAACTTAGTTTGCAGGGTTGTTTCGTTTTAAACATTTTGTATGAAACAATTGTTTTAAACATGTTTTAAACAATCATTTGAGTTTAAAACAATGTTTTGTTAAAAATGTTTTAAACAAGTAAATTAAATACACGGTTTTTTTTTAGTAAATTGATTATTTAACAGGAGTATACTTAATTTATGCAACAACTTGGTGTGAAAAATATTTATTGATAAATAGTAATAAAACTACTTACTAAAACAGTAATTTCCATTGAACTTAACAAAATAATAAAAGTTAGGTACCTAATAAACATCTTGCACAGAACTTTGATATATATTAAAAAAACTACAAATAAGTGTATAACTCGTAAAAAAAAGGAATAAAGTAAAAATGTATAATAATCACTGAAGTGACATCAATTAGCGCCGTAAGTGGGTGCATTAGAATTTAGTTCTTTAACAATTGTAACCAACTTAGCTGCTCTGACATTGCCTAGCTTATTGCGGAGTTTGGAATGAACTAAACCATAAGACGAGAAAAGTCTTTCTATGTTCGCGGACGAAAACATATATGGCATAAATGGTGCACATCTAGCCTGAAAATTAACAATCGTTGGCATTGCCTCTGAATGGTAGGTTTCTACATATTCCATGCCAATTTCTAATTGCCTTTGAGTTAGTCTATCTCCCCTAAAACGATGATCAAGCAAGTTTGCTTAAAAATGAAATGGAGTTAGGGCCATCTCCAAACGTTCTATACCTTATTTACGTCACTCATTGAAAATTCTCCATTTGATTTTTTGTTTTCAAACCTCTTCAATAGTTCGAGACATATTTCTGTCACTTCTCCTATCGTGCAAGAGTTGTTTTGAACTTTATCTAGCAATGCATTTTAATTTTTTGTGATACTCCTGTGCATTAACTTTTAAATTAACTTCAGTAACTAATTTTATGATGTCGTTCTCAATAAGTATTCTGTTAGTACATACATCAAATAATATTGGCCAGTTTATCAAATAACTCTCCAAGCAGTCTGATAAAGTGTTCTAGCGAATATCCTGAGGTATAATACGAGGAGCGGAGCCGGAGCGGTAACTTGACATTCATACTCTTCTTCGCATTTTTGTATAGCTTTTTTCAGTAGTAGTAATAAATACTCTGATGTGTGGCTACATTAGATGCACCCGTTCACTTTCTATATCTGTGACACATATGCCTATTATACGTTATGGACGTTACTCCAACCGTCAAGGACTAGACAAACTTTCTTCTGACACAAACTAGGTTTCATTGTTGTATGTACTGAGTTATAAACTGTATCGAGCAAATTGTTGGAAACAACATTTCTGTTTGGTGGTGAATATCCAAGACATAACAAATTAATCAACAGTTTAAACTCACGATATTCTACTGCACGAAATGGTGTGTTCGTGGCATATAAATATCTGGCTATTTGTATTTTCATATTTTTCTTGTCTCATTCGCTTGTTCGAATAATAAAACTTGACATGCTGCTACTTGATACTGAACCAGTAGAAGTAGACGGTTTCGAGAGCCCTACAGCGTTCTATCATCTAAGAAACTAAGCATCTTGAGAATGTCATGATTCTGGGCAAAAATTCTAAATGTCCTAAAACTCTATGAATAGAGAACATTCTGAAGATGTCCACTTTGAAAGGAGTTTAAGTTATCTTTTAAATTCTACCAAAAACATTGAAAACATGTTTTAAACTATGTTTTTAATTAGGTTTTATTTGTTTAAAACAAGAACTTAAAAAAAAAACATGTTCAAACAAAAAAAAACCGTTTAAACCAAAAAAAACACTTGTTGTGTTTAAAATTAATAAATACATGATTTTGTGCAAACCTGTTAGTTTGTGCTGTTCATAAGCAGCCCTAATGTAACAAATTCTTAGAAATATTTATTGACTTGACAGAGTTTGCCTATTAGTAATGGCCAATATTCAATGGATTTAGTCATAATTATCACCTTGCAAGGAAAACAAGGTTTATGTATTTTATATTATCTTGACAATTATATTCTGAAAAAGATTTGAGTTATTATTCGGCCTTTAAAACAAACATATTCATGCCCTTTTTGAAATAAAACTTTTGAGTCTTATAGATAGTCGCAGAATAAAGCCCAACTGACAAGTGAACCAATAAATCACATGAGGAAAATGGAGGGGATTGTTTATGATGAATGGAGAATTAAAAATGAAGACCTAGACATCAAAGAAGAAGATCTGGAACAAAAAAGAGCCAGGTAGGAATGAACACTGCGTTAATCACAGGTTGCCAAGCAGGTACTATTTTCTGTGAAGGTTAAGCCATATACTTAGCTGTTTTCTAATCTAAAACTGAATTCGTAAAGTTAAACGGTATGAGAAAATTGCGTTAACAAATATAATGTAATAAGAATTTCAAATATGAACAATTTTCAAATTTTTGTCGTCGATATTTCCAAAACTTTCTTGATAACCCCAATCAACATATCAGCCAATCTAAATATCAATAAATTAACTAAAAATCTTTATTAGTCACGAAAATAAATATAGGACTCTTGTTTCTTTCTAACCTGCCAAGAAGCGGCATATTTTTTAATTCAATGGTTGGAAAGGAAATTAGGTGCATTGTTACTTTCTTAACGGTTTAAATAAATAAATTTTATTTCTGAATTTACAACACTACATAATGTTTTATAACTGGTAACAAGTCCTAATTATAAATATGCTATCTAGAAATAACATAAATAATTACGTTCTGAATTGTATTTCAATCATAAATATTGCCATGCAATGCGTCTGTTTGAAATCTTTATTTTAAATATACTATCTAAGTGTTGTAAACAAAGTTGCACAGGAAAAGAAAGTAGAAAAGCATGCAGGAATACTAGAACATAGCATTGAGCCCCCTCCAGTTCTTCTTCTTTTTTAGCTTTTACCTTGTAATAGTATTTTTTATGGTCACCAGAAGAGATCTGATGTCAGCATTTTGGTTATAATTTTGTTTTGATGTCCTGTATTATGTTGATGTAGATCTGTTTTTTATCGGGCTTATATTGGTTTTTTATTTGTTTTTTAAGGATTTAATGAACTAGTTTGCAATCTGAGTTTTATTATGACACGAACTATAATCTGTCTATACTTTTTATATATTCGTTTGCTTGCAAGAGCTTAAGAACTCTGTTTTGGATTCTTAGGAGTTTTTGTATTGTTGCACTTGTTGAGAATGTTAGTACGATTTGAAAAGAGCTTTATAAATTGTCAGGTTCATTGTGATAAATAATTAATCATTGCTATTTTTGTATGACACCATAGGTATTTTATGCTGACATAGTCAAAATGTTTTTGAAAATTTTATTTCTCATCTGTATTTAGTCGGAGATTAACCATTTTAATTTGTAACCTTGTGTATTTTTATATAAATTGTGCACTTTTTTGTTATATTTAAATATCATAAATGACAGTTGTAAAGCTGATACCCTTAGAGACATCTTTGTTAGTCTTAGTGTATATCAGCAAAGTCAAACCAGATGAAATCCCTAAATAACCAGGAAAGTAAAGGGAAAATAACACTGCCATGAGGAACTCCACAGTTTTTTGAAATATAATTTGCAACTACCGTGCATATCGTCATACTTAAGTAAGTATTGTGTTTTATAGTTGTGGTAAACTATGTTCTGATGAAACCGAATATCGGAGACAGATCGTGAAGAGCGAATCTGAGGAAATGTATGACGTAAAAGTAGACGATTCGGCAATCACGAGCGACGTTATTATAAAGGAGGAAGTGGGATGGGACAACAACAGGTACGTATTTATATTTTTATGCGACGTTGCCAAACATTCGTAATTTTTTACGGCAGTACCGTTGTTTTGATCTGACAAGTTTGTCTGCTATCATGTCCAGATAATTTGAGAACTAGTGACGCATTCGCCATTTCACATTTCGTTTCATATTTTTAACAAAAATTGCGGTAGTTTGGAGCCACGTTCAACAAAAAACTATTTATAAATAGAAACAAAATTGCAATGCACTCAATTTAGAAAAGGCTTTTTTTTCAGCCTTAAGCCAAAATTTCGCCTTTAAATTTGAAGATGGCGCCACGTCAAAACCGGTAAAGCAGTAATAATAATAATAATAATTCGAGTGTCCAGTGTTAATGGTAATAATAATACACGTCATTTTATCGAGGATTAATTTTTGTTTTGCAAATACAGGGTGTTATGGAAATGACGTATTATATTTAAATGGATGACTCCTTGGGTGTCCTAGAGAACCGCTACATATTTTTTTTTTTTTTAAATCGACCGTTTTAAAAGTGGGGTAATAAACACTCTCACTCACAGGTCAGTCTACGCTACTGTACAAGATTTCATCCAGAGCCAATGGCAATGTTGCCAAACTTAATGTAAAACTGAAATTCCATATAAAATTATAAAAATAAATTATTTTCTACCTACTTGTATTTATCCTTATACCTAAAGAGCGAGGAACTCCAGGCAGGCACAAACACAATCAGTTTTTTTTTCGTTACCATGGGAACACTCCTGGAATCACTTTATGTACACACAGTAATAGTGAAACAGAACCGATAGTTAACTTTTGAAAATACAATAATACAGATTATGGAGAATTGGACGTCTAGAAGAAAGGCGTCAATAAAACCAATATTCAATGATTTTGTATGTACGGGCAAGATACACGCGTAAACCGAAAAAACAGAGCATATCGCTTAGAGTGTGTTGGTGATCGACACAACGTATCCGGCCGCTGGTTGGTCTTGAACTAACAGACGCACGCGTTCGATCCTGTATGAAACTACTTCGCTCAGCCGATGTAATGCGTCAAGAGGTCATTGGCATTTGACCTAGTGACGTACGTGGCTATTACTATGCTATATGTTTTTTCGGGTTGTTTAAAACATAGTCCGTCGTAAATGTTCTTCAATTATTTGTACAAAAAGGTATTACAGAATGGAAAAGTGTTTAAATTATTTTATTTTGTTTAAATAGTTTAAGGTGTACATATGACAACACCGGCCAGAATTCCTTGATTGCTTACATGTATCGCAGTGCCACATCGGTGTTTTTCAGGTTTGACGTCAGGTTACTTACCACTGAATGAATTGAAAGCGCCATTTATGGCTATTTTTCTTCAATTTGTCTTTATCTCAGGAATTGCAGGTTTAAATATAATACGTCATTTCCATAACACCCTGTATAAAAAAATACCTAAAATATTCGTGTTAATTTACAAATCAATGTCTTGTTGAAAATCTTCTCAGTATTATTTTAATAATCTGTATTTCAAGTGGTGTTTAAGTGTGAACTGTTGAACGTTTATTTCCATAATTTGGAATGTTGCCGAGCGTTCGTTGTCGGATTTAATTGAAATCTAAACTGTTTTTAAAGTACGGAAGGTAAGAATTGGTTAACAGTGATTTTTTTTACCTTATATGGGAAAAATAAAGGGTAATATTGACAACATCGCACCAACAGACAGATATAATGCCGCAGACATTGGAAGATACACACAATAATCGTGTTTACATTCTGTTTTCTTTTTGCAGTTTTTCGCCAGATTTTGTTGCTCAAGATCGTCAGGTTAAATGTGAAACTTACACACAAGCAGGAAATGATCGATTTTGTGACCAGACATCTCCTAGAAGTAGGTTATTGAAAACAATACCTAAACGTAAAAGTGATCAAGGTGGCAGCCTAACAGTTCAAGAAACTAATTTAAATGTAGATGAAAAAAAGAAAGCGGATTTTTTAAAATGCGACCAATGTTCTTACACAACAAATTTGCTATCAAATTTAAACAGACACTCACTTCGACATATGAATCCAGAAGACGTCGAGATGTTTAAATGCGATAAATGTGACCTTCGTACTAAATATAAATGGGGTTTAAAAGCTCATCAGCTTCAGCATAACAAATCCGAAGACGTTGAAAAGTTCAAATGCGACAAATGTGACTTTCAGACCAAATATAAATATAGTTTAGAGAAACATCTGCTCCGGCATAATAAGCCTGAAGGCGGTAAACAATTTAAATGTGATCAATGTTCTTATGAATCAAATTACCAAGCACATTTAAACAGTCACTCACTTCGACATAAGAATCCAGAGGAACTCTATATGTTTAAATGCAATAAATGTGACCTTCGGACTAAATATAAAAATAATTTAAGAACTCATCTGCTTCAGCATATTAACTCCGATGACGTTAAAAAGTTCAAATGCAACAATTGTGACTTTCAAACTAAACATAAATCTTATTTAAAAACTCATCAGCTTCAGCATAACATCTCCGAGGACGTTAACAAGTTCAAATGCAATAAATGTGACTTTCAAACTATACATAAATCTTATTTAAAAACTCATCAGCTCCGGCATAATAACTCCGAAACCGGTAAAAAATTTAAATGCGATCAGTGTTCTTATGAAACAAATTACCGATCACATTTAAACATACACTCACGTCGACATAGGAATCCAGAGGAACTCGACATGTTTAAATGCAATGAATGCGACTTTCAAACTAAATATAAAAATAGTATAGAGGAACACATGCTCCGTCATAATAAGTCCGAAGGCGATAAAAAGTTTAAATGCGATCAGTGTTCTTATGAAACAAATGTCCGATCCCATTTAAGCACTCACTCACTTCGACATAAGAATCCAGAGGAACTCGATATGTTTAAATGCAATAAATGCGAGTTTCAGACTAAATATAAAGTTAGTTTAAAAACTCATCGGCTTCAGCATATTAAAATTAAGCAAGTTCAAATGTAAAAAATGTACTTTTCAAACTATATGTAAGGATTATTTAAAGCGTCATGAAGTGCGGCATAATAACTCCGACGACGTTAAAAATTTCAAATGCAACAAATGTGACTTTCAGGCTAACTATAAAAGTAGTTTAGAAGAACACCTGCTTTGGCATACTAAGTCCGAAGGCGGTAAAAAAGTTTAAATGCGATCAATGTTCTTATCAGACAAAGAAATCCAGAAGATCTCGATATGTCTGACTTTCAAACTATAGTATAAGTTATTTTTATCTATGAAAAAGTAGATATAAGTCCAATAAAAACATTCAAACACACACAATTAACATGGAATGATTAACGAGGAGATTTTATTAGTTATTGGTTTAAGGGGGGTAAGTACTTTACCTCCTTATAACTTCACTCCACTTTGAGATGGACTACTTCAAGAAAATTATTATTTATTAAATAATAACGAACAGAAATTGGTAATATATTTTCAACAAAAATAATAAATGTAAATAGGAGTATACATCAGGGAAGTATTTTAGGACCGTTATATTCTATGTTAATAACCTGCGATTCGTGTCAAACAGATGTAAGATGCAGACGTTTGCAGATGATACAGTTATTTGTATAAGCGGTACAAATATGGTCATGGGGTTGTTTGTTTCTTAATTGCAGTTGATAGACTGGAAGCAATGAATCTTTTTTAATATTTCGGTATATTCCTCGATTGAAAATTAAATTTATTAGAGAACAGTTGTTAAGAATCAAATTTAATGCCAAGAAAAATATATCTAATTTGGTTATATTATTGTAAGTAAAACACTTTTTTACTTAAATTTCCACTTTTTATTTGACAATACTATTTGACAATACTATTTGACATACGCAGTGAAACATGTCGTATTGTCAAATAAAAAGTGGAAATTTAATTAAAAAAGTGTTTTACTTACAATAATATAACCAAATTATTATGGACTTCCACCAAGTAACGACCAATAATATTAAAGTGTTAAAAATATATCTATTTTTTCTTGTCGAAACTATGGCATCATAATTTCTAAAGGTAAAGTCAACGATTTTGAATCAAGGAGGATACGAATTTGCTTCACAGTCTTTGAAGAATAAACAAATCACATTCTTAGGTAGGCTGTAAACAACTATCCAGAGAAACAATCGGCGAGCTTTGAGAGCTAGTATAATTTATTTTTTGTCGTTTTCTATTAATTAGACAAAGACATTACGTTGCCTTCGAACATTCGGAACGTACTTTTGATTAAAACCCTTATTGGAACGGCCGTCTATCAGATTAACAACTGTCAGATTTGTCGTTATGTTAAATAAAATTCAATATACAGGGTGTTATGGAAATGACGTATTATATTTAAACCGGCAAATCCCGAGATGAAAATAAATTGAAGAAAAATAACCATAAATGGCGCTTTCAATTATTAAGCGAAATATACGCTTTATATGAAATCTCAAAATTTACGTGGCCGCTCCTGAGGCCCTTCTCAATCAATATTTTATTGAGGCAGTCTCCAAGTTCAAAAGAGGTTAGCGCATTATATGCGATGTTGCAACAAATAATTCTAAACGCACGTTTTTTTTTTGACAATAAGACGTCTTTGACGCGCGCTATCACTTCTTTTTCAAACTTTTTAGACAAAGAAAACTACAATTTTAAGGTACATACTACTCTCTTACCTTCGATCTTATTTTAAAATAATCCGTTTTATAATTAAATTCCATAAAAAAATATAGCACAAAAAGTATGTTTTTCAACAGAACCAACAGTAGATAATATCACACAAATTTGAAATCACATCACAACATTTATTATTAGGAATTATTTCACAACAAAAAAAATCGGGCAATACAACTAACAAAGCGTTTAAAATTCGTATACGTCAAGAACGTGGCACCCTCGACGTCGTGGAACCAACGTCATTCCACTCCCGCGTCTCGAAACATACTGAAGTGTGAAGCGGCGCGCGGTCGGTATTCAAGCTACGGCGAGACAGGCGGTATGATCTGACAACACTGTTAGTATACTCTAGTGATCCACATTGTTGCTAGTGAATCCAGATGGAACGGGGCGACAGTATGTGGGTAAAAAGGGTTTTTACCTTAGTATTTAGATATTCGATTTAAAAAAAAAGTATGTAGACTTTCTCTAGGACACCCAAGGAGTCACCCATTTAAATATAATAAGTCATTTCCATAATACCCTGTATAATGTAAATATTGTGTGTGGAAAAAAAAGTGATTCTTAACTCAATTTGGTAAGACTAATTAGCCCTGTGACCATAAAATATAAAAATTTACCTCTTAATTATACCAGTCTATAGTCTAAATCGTAACATAGTACTACTATATAAAAACTTAATTCTTAAGGAAACCAATAAATCTGTATTATAGTACATCATTTTATTGTTATTATACTTACTATGTCTCAAAATGTTTTGTTCAATTTCAAGCTCAAAATGTTATCTTAGTACTTTTCTACTTGGTTTTAATTTTCATTGTTCAGTTATTTTTAAGCTTTCCGTATTCAGCAGTGAAAAAGCATACTTAAAAAAATATATACGTAAGTACCACCATGATTATTTGCCTTTTGAAAATAGAAGTTTTTTAAATTTTGATGTACATTTTGGGCCTAATTGCCACTACGGCCTAGATTTGTAAAATAGGCCCCTCTAGCCTTACAGTGTGATTTCATTATTGCTCTGCTGCTAAATAAAATTGTTTTACAGTAAAATTATTTTATAATAAAATTCTGACTGCCGGTTAATATAATTTATATAACGAATAAAAATTACTAAATAAATATTTCAATCACAAATTACTTACTCGCAACAAGCAGAAAAGGTCCGTTCTCGTCAAAAAATTAAAAATTATTTTAGAATTTAAGGACGCATTTCCTTCCACCATTTTCAACCATATCATATGTTGCTTGATTTTATTCCAGTCCAGACGAAGGAAGTTAGGTTATACAATAATTTAACAACTCGTACTGTTCGCATTCTATGTCTGTCTTTCTCTGTATCAATCTTCCCCAATTCGTTAGAGTTCCCCGCTAGACGGGTACAGTGTTGCATTAGACGTGCGTAAAGATAATAATTTCATATAAAACAATATATAAATTTAATGCAACATGGACTCAGGAAATCTGTTTCTAAGGCATCATTAAACCTATGCAAAATTAAAATATATTTTAACTTAATATAGAAAATATAAGTTAAATGTTTTTTGTGTATCCTGTCTTAAGAACTTGACTAAGGATTCGAATGTCGACGTGAATCTGAATGTGCATGTTAATGTCTCTCAACTGAAAGAATGATTCTGAACCTCACTCGCGTCGGTTTATATAGTAGATATAATTTGCATAAAGTTGAACTGGACATTAAAGAATACACTTGGAAGAAATTAAAGCAAGGTGAGTACCTACCCACATAGGGAGGAATAAATCCGAACAGGGTATTTTAAATAACAGGTACAACCGGTTCCAGTTTTTAAAATGACCTGTTTCAAGAAACCTGGTTCAGTTCAGTTCCAGACTTTCGCTGCTCTCTTGCAGTGCTGCCAATGTAATGACCCAACTTTCCCCACTTCGAACAAACCTGCATGAGCATTAAATTATCCGTGTTCCAAATAAAGCTCAGTTTACGCCCAAAAAACCGTAAAAAAACATGTCTGTTCAATGTACTTACAATAGATGGCCACGGTTTTGCAGAGTGCAGAAAAGTCATGACTGCAGCTCGGAAAACCGTGAACATATTTGTTTAACGCTGGTTATCGTAATTGCCTTTGCAATCGAATTAAAACTAAATCGCTAGAATTCAAAAATTGAACTTTATTTTGACAGATTAACAGAGTAATGCTACCCGGTTGCCGGCCATTGATGAAGACATCTATCTTGGTTTCTCGCCGCTCGACGTTCCGTCGTCCCCTCTTCATGAGCAACGTTGTCGGCTCGTTCAAATAATATAAACGTATCTATTGTCCTGAACAATATTAAAATATTGGAGGATTTGTTAATTATTTCAAATTACACGTGACTCCCCCCCTCCACAAATTGTGACCAGCTAAGCCTAAAATAATTTCTTTGCTCTCGCATATAATGTTATTTATTTGTCCTCTTTTGTGGAGAACGGGCTTGAATAAACATTCGATTATAAGGGTGGAATTAAAAACTTGCCTTGGGACAGTCACAAGAAAGAATGTTGGTATTTCTGAATAACGGACAATTGTAATAAAATAAATATTATTCCGTTGAACGGAGGTAGGCCTACGCCTTTTATGGTTTGTTTCTGTTTTCTATATGAATTGTAGTATTTGTTTTTATCTATAGTAGATAATCGATCTTTTAGTACCTACGAAATAAATTGACGAAAATATAACTGCGTAATGGTTCAATGCAGGATTATTTACTTTTGGAAGCGGGTATCCTGAAAAAGATTGCAGGGCTGGATTTTTGCTTGAACATTCTTGTAAAAATAGTATTTATGAAGAAAGTTTGTTTTAATACAGAAGTTTTAAATGATTCGAACCGAAACGAATCAAGAAAATAATTTATTAAAGGTTTTTCGAAACATAACCTCTATGGACACTGAGTGTGCGAGTACTGTGGCTATTAAAGCTGAGCGAGCTGAGCTGGAGGAAGATAATAAATCAGAAAGTAATTTATTTCTTCAATTAGAAATTCTGGACACAATAAAAAATGTTGCCCTCGATCATTGCTATTGCAGCGCTGTCTTCAGCCAACCTGAGTAAGTAAAAGAACTGAAAAAAGCACATCTGCAAAATTTCTGCTATTCACTAATTTACCGTTTTTGCTGAATATGTGTAATTCTTACCTAGTTTGAAATAAATATTTTATGTTTTATAGAAGCCCAACATCCTTTTTAACACAGAGCGAGTTCCAATTGAAGAGTGAACCAATAAATGACCTTGGAACATTGGAGGGGATTGTTTACGAAGACTGGAGAATTAAAATTGAAGAACTGGTCATCAAGGAAGATGATCTGGAACAGAAAGAAACAAGGTAGGAACAAACATACTTACATTTAAAGGAAATGAATGAAATGAACAAACCGTTAAGCAAATTTAAGATGTATGAAGCTGTCAATATTTGAAAATTATTAATATTCGTGCTAGGGCCCTTAAATTATACAAACGAAGAATATTTTAATGTGTTTATTATTATTTATGGAAAATGTGACAAAGTAAGAACAAGAACATGTGACAAATTTATTTCTTTGGCATTTGATTGTTTTTCAACGCCCTCACAGCCAACTAGGAGTACCTAACTGAACTTAAAATCCGCAACAAAATCGCCACGTGAAAATTAAATTGGTAATATTTGGAAAACTATAAATTTTCGGAATAGACAACCCTATACAAACTTACCCTTATTTTTTAGTACTAAGTAGAAAATAATTATAAAATTTTGGGGTTTCCATTTGAAAATGTATATTTTTTGCAGTTTTCTCAATTTCATTTTTAATCTTATTGTTTGAATACCCTATATTAATAGTTTAAAAATATTATAAAAATCTATTAACGCAGGTCCTTTTCAACAAAAAATCCAACTGAAATTAAATAATAAAGATTTTTTAATAGGAAAAATTAATAATTCATTTAAGTTCTGCAAACGTCATTTTAGACATAAAACCTTAAATATGTTAACCATGTTTAGACTTAGGTATAAGACATGATATTAAATCTGCCTAGAATCTTGAATGATTCAAAAATGCAATAATTTATAGGGGTGTTCCTGTTGAAAATAAGCAGTTGAGACACACTTCCGGTATAGTCACTATACTGGAAATATTTTAGGTAAGTTAGCCCCATCAACATTAGCTGTCTGTCCGATTTTCAAAATTTTACGGTTAGGATTAGTGACATGAATGAAGAGTACTTGATTTTTAGTCAATGGTTAAAGGTATGTAAAAAACGTTGTCGAAAGTTCTTATCATATAGGGCGCTAAGAAAAGGGGCCACGAGTGTCACAGTGTGAGCAGTGAGTAATTCACAACACTTTCTTGAATACTAATTTGAAGAGTCTTACCTGGTATACATCATATTAAAAAAAAATTGAAATGGTTCAATAATTATGTGTAAAAAACTTGATTCCATTGGAGCTCCTTGGGAGCCCATATCTCCGAAGACGAAGCCTATGCGAAAAAAGTTCATGTGAACTTGTAGTACCCTTTTCACTTGTTTTTTTTTTTTATATCCGGGAGATTTCCCACATTTTTCAGGACACCATGTATATTAATAAAAAAGGAGATTTTTTAGACAATTTTTAAAACCCTGATATTTCAAAAGTTAAGACGTTTAGGACATGTATGAAGTTTTTTCTGAAAATGTAAAACCCAAGAATAACCCCGAAGAAGAAGGCAATTTTAACAGTCGGACGGGGTGAAAATGGACAAAGTCCAGCGAAGGAGAACACATTTCCTCATAATTTAGGTCATCTGACAATCATTTTCATTTAAGATCTCTAGAAACAATTTGAATCTTAAGAGCAAACAAAAAATTAATCTCAAATTGAATCCCTGTGGCACCTCTGAGCTCGACAGGCCTTGTGGCCTTGCAAGCCCTTGTGGACTTCTTCCACATTTTGTCAAGATGGGTCTTCTTTTGACATTAGCTTTACTTAATTTGGTGTTTGTGCAAAATATTTTTATGAGCGTAGAATTTCAAGCAGATTTCAAAAATAATATACCCAATGTGTTCTTGCCGAATTGAATTATTTCGTTATTATGAATTAGTTGTCGTAGATAAAGGATATATTTATCTGCTTGTAAGGATGGCAACTAAGAAACCAAATTAGATGTAATTTTTTTTGCAGTATTTCCAATGACTGTGTGGATCAACATAGCCAGGAAACAAGTGGGAGGTACACGCCCAACCAATTTCAGGAATTTGGTACGGAAACATCACTTGAAAGTCATTTAGGGAAGAAAGTTTCTGAAAGTGGTCAATCCAGTGATGAAATCGTTCAGAAAAATAATCTAAATGGGATCAATTTTCGACAAAAATATCCAAAAGAAAGGTATGCGCACTTGCTTAAATTCAATAAGTGTGAATATGAAACAGTTAAAGAACACAATATGAATCATTTCCAAAATAAGACCGCAAACACAGTTAGTGAATTTAAATGCTATCAATGTAAATTCGAATCTAATTATAAAATTGAATTAACGAAGCATCTCCCCGTTCATGTGAACCAACGGAAAGTCAAAATGTTACAATGCAATAAATGTGACTTTCAAACTAAATTTAAACCTTATTTAAAAAGGCATTGGCTTGTGCATAGTAACTCCGAGTTTAAATGCTATCATTGTTCTTATAAAACAAATCGCAAAGATAATTTAAAGAGTCACCTCATCTCACATCGAAATCGAGGAGAAGTCGAAATGTTCAAATGCAACAAATGTGATTTTCAAACTAAATTTAAACATTGTTTAAAAAGTCACCAGGTCGTTCATAGTTACTCCGTGTTTAAATGCGATCAGTGTTCTTATAAAACAATGCGCAAAGATAATTTAAAGAGTCACCTCATCTTACATCGAAATCCAGAAGAAGTCGAAATGTTCAAATGCAACAAATGTGATTTTCAAACTAAATTTAAACATTGTTTAAAAAGTCATCAGGTCGTGCATAGTAACTCCGTGTTTAAATGCGATCAGTGTTCTTATAAAACAATGCGCAAAGATAATTTAAAGAGTCACCTCATCTTACATCGAAATCCAGAAGAAGTCGAAATGTTCAAATGCAACAAATGTGATTTTCAAACTAAATTTAAACATTGTTTAAAAAGTCACCAGGTCGTTCATAGTTACTCCGTGTTTAAATGCGATCAGTGTTCTTATAAAACAATGCGCAAAGATAATTTAAAGAGTCACCTCATCTTACATCGAAATCCAGAAGAAGTCGAAATGTTCAAATGCAACAAATGTGATTTTCAAACTAAATTTAAACATTGTTTAAAAAGTCATCAGGTCGTGCATAGTAACTCCGTGTTTAAATGCGATCAGTGTTCTTATAAAACAATGCGCAAAGATAATTTAAAGAGTCACCTCATCTTACATCGAAATCCAGAAGAAGTCGAAATGTTCAAATGCAACAAATGTGATTTTCAAACTAAATTTAAACATTGTTTAAAAAGTCACCAGGTCGTTCATAGTAACTCCGTGTTTAAATGCGATCAGTGTTCTTATAAAACAATGCGCAAAGATAATTTAAAGAGTCACCTCATCTTACATCGAAATCCAGAAGAAGTCGAAATGTTCAAATGCAACAAATGTGATTTTCAAACTAAATTTAAACATTGTTTAAAAAGTCACCAGGTCGTTCATAGTTACTCCGTGTTTAAATGCGATCAGTGTTCTTATAAAACAATGCGCAAAGATAATTTAAAGAGTCACCTCATCTTACATCGAAATCCAGAAGAAGTCGAAATGTTCAAATGCAACAAATGTGATTTTCAAACTAAATTTAAACATTGTTTAAAAAGTCACCAGGTCGTTCATAGTTACTCCGTGTTTAAATGCGATCAGTGTTCTTATAAAACAATGCGCATAGATAATTTAAAGAGTCACCTCATCTTACATCGAAATCCAGAAGAAGTCGAAATGTTCAAATGCAACAAATGTGATTTTCAAACTAAATTTAAACATTGTTTAAAAAGTCATCAGGTCGTGCATAGTAACTCCGAGTTTAAATGCGATCAGTGTTCGTATAAAACAATTCGCAAAGGTAGTTTAAAGATGCACCTCATCTTACATCAAAATCCAGAAGAAGTCAAAATGTTACAATGCAATAAATGTGACTTTCAAACTAAATTTAAACCTTATTTAAAAAGGCATTGGCTTGTGCATAGTAACTCCGAGTTTAAATGCTATCATTGTTCTTATTGTAACGCCACCAATTAACCCCCTTTACTCACTTTTTATTGGGCCTCCAAATCCCGTGGCAATTACAAGTTTCTGTTCTTCTTAGGTCCGGAATCTGCACTATGTTCTGTTAGAATTGAATTTATTATTTCCTTTTGTTCTTAAAATTCTCGAAAATTTTGAAAGGGAGCAAAGACAGAAGTCAGATTGATAAAATAATTATTGCCGAATGGATAAAAACAATAATGTCCACAAACACAGTTTATTGTTATCGAGAACCACCCTTTTCACAATTATAATACTAGATGCGTATTACAGTTTCGACTAAACTAGGTTAGAAACAGGCGCACTTACTTTTGGAGTTTTATTTATTGTTCTTTCCCGACTCTAGCGTTTATTAATTAATCGGTTCGTTGGTACGACTTCGCGACCGGACTTGCCCAAAGTTTCGCCGCGTCTTGAGGGCAGATATTATAAATAATATCTCGTAACTTGACTAAGTAACTCTGTTACTGACCAACAGACTGCGTAACTAACCGACTTGACTGAACTTGACTAACTTGACTGACTTTGACTGACTAACCGACTAACTGGACTGGCCCGGACTAACCCTTTAAACAAAGATTCTGGAGCTTTTATATTCTCTCGAATTACGTCAATTTCATCTTTTTCTTGCAGGCACCTAGGAATACCAAACAGCACCTGCTTAATTGCTCTTAATTGAATTTTGATATTCGAAGGAATTAAAACCAAACGCTTAATTGGTAATAATTGAATTTTGATGTAAGAAGGAACTAAAACCAAACTGCACCTGCTTAATTGGTAATAATTGAATTTTGATGTAAGAAAAAATCTAGAAACCAAACAGCACCTGCCTAATTGATCTTAATTGAAATTTTATATTAAAATTTGCCGACAATAACATACCCCAAATGGACCCTAATGGAGTTTTTCTGTTCTTAAACCGAATTTCTTCCAAAATATTAGGTACTTGTGTTCCTTTTAAAAATTTTGTATCGTGTGCAAACGAAACACCTGGGTTAAAACTTAAGAGTAGGAAAAGCAACTCTATATGCGAGAAACCTCAAAGTCTTCAGTATTTCGGTTCGCGATGACTCGATCAGTAATAAGCGGGCGGAAGTTTAAAGAATTTAAAAATCAAAATTTATTTAAAAAATTTTTTTATTTGTATTTATTTTTGAAAAAGTTTCGAAAGCTGATGGAGTTCTATGGTTATTATTTTCTTGGATCATTCATCAACTAATACACGGTGAGTTTCTTTAAAAGGTTCCCTATAATTTATTTCGAGTGCAAAATTTAATTTAATTTGGAAAATAAGATATTATACAATTTTATTTCTATAAGCAATAAATTAAATAATTTATTTAATTATTTATATTTATTTTTATATCCGCGTTACCGACTATTTATTCGATCGTTACATTTACTCCATCCCTGCGAAGTCAAAATTATAAACAAAAATGATTTTGACTATATTTAGATTATTGATCCATTTGTTTATGTCTATGAATAAAGTAGGCTAGGTGAAATTCTTTGCAAGGTCTTTAGGTCTAATTTGCTTTCTATGTTTTGTTTACTTATTTTAAGTAGACATCGACGGCGACGCGACGATAATAAGCCTAGGTAGGCTTCTCTAGTGAAATAAGTAAGTGTGCCTATTTCTTCAAATTAATTTTAATTATTTATTATTAAAATAATTTAAAAATATATTGGTAAAATCGAAACGTTTAGATAATCTAAAAATATTTAATTAATAAAAATATTTAGGTATTTTAAAAATATATAGGTAATAATACTATGACAATATAAAAATAGTTAAGTAGTAAAATTTGAAAAATATATAGGTAATAAAATATTAGAATAATATAAAATTTATAAAAATATTTTGAAATATAAAGGCTTTTCTTTTTGTTCACTTACACTAAACGTCTTTTTTTTTTATTTTTTCTTTTGATCCTTTCGTTCGGTCCTGGTGGATTTTGTGAATACCGCCCTCAGTCCTTGAGTCCGGACAGTGAAACTCGGCGGGGTTAAAACGTCTTGTGGTGGCTCAGTCGGTTGGAAAGGTCGTCGTGGTTCTCTTCTGCACGTCTTCTCCGGGATACCTTTTCTTTTCTATAAGTATGACAGGAAAACTCCATGGTGATTGACTCTCTGTGATTACTCCATCGTCAAGAAGTTTTTGTATTTCGTTCCTCATAACTTCTTGCCTATGATAAGGTACTCTGTAAGGTCTTTTGAGAATAGGGGGTACCTCTTCTGTAATAATCCTATGCACAAGATTAGATGTGCAACTTAATTTTTGATCTGGAACCTTGAAAATATCAATGTATTCCATAATAAGTTCTCGTAACTTTATTTCACCCGTATTCTTTGGTTCAAATAACCCTAGTACCTTTAAAATTTCTTCAGTCTCTTTCAAACCAATCTGCCTTACAGCTCCTTGTCTTTTAGTATTTCTTTGTTCTTGAATTTCTGCTTCGTAAGCTCGAGCGATTATAGATTTTCTTTTAACTACAATTTCTTCATTAGTGACATTAATCATTCTAACTGGAACATTCTCTCTCGTTTTGCATAAAACTCGGGCCATAAGCAGTCCTGTCGGAATGTCCTCAATTGGTTCTAAAACCATATTTTGAGTCGTGACCCTGGTCATTCCTCGCACTGATGCTTGACATACCGCTTGGCAATTTGGTGGAATTATGATATCTTCAGGTAAGTATACCTTACAAAAATTATTTTCCTCACTATTCATTTTCTTTGATACGTATTCTCCTTCTTCTCGAAGTAAGTCTTCTTTTTCTTTTTCTCTAACATCTTCTAATTTCTTGTAAACTTTACCTGGAACAGATGAACATTTTGGAGCGGAGAAGTCGGCCGCATTCTCAGAAGAAGGATAAGGTTCTTCCTTGGAATTTGTAGGATGTTGTATTACGTTAGATTCCAGACGACCCCACATCGCCTGAAAACTATTTCCCTTCGTCGTGTGGGGAGACGAGGGATTTTCCATATCAGAACTCTTTGTCTCAATCTTCCTTTCTGTTTCCAATTCATCTTGTTCCATATTTCTCTTTAATGTACTGATTTCAGCCTCTAATTGAGTAAGTCTGTTTTCAAATTCTCGTTTTAGTTTTACCATCATAATTTCCTCATAATTCACTGGGTCTTCTTCACATAAAGGAATTATTTGTTCGAAGGCATACATACAATTATTTCCCCAGTCAATCTTAATTGCATGTTCTCTTAGAAAATCTATTCCTAATAAAATTTCAGCTCGAAATGTATCTGTATCTACCACAACAAACTTATGTTCCACTACTATATCTTTGGCTAAAGATATAGGCATGTTTGCCATTCCTCGTATTGGTATTTTATTGTCTTGTATATCTACTAAAGTAATGTCACTAAAATCATTTATGAACCCCTGGGCGATCTCTGGCTTAATAAGGGATATAACAGCTCCAGAATCAATTAAAGCTAGACATGGCTTACCACAAATTCTAACTTGAATCACATTACATGGTCTTGGGGTTCCTTCTTCGGAGCATGAATATATCCCTACCCTTAGCGGATTGTTTAATCCCATCCTGCCTCGTTGGCAGCCATACTCCGGGGTTGGAAAGGGGCTGCGCTGGAGTTTAACGGTGGAGAACTTCTCGGCTGGTATTGGTTTCTTCCTTGTGGTTGATTTCTTCCTTGGAAGTGGTTCCTTTTTGAAGGACAACTACGAGCAAAATGACCATGTTTTTGACACGCATAACATTGTACGTCAGTTAGCACTTTTTGATGTCCATTATTATTTCTTGGACAAGATGCAATAAAATGTCCTGGCTGGTTACATTTGAAACAGTTTTTGTTATTGGTTCTCATTTCCCTATTTCCATGGATATTCGGCTTATTATTTGTTCTACTAACCTCATTAATCGCTCTGCATTCACGGCTACTAGATGGATGAAGTAAGTTTTCTATTGATTGTTCTCTTTCTGCTATTGTAATCGCTTCATCTAAATCCTTAGGGTTTCCTGATAGTACTCGCTGTTTAATTGGCATGGTTAATCCTAAAGAAAACTGGGTGGTAATATCTTGGGCCAGTTTATTTTCTATAGGTAGGTCATTAGCAGGATCTCCTGTGAGGGTAATGGTTCGATTAGCTAAGATTTTAAGTCTGGTCAAAAACTGTCGGCAAGTCTCACCAGATCGTTGTCGGCATTCCATAAAGCTTTTCATTGCTGACCCCTTTACGTATTGGCGAGTAAATTGCCTTTTCAAATTGTCTTTTAATATTTTCCAAGTAGTTGTTGTTGTCTGCAAGGAAGGTTCAGATTCTATGAACTGTTTTGCTTTGTATCGGAGTTTAAGTCGAGCAATTGACAACATTTCTTTGTCAGTCCAATCAGCTAATACCCCTGTTTCTTCAAGAATATTTATAAATTCTTCTATGCTTGTAGTGCCATCATAAGTCGGTATTGAATCTATTCCGACCATGATTTTTGGTGTATTCATTACTATATGATTAATAGGAGCAGCGGGTGTTGAGTCAGTCATTTTGAATATTTAAAATTTTTCTTTTTATCTTTTTGAACTAGGGGGTAGTTTTTACAACCCCACACCTGACACCATTTGTAACGCCACCAATTAACCCCCTTTACTCACTTTTTATTGGGCCTCCAAATCCCGTGGCAATTACAAGTTTCTGTTCTTCTTAGGTCCGGAATCTGCACTATGTTCTGTTAGAATTGAATTTATTATTTCCTTTTGTTCTTAAAATTCTCGAAAATTTTGAAAGGGAGCAAAGACAGAAGTCAGATTGATAAAATAATTATTGCCGAATGGATAAAAACAATAATGTCCACAAACACAGTTTATTGTTATCGAGAACCACCCTTTTCACAATTATAATACTAGATGCGTATTACAGTTTCGACTAAACTAGGTTAGAAACAGGCGCACTTACTTTTGGAGTTTTATTTATTGTTCTTTCCCGACTCTAGCGTTTATTAATTAATCGGTTCGTTGGTACGACTTCGCGACCGGACTTGCCCAAAGTTTCGCCGCGTCTTGAGGGCAGATATTATAAATAATATCTCGTAACTTGACTAAGTAACTCTGTTACTGACCAACAGACTGCGTAACTAACCGACTTGACTGAACTTGACTAACTTGACTGACTTTGACTGACTAACCGACTAACTGGACTGGCCCGGACTAACCCTTTAAACAAAGATTCTGGAGCTTTTATATTCTCTCGAATTACGTCAATTTCATCTTTTTCTTGCAGGCACCTAGGAATACCAAACAGCACCTGCTTAATTGCTCTTAATTGAATTTTGATATTCGAAGGAATTAAAACCAAACGCTTAATTGGTAATAATTGAATTTTGATGTAAGAAGGAACTAAAACCAAACTGCACCTGCTTAATTGGTAATAATTGAATTTTGATGTAAGAAAAAATCTAGAAACCAAACAGCACCTGCCTAATTGATCTTAATTGAAATTTTATATTAAAATTTGCCGACAATAACATACCCCAAATGGACCCTAATGGAGTTTTTCTGTTCTTAAACCGAATTTCTTCCAAAATATTAGGTACTTGTGTTCCTTTTAAAAATTTTGTATCGTGTGCAAACGAAACACCTGGGTTAAAACTTAAGAGTAGGAAAAGCAACTCTATATGCGAGAAACCTCAAAGTCTTCAGTATTTCGGTTCGCGATGACTCGATCAGTAATAAGCGGGCGGAAGTTTAAAGAATTTAAAAATCAAAATTTATTTAAAAAATTTTTTTATTTGTATTTATTTTTGAAAAAGTTTCGAAAGCTGATGGAGTTCTATGGTTATTATTTTCTTGGATCATTCATCAACTAATACACGGTGAGTTTCTTTAAAAGGTTCCCTATAATTTATTTCGAGTGCAAAATTTAATTTAATTTGGAAAATAAGATATTATACAATTTTATTTCTATAAGCAATAAATTAAATAATTTATTTAATTATTTATATTTATTTTTATATCCGCGTTACCGACTATTTATTCGATCGTTACATTATAAAACAAATCGCAAAGATAATTTAAAGAGTCACCTCATCTCACATCGAAATCGAGGAGAAGTCGAAATGTTCAAATGCAACAAATGTGATTTTCAAACTAAATTTAAACATTGTTTAAAAAGTCACCAGGTCGTTCATAGTTACTCCGTGTTTAAATGCGATCAGTGTTCTTATAAAACAATGCGCATAGATAATTTAAAGAGTCACCTCATCTTACATCGAAATCCAGAAGAAGTCGAAATGTTCAAATGCAACAAATGTGATTTTCAAACTAAATTTAAACATTGTTTAAAAAGTCACCAGGTCGTTCATAGTTACTCCGTGTTTAAATGCGATCAGTGTTCTTATAAAACAATGCGCATAGATAATTTAAAGAGTCACCTCATCTTACATCGAAATCCAGAAGAAGTCGAAATGTTCAAATGCAACAAATGTGATTTTCAAACTAAATTTAAACATTGTTTAAAAAGTCATCAGGTCGTGCATAGTAACTCCGAGTTTAAATGCGATCAGTGTTCGTATAAAACAATTCGCAAAGGTAGTTTAAAGATGCACCTCATCTTACATCAAAATCCAGAAGAAGTCAAAATGTTACAATGCAATAAATGTGACTTTCAAACTAAATTTAAACCTTATTTAAAAAGGCATTGGCTTGTGCATAGTAACTCCGAGTTTAAATGCTATCATTGTTCTTATAAAACAAATCGCAAAGATAATTTAAAGAGTCACCTCATCTCACATCGAAATCGAGGAGAAGTCGAAATGTTCAAATGCAACAAATGTGATTTTCAAACTAAATTTAAACATTGTTTAAAAAGTCACCAGGTCGTTCATAGTTACTCCGTGTTTAAATGCGATCAGTGTTCTTATAAAACAATGCGCATAGATAATTTAAAGAGTCACCTCATCTTACATCGAAATCCAGAAGAAGTCGAAATGTTCAAATGCAACAAATGTGATTTTCAAACTAAATTTAAACATTGTTTAAAAAGTCACCAGGTCGTTCATAGTTACTCCGTGTTTAAATGCGATCAGTGTTCTTATAAAACAATGCGCATAGATAATTTAAAGAGTCACCTCATCTTACATCGAAATCCAGAAGAAGTCGAAATGTTCAAATGCAACAAATGTGATTTTCAAACTAAATTTAAACATTGTTTAAAAAGTCATCAGGTCGTGCATAGTAACTCCGAGTTTAAATGCGATCAGTGTTCGTATAAAACAATTCGCAAAGGTAGTTTAAAGATGCACCTCATCTTACATCAAAATCCAGAAGAAGTCGAAATGTTCAGATGCAATAAATGTGACTATCAAACTAAACGTAAATGTAATTTAAAAAGTCATCAGGTCGTGCATAGTAACTCCGAGTTTAAATGCGATCAGTGTTCTTATAAAACAATTCGCAAAGGTAGTTTAAAGATGCACCTCATCTTACATCGAAATCCAGAAGAAGTCGAAATGTTCAAATGCAACAAATGTGATTTTCAAACTAAACGTAAATGTGATTTAAAAAGTCATCAGCTCGTGCACAGTAACTCCGAGTTTAAATGCTACCATTGTTCTTATAAAACAATTCGCAAAGATAGTTTAAAGAGGCACCTCATCTTACATCGAAATCCAGAAGAAGTCGAAATGTTCAAATGCAACAAATGTGATTTTCAAACTAAACGTAAATGTGATTTAAAAATTCATCAGCTCGTGCATAGTAACTCCGAGTTTAAATGCTATCATTGTCCTTATAAAACAATTCGCAAAGATAATTTAAAGAGTCACCTCATCTCACATCGAAATCCAGTCGAAATATTCAAATGCAACAAATGTGATTTTCAAACTAAATCTAAACATTGTTTAAAAAGTCATCAGGTCGTGCATAGTTACTCCGTGATTAAATGCGATCAGTGTTCTTATAAAACATTTCGCAAAGATAAATTAAAGAGTCACCTCATCTCACATCGAGATCCAGAAGAAGTCGAAATGTTCAAATGCAACAAATGTGATTTTCAAACTAAATTTAAACATTGTTTAAAAAGTCATCAGCTCGTGCATAGTTACTCCGTGTTTAAATGCGATCAGTGTTCTTATAAAACAGTTCACAAAGGTAGTTTAAAGAGGCACCTCATCTTACATCGAAATCCAGAAGAAGTCGAAATGTTCAAATGCAACAAATGTGATTTTCAAACTAAACGTAAATGTGATTTAAAAAGTCATCAGCTCGTGCATCGTAACTCCGAGTTTAAATGCGATCAGTGTTCTTATAAAACAGTTCACAAGCGTTGTTTAAAGAGACATCGAAATCAAGGAGAAGTCGAAATGTTCAAATGCAACAAATGTGGTTTTCAAACTAAATTTAAACATTGTTTAAAAAGTCACCAGGTCGTTCATAGTTACTCCGTGTTTAAATGCGATCAGTGTTCTTATAAAACAATGCGCATAGATAATTTAAAGAGTCACCTCATCTTACATCGAAATCCAGAAGAAGTCGAAATGTTCAAATGCAACAAATGTGATTTTCAAACTAAATTTAAACATTGTTTAAAAAGTCACCAGGTCGTTCATAGTTACTCCGTGTTTAAATGCGATCAGTGTTCTTATAAAACAATGCGCATAGATAATTTAAAGAGTCACCTCATCTTACATCGAAATCCAGAAGAAGTCGAAATGTTCAAATGCAACAAATGTGATTTTCAAACTAAATTTAAACATTGTTTAAAAAGTCATCAGGTCGTGCATAGTAACTCCGAGTTTAAATGCGATCAGTGTTCGTATAAAACAATTCGCAAAGGTAGTTTAAAGATGCACCTCATCTTACATCAAAATCCAGAAGAAGTCAAAATGTTACAATGCAATAAATGTGACTTTCAAACTAAATTTAAACCTTATTTAAAAAGGCATTGGCTTGTGCATAGTAACTCCGAGTTTAAATGCTATCATTGTTCTTATAAAACAAATCGCAAAGATAATTTAAAGAGTCACCTCATCTCACATCGAAATCGAGGAGAAGTCGAAATGTTCAAATGCAACAAATGTGATTTTCAAACTAAATTTAAACATTGTTTAAAAAGTCACCAGGTCGTTCATAGTTACTCCGTGTTTAAATGCCATCAGTGTTCTTATAAAACAATGCGCATAGATAATTTAAAGAGTCACCTCATCTTACATCGAAATCCAGAAGAAGTCGAAATGTTCAAATGCAACAAATGTGATTTTCAAACTAAATTTAAACATTGTTTAAAAAGTCACCAGGTCGTTCATAGTTACTCCGTGTTTAAATGCGATCAGTGTTCTTATAAAACAATGCGCATAGATAATTTAAAGAGTCACCTCATCTTACATCGAAATCCAGAAGAAGTCGAAATGTTCAAATGCAACAAATGTGATTTTCAAACTAAATTTAAACATTGTTTAAAAAGTCATCAGGTCGTGCATAGTAACTCCGAGTTTAAATGCGATCAGTGTTCGTATAAAACAATTCGCAAAGGTAGTTTAAAGATGCACCTCATCTTACATCAAAATCCAGAAGAAGTCGAAATGTTCAGATGCAATAAATGTGACTATCAAACTAAACGTAAATGTAATTTAAAAAGTCATCAGGTCGTGCATAGTAACTCCGAGTTTAAATGCGATCAGTGTTCTTATAAAACAATTCGCAAAGGTAGTTTAAAGATGCACCTCATCTTACATCGAAATCCAGAAGAAGTCGAAATGTTCAAATGCAACAAATGTGATTTTCAAACTAAACGTAAATGTGATTTAAAAAGTCATCAGCTCGTGCACAGTAACTCCGAGTTTAAATGCTACCATTGTTCTTATAAAACAATTCGCAAAGATAGTTTAAAGAGGCACCTCATCTTACATCGAAATCCAGAAGAAGTCGAAATGTTCAAATGCAACAAATGTGATTTTCAAACTAAACGTAAATGTGATTTAAAAATTCATCAGCTCGTGCATAGTAACTCCGAGTTTAAATGCTATCATTGTCCTTATAAAACAATTCGCAAAGATAATTTAAAGAGTCACCTCATCTCACATCGAAATCCAGTCGAAATATTCAAATGCAACAAATGTGATTTTCAAACTAAATCTAAACATTGTTTAAAAAGTCATCAGGTCGTGCATAGTTACTCCGTGATTAAATGCGATCAGTGTTCTTATAAAACATTTCGCAAAGATAAATTAAAGAGTCACCTCATCTCACATCGAGATCCAGAAGAAGTCGAAATGTTCAAATGCAACAAATGTGATTTTCAAACTAAATTTAAACATTGTTTAAAAAGTCATCAGCTCGTGCATAGTTACTCCGTGTTTAAATGCGATCAGTGTTCTTATAAAACAGTTCACAAAGGTAGTTTAAAGAGGCACCTCATCTTACATCGAAATCCAGAAGAAGTCGAAATGTTCAAATGCAACAAATGTGATTTTCAAACTAAACGTAAATGTGATTTAAAAAGTCATCAGCTCGTGCATCGTAACTCCGAGTTTAAATGCGATCAGTGTTCTTATAAAACAGTTCACAAGCGTTGTTTAAAGAGACATCGAAATCAAGGAGAAGTCGAAATGTTCAAATGCAACAAATGTGGTTTTCAAACTAAATTTAAACATTGTTTAAAAAGTCATCAGGTCGTGCATAGTTACTCCGTGTTTCAATGCGATCAGTGTTCTTATAAAACAATGCGCAAAGATAATTTAAAGAGTCACCTCATCTTACATCGAAATCCGTAATAAATTGAAATGCAATAAATGTGAATTTCAAACAAAATACAGAAATAGTTTAGGAACTCATCTGCGTCGTTATAATAATTCAGAGGATGTTTTAATGCAATATGCATATTTGTGTAGGGCAAATTATCGGGCTCCTTATACAGGGTGTTTCAAAAAGCATGTGCCATCGCTCGTGCGGTGATTCCTTACCTAAAAATAAGACAAATAGTTCGTATCAACATGGGTGCGCAGACTTCAACGATACAGGATGTTAAAATCTTTCAATTTTTCAAGATATTTGCGAAACGGCTTTAATTATTTTAGTGAAATTTTGATTATGTAAAGTACCTAAAATAGCACATATTTTAACAATAAAAATGTCTCGACAGGTTTTTACCACTGACGCACTATTATTTATTAGGTTTCATGTGCATTTTGGAAGTGATCACCTGACTCCGATGACATTATACAGGGTGTTCGGATAATGCACCAAGATACTTGGAAAGGTTAGAGAGATGTTAAAATAAAAGTAACGACTGTTATAAAAATGATTCTTTACTGGCCTGTCAGTGAAGTGGTCAGTTATCGGAAAAAAGGACATGTCTAAAGACAAAAGAATACCTAATAACTGGAGTCCATCAACTACGCCGTTCAGGCGCAAAACTGGGATGGAACGTTTTTGTTCGCCGTAAAACCAGTTTTTCAAATGGAAATAAAACAAGGTTTTTTTTTTTTTTTTTTTTTTTTTTTTTTTTATGATCAAACACAAGCACTATAGGAACAATTCTTTAGGGCACTCTGGGAGTGGTGCGTGTGCGCAAAAAGCGATTCGCGTTGGACTTGAATCGTTGGAGGTTATATTCGTTAGGAAAAACGAACTCGGGAAGATCGTTCCACAAGGATGAAGTCCTCCAGTGTTGGGTTTTCGGCTTTTTGTTATATGACCTTTATTTTAACATGTGGAATCACCCCGGACGGCAACTTCAGTGGGCGGAAAATTCAAACTTGGTCGTGGTAACACCCCGGGGCATCACGCCATAATCGATTATAATTTTTTCAGTGCCCAACTATTCATAATTTTTTTTGGTCAATATTGCCCAAATTGCGACTTTGTTAAAGGTCTTTTACAGAGTGTCGCAAAATTAATAGTACCTACACAGTAAACCTGCAGATTCTTTGGGTAAAAATATTGCGATTTAACCAAACTTTACTTAGTTCAAAAAGTTGATAATAACCGAGATACAGGGTGTCGTAGTGTCCAGTGTGATTTGAAAAATATCATAACACTTATTGTCAAAAATAAACAAAATAACAATAAAATTTTTATTTAACTTGTAAATATTTTCATTACTGGAATTTTAATTTCTTTGTAGTCTGTACTTTTTAGAATATTTTAAATATTATAATAAATTAAAAAATATAGGTTAGAACTTTACTAAAATTGTTAGTTTTAAAACAAATTTTATAAAAATAACTAATAAATCATGAGATCATGGTTTCTTGCATTGAAGAAAACTGTTTTAACTGCTTAAAAGAACATGTATTAAGCTGTGGTAACAATCGTATATATTTTTTAATTGAATCTGTCATCCAAAAATATTTAAATGTTAGAATTCACTTTATAACAAGAAGACAATCTGAAGTGACAGATCCAGTTGGAAATCAGTTGACGAAACTTATTTTGTTTAGGGGTTAGTAAGGAATCTAACGTATTTTGATTATAAATGTTAATATTTTATATAAGTTAATAAACAATATTTTTTATTAAATAGGTATATTAATTACATTGTGTGGTTTCTTTGTAATAAATTTTGAATCGACCAATTTTGTTTTTTATCTTTCATTTTCCCTAAAGTTGAAAGATATTCATAAATTATTGAGAAGCAAAAGAACGTTTGTACTCAGTAAGGTACACAATCACATATATATAACCATTATATTGCCAATACGAACGTTCCAAATTACAAAAAGTGTCCCCGCTATGGAATATCGCTTGGCACCATTGAGTTTGCGCAGTAGGGTGGAAATTTTATCGATCGCGTCAGAGCCGGCCCGACATTATTTGTTTTTGTTATTCATCGCCACCTTTGGTATGCTTTTTCAAATTACAGAAAAAAAAGTGGTTCATCCATATTGTTGTCGGTATGTTAGTGCTTATAAACTTTCATTACCTAACAACAATTTTTGTAAAGGAGTTTTTAATTTGTGGTGATTCAATTCGCTGTTTGTTAGGTTAGTAACTTGTTTTGTTTAAGATGAAAGGACACAAGTGCATGGTGCTTTTTTGCAAAAGTTGTGGATCAATACCAGGTATAGAGTATTTCAGGTATGTAGGTACATAATATATACGAAAATATTTTGCTTATCACATGATCCGATCGTCGGAACCGAATTTCACTAAAAAGCTTGTAAAAAAAAAGAGGGAGTGTCACTCGTATACAATATAATATATATGTGATCACTACCTAACCTTAAAATTAATGTATTTTTAATTTGTTGCATTAGTAGCTGATAATTCCCAAAATAGTCGATATAGTCATTCATTCTTAATTTTTGGTTTAGAAAAAAGTGAGGTTAAGAAACATACGACGTCGGATGAAAGTTAAAATAAAGCTCATCGTGTCGATTGTTACAAATATTCTCACGGAATTTGGCACCAAAAGTTTACACCAAGCAGTGCACCGTCGGACATCATATCGTCAGAAATCGTATGCATGGAACGCTTAAATCGAACTAACCAGTGAAAGTTGCATTAAAAAAGTTGAAATCCGGTCCTGTCGAATGTTTATTTTCACAAGGAAATTTCCGAACTGCGCAAACTCACTATTACCCGTTCGAGGTCCATAGCGGGGACATAATTTCAGATGGTATTAGCAATATAATGGTTATATATATGTGTACACAATACACAAAAAATCAATTCAATAAAAATATTACTTCCATATTAAATAAATAATAATTTAGTACTGGGATAATACTAAGAAAATATTCATGTAACGCCACTGCTAAATCCGATAAGGAGCCAGTAACAAAATAGCTTCTGGTTTTACGCGTCCCCTCTCTTCCTTTGTCTATGACCCTCTCTGTACATTCTGGAGGATCTCCTTTACGTTACAGGTAGCGTAAGATGTTTTAATGTGTTGCCGTCCGAAAATAAGGAACTAAAAATTGATAAAGTTAAGGAAATAAATTTTAATTGCAAATATCTTGTATTCAAATGAGGAATATTTTAGTTATTTCTATTCATAGTGTTTAATGTTTTATGGTTTGCTGTCTCTGTAAGTGACGTTATATTTGCAAACATTTAGATTGTTTATTTTATTTATTTATTTATTTAACATCAACATTAATTAACATTAAATCAAGTAAGTTTAAATATTACAAAAGACAAAAATATTCTCTAAAAATTAAAACTTAAATGGTGCCTAAGTAATAAAATTACTTGTATGCACCATAATACTATCTTATAGATTAACTACTTGACAAATTAGTGTTTGTTTTGATATGTACATAATACAGTATAATATGGGTGAATAAGAATGAATAATTTTATTTAAAGATACGTTTGAGGTTATTAAATTCCCTCGTTATATGATCTTGGCATGCTTTCTTAAATTTGAATATGTTTAATATAGTCTTCACTGTTGCTGGAAGCAAATTATATATCTTAGAACCTAAATAGGCCACACTTTTTAAATTAATATTATTGCTGTTTACTGGGATGATCAGATCATTATTCATTCTAGCCCGTGTGAAGTAACCGTGATTTATAGTATTTTTCAAACATTTATTATTATGAACAAAGGCTGACACACTGACCATATACATAGTTCTAATGTTACAGATGTCCCCAGAGAACAATAACTCTGAAGGATATAGTCTACCCCGCCGAAACATTATTTTTAGTATACATTTTTGAACAATATTCAATCGATAGAGAGCCCTATTGTACAGTCCCCCCCAGACCAAGATTCCATATCGAACCAGAGACAACAAGATTTTTATAAATTAAGATTAGGATTTTTGTGTTCAAGATTTCTCTGAGAATATAGAATTTATGAATCATACAGCGAATTTTATTTGACAGGTATTCAATATGCGATTGCCATTTTAAATGTTTGTCTACTATAATCCCTAAGTATTTTGTTTGTGATACTTCATTCTTCATTTATTTGTTGTTGTTTAATTTCGATATTTGTAAATTCTGGTCTGTTGGCGCCTGTTAGGGAAAACGCTATATAATTTGTCTTTGTCAGGTTAATAGAGAGTCTAAAAGTTCCTAGCCAATTCCTTATAGTAATCAAACCGTTGGTCATTTTGTCTCTGACTTCCAACCAGGTGTCACCACTGAAAACCAGGACGGTATCATCAGCATATGATATAATTGATCCTTCTACATCGAGCGACAGCATAGAGTTTATGTATATTATAAACAAAATTGGGCCAAGAACTGTACCCTGTGGCACCCCAATCTTTACAACCTGTTTGTTACTTAATGTATTATTGATTTTTACTATTTGATATCTATCCACAAGATAACTCTGAAGCATTATCCACACGGTCCCCCTGACTCCACAACGCCATAGAACATCCAGAAGTTTATCGTGTGAAACCGTGTCAAATGCCTTTGCCAGGTCTATAAAGACTGCAGAACACTTTTCCATTATTTAGGTTACTAGTAATTTTAGATGTTAAACTGTACAAGGCGTCCTCCGTACTACAACCCGGCAAAAATTTTATTGTAATTGTAAATGTGTGTGTGTGTGTATTGTGATTGTAAATTGTAGCTTCTAATTTTATTTTAATTTTGTTCTTAAAATCTATTCAAAACCGAGAGTCAGTATACGTAAATAAACGCGCGTGATCCCTAATATTCACCGGGACCGCACTAAGAAATAGTAATCTTTTCCATGTATATTTTGTTCATACAAGGGAGATAATCAAGGGCGATAGGTTGATCTGCGGCATCTGTGATGCTAGACATATTTATTTGCCGATGATTACAATGAATATAATGTGTCAGTTTAGGCCCCAAAGGCACTACGGTTATAATACATACTAGCATGGTGGCGGCTCGTGGGGGAAGACTCTGGGACTCCCCCCCCCCTCCACAAATTGTGACTAGTTCCGCCTAAAATAATTTCTTTGCTCCCTCATAAAATGCTATTTCTTTGTCCTCTTTTATGGAGAACGGGATTGTTCGTTGTATAAACATATTCGATGATAAGGGTGGATTTAAAAACTTGCCTTGGGACAGCCAGAAGAAAGAAGGTTGGTGTTCCTGAATAACGGACAATTGTAATAAAATAAATATTATTCCGTTGAACGGACGTAGGCCTACGCCTTTTATTGTTTGTTTCCGTTTTCTATATGAATTGTAGTATTTATTTTTATCGATAGTAGATAATAGATCTTTTAGTACCTAGGAAATAAATATAACTGCGTAATGGTTCAATGCAGGATTATTTACTTTTGGAAGCAGAAATCCTGAAAAAGATTGCAGGGCTGGATTTTTGCTTGAACATCCTTGGAAAAATAGTATTTATGAAGAAAGTTTGGTTAATACAGAAGTTTTAAATGATTCGAACCGAAACGAATCAAGAAAAAAATGTATTAAAGGTTTCTCGAAACATAACCTCTGTGGACTCTGAGTGTGAGTACTGTGACTGTTAAAGCTGATCGAGAAATGGAGGAAGATACCAAATCAGAAAGTAATTTATTTCTTCAATTAGAAACTCTGGACACAATAAAAAATGTTGCCCTCGATCATTGCTATTGCAGCACTGTCTTCAGCCAACGTGATTATAAGTAAGTAAACAAACTGAAAAAAGCACATCGGCAAAATTTCCACTATTCAATTAATTTACAGTTTTTGTTCAATATGTGGTCTCTCAAACACATTCCTCACATCATAATTCATGAATTCTTACCTATTTTAAAATAAATATTTTGTGTTTTATAGAAGCCCAACATCCTTTTTAACACAGAACGAGTTCCAACTGAAAAGTGAACCAATAAATGACCTTGGGACATTGGAGGGGATTGTTTACGAAGACTGGAGAATTAAAATTGAAGAACCGGTCATCAAGGAAGATGATCTGGAACAGAAAGAAACCAGGTAGGAACGAACATACTTACATTTAAAGGAAATTGTTCTGCTTCCTTAAGCAAAAATTGAAATTTTCAATCAGCAATCACGAATCTGTTGCATGTTCTTCTACTTTCCTCGTAAGGAGGAAACTATTACAATCGCAAAAAAAACGACTTTCTTTGCAATTTAAATAAATAAAACTACTTTCTTTGCAATTTAAATAAATACTAAGTATAGTTTTATTAGAAATTTTTTTAAAATTTTTTTATTTTTGAGCTAAAGCAGTACTTACTTACATTAATGTCTTATTACCTGTAATTACAAAATTTTGTTTGCCCATATACCGAGATACACCCCTACCACTGAGAATCGTACCATCTTTATTACCGCTCGAAACCAATGTAAGCTAACAATAGATCAAAACAAAGAAGCCCATAACGTGAGGATCAAAAACAAACTTCTTGACTGTCCAAACGGGTCAAGGTCCTTTTGGTCAGTCGCTAAGGCCGTCAGCCAAAATTTTACCAAATCAACTATTCCACCTCTAACACGTCCCGATGGTACAATAGCATCCACAGCCGGAGACAAAGCAAACTTACTTGCTGAACTATTTTCTTCGCATTCCACTGTAGATTTCCAGGGAAGAACACCACCCGACATTCCTGCAGTTGAATCCGAAATGACCGAAATCGTATTCCGTCAGCGTCCCGTCAAACGAATCCTCAAAGGACTCGACGTCAAAAAGGCTACTGGTCCAGACGAAATTCCTGTTATAGTTCTCAAGAGATGCGCCGATGAACTAACACCAGTATTTTGTAGACTTTTCAACTTATCCTACAAAAAAGGAATATTTCCATCTTGCTGGAAGACGGCGCGAGTCCAGCCTATTCCAAAGAAAGGTAAGAGAACCCTGCCTAACAACTATCGACCAGTCGCATTGCTTTCAGTTATATCAAAAGTAATGGAGAAAGCTATTAACCAACATCTTCTAAAGTACCTGGAAGGCTTCAACATCATCAGCGATCATCAATATGGTTTTCGAAAGTCCAGATCAACTGGAGATCTTCTAGCCTATGTCACCCATATTTGGAACAACGCAATCGAACATCATGGGGAGTCTCGGGTTGTTGCGCTGGATATTTCTAAAGCTTTTGATCGTGTTTGGCATGAGGCGCTTCTAAGTAAACTGCGATCCTATGGGATGCCCAGTCGATTCTGTGCATGGTTGTCTAGCTTTCTTAAGGACCGCTCTCTGCAAGTGGCGATTGACGGATTTCTCTCAGACACCTTCACCATCAATGCCGGTGTTCCTCAAGGGTCCATATTGTCCCCCACTCTCTTCTTACTCTACATTAACGACCTTCTAGTGAAAACTAAAAATCCGATATTTAGTTTTGCAGACGATAGCACACTTATCTCATCTTTCTCCTTGAATGCGCAAACATCGGCTGCCGACGCACATCTTCGCAGACAGCATGAAGTATCACGCCTCAACAAAGACCTGGAAGAAATTTTGGCTTGGGGTGACAGTAACCAAGTCGAATTTAACGCTAAAAAAACCCAGGCAGCAGTTTTCTCTAAAAAGGTTAACATTACAGAACCGGAAATAGTCATGGCTGGACACGCAATCCCACTGGCTTCATCGATTAATTTGCTGGGCGTCAATCTGGGAGGAAATATATCTTGGCATAACCACGTTGTGGCAATCGCCAAGGTAGCTTCTCAGAAGCTTGGGGTACTCTTCCGAACCAGAAAGTTGTACACACCTCAACAACTTTTGACACTATACAAAGCCCAAATTCGACCATCACTAGAATACTGCTCTCATGTCTGGAGTTCTGCACCCAAACATACTCTTCGGCTACTGGATTCCATCGAAAGGAGGGCTATTCGTCTGATCGGAGACCACGCGCTGACGAAGAACCTCGACAGCCTGGAACATCGAAGACAGGTTGGGGATTTAACTCTCTTTTACAGATATTTTCATGGAAGGTGCTCGGCTGACCTTGCCCTCTTAATTCCGCCCAGAGCGACGATTAGCAGAAATACACGACGAACCACTGCCGCCCATCCATATGTGGTTAAGCTTAGTACTCCTCGAACCTCATTATTTAAAAATTCTTTCATCTGGAGGACTACATCTTTGTGGAACGACCTTCCCGAGGTCGTTTTTCCCAACGAATATAATCTCCAACGATTCAAAATCAACGTGAATCGCTTTTTGCGCACACGCACCACTCCCAGAGTGCCCTAAAGGATTTTTCGTATAGTGCTTGTGTTTGACCATAAAAAAAAAAAAAAAAAAAAAAAATACAAAGAGAAAAAAAATTGTCTATGAATTCTACGTCAAATAGCCAAATAATATACAAGGTGTTGCATTTGAAAAAAACTTGAGAAAAATTATTTTAAAATGTGGCTTTTTTGAAAGCTTATTATGAACACTCTGTATAAAATAGATAAACGTAATTAGATTCATAGTATCTCTAGATCTCTTGTCATAAATTTCACCCAATGCTGAGGTTAAAAAAATAGTTCTGGATTGTTCCGTTTCATTTTTTTATTCAGGACTGCAAAACTTTTTTTTTTAGTTTTTAATTTATTTCTCCGAAACTCCAAACGATACTACTATATATATACTATATACTAAACCAATTTGGTTTTACTAATGGCCTTAGTACCACTGATGCAATTTACCAACTTACTAAGCAAGTGACCGACAATCTAAATAAAGGTAATAAATGTCTGACGGTGTTCCTGGACCTGGCCAAGGCATTCGATACTGTACCCCATGCAGCACTCCTGGATGTACTGGAAACCTATGGTGTTAGAGGAAGGGTGTTGGGCGTATTGGGGAACTACCTCCATGATAGGAAACAGGTCCTAAAAATTGGCAACACTCTTAGCGACCCCTTAACAGTAAAAATCGGCATCCCGCAGGGAACAGTCTTGGGGCCCATTCTCTTCATAACATATATTAATTCGCTAACCAACTTAAATGTTAACAACGGCACAATTATTTCATACGCCGACGATACTGCAGTAATTTTTTCTGGTGAGAATTGGAATGACGTTAAAAATTCAACCAACAACGGTATGACTCAAATAATAGATTGGCTCGATTCATATAAACTTACTTTAAATATTATTAAAACTAACTATATCGCATTTTCGTTGACCGCGGCGAATAGACCAAATTTCAATAACATAAAAGTAAAGAATCTGGATGATTGTATAAATGAAGTTACCCATATCAAATATTTAGGAATTATAATGGACCAAAATCTTAAGTGGGACAAACATGTACTCAAACTCACAAAAAATATAAGATCATTGTTGCACAAATTTTATATATTAAGAGACATATTAAGTAAAAAACTGTTAATAAGTATTTACAAAGCCTTAATCGAATCCCTACTTCGATATGGACTTGTCGTATGGGGTGGTTTATATACAAACTCTTTGTGTCAACTGAACGTTGTTCAAAATTACATATTGAAAATTATTTTTAGGAAAACCAAGAGATTCCACACTCAACAATTATATTCTGAAGACATCATGAATGTTCGCTCACTTTACGTTTTGAGTACTTGTTCTTTTGTGCATAATAATAACAGATTGAAGGCATTTGTGGATCATACATACAATACTAGAACCAGAATAAATAGACACTTAAAAATACCAAACAGTAATAAAAACGTAAACTTGCGATTTATTAACTATCTGGCTCCAAAAATATATAATATTTTAACACCAGAATTGAAAAGTATTAATAATATAAAAACTTTTAACATAAAATGTAAGTCCTTTATTACAACAAACTGGTCGAAGTTTGAGATATTGTTTTGAAAATTTAAATATTGTTTTGATCTTTGTTTATAATGACTTCCATAGCTGTACCTTTTAAATACTATTATATTTAAGATTTACTTTATGCTAATTGTGAATTCTTTAAGATATAACACAAATTTTTCCTTGCACATACAGATGTTTAGTCATCTAGGTGCATGTTCTAACAAGTTTTGTAGAACCCTATTTAGTATCATACTATATTTTGTATATCGTTATGTAATCAAAGTTGTTAATAAATGGTTGATTGATTGATTGATTGATGAACCTAAATATGCAATAAAATACTAGGTGTGCCATTTAAAAAAAATGAACTTTATGCTGTCACACTTTATTGGGCCACCCTGTATAATGTAAAATATTTATAAAACATTCAGCTTTTAATCCAATATCTCGAGCTGTTTTAGTATTGTTGAAAATTAATAGTCCTGCTAGGCCGCTTAAATTATACAAACAAAAATTATTTAAATGTTATTTATGGAAAATGTGACAAAGTAATAACAAGAACATGTGACAAATTTATTTCTTTGGTATTTGATGGTTTTTCAACGCCCTCCCTCACAGCCAACTAGTAGTAACTGAACTTAAAATCCGCAGCAAAATTGCCACATAAAAATTAAATTGGCAATATTTCGAAAACTACAAATTTTTGGAATATACAACCTTATACAAACTTACCCTTATTTTTAATCCTAAGTAGAAAATAATTATAAAATTTTGGGGTTTCCATTTGAAAATGTAGATTTTTTGCAGTTTTCTCAATTTCATTTTTAATCTTATTTTTGAACATCCTGTATTAATAGTTTAAAAATATTATAAAAATGTATTAACGCACTTCCTTTTCAACAGGAAATCCAACTTAAATTAAATGATAAAGACTAATATACTAATAGGAAAAATTAATAATTCATTTAAGTTCTGCAAACGTCATTTTAGACATAAAACCTTAAATATGTCACACATGCTTAGACTAAGTTATAAGGCATGACATATGAAATCTGCCTAGAATCTTGCATAATCCAAAAATGCAATAATTTATAGGGGTTCCTTTTGAATAGAAGCAGTTGAGACACACTTCCGGTATAGCCGGAAGTGCCACTATATTGAAAATATTTTAGCCAAGTTAGCCCCATCAACATTAGCTTTCTGTCCGATTTTCAAAATTTTACAGTTAGGATTATCGACATGAATGAAGAGTACTTGATTTTTAGTCAATAGTTAAAGGTATGTAAAAAACGTTGTCCAAAGTTCTTATCATATGGGGCGCTAAAAAAAGGGGCCATGACTGTCACAGTGTGAGCAGTGAGTAATTCCCAACACATTCTTGGAAACTAATTTGAAGAGTCTTACCTGGTATATATCATATTAAAAAAAAATTGAAATATACCTGGTGGTTCAATAGTTATGTGTAAAAAACTTGATTCCATTGGAGCTCTCTGGGAGCCCATGTTTTTTTTTCATATCCGGGAGATTACTCACATTTTCCCGGACACCCTGTATATTAATAAAAAAGGAGATTTTTTTGAAAATCTTTAACACCCTGGTATTTCAAAAGTTAAGACGCTTAGGACATGTATGAGGTTTTTTTCTGAAAATGTAAAACCCAAGAATAACATCCTTAAATATTAACATTTTATTAAGAAACACCCCGTATAATTCGAAACTACTGTGCCTATCGTCATACTTAAGACTTGTGTTTTACAGGTGTGGAAAACTATGTCCTGATGAAACCGAATCTCTGATACAGATCGTGAAGAGCGAATCTGAGGAAATGTATGATGTAAAAGTTGAAGATTTGGCAATCACGATTATAAAGGAGGAAGTGGAATCGGACAACAGCAGGTACGTATTTATGTTTTTATGTCCTCGATGAGACTCGAACCCAGACCCTCTCTCTCTCTCCAACATTCGTTTGAAGGAGCCGTTACTTGATTGCTATTCATTTATTATAAAAACTATGTGTTAAGTAGATCATAAATAGTAGTTTAAACTTTATAGTAATTAATTTGGTGCCACCTTTTTACCAAGTCATAGTAAATTTAATTAATTTAATGCTAGTTAGGACAGAAATGGGAAAATCTGGCAACATTGTAATTTTTTAACAGTTAGATAAGGTATATTGAAAATACAAAAAATCGCTAATTTATCATGATCAACTTGGCTTATATAGTTTTTTCTCTAACCCTTCAAATAAAGTGGTGGGGTAACACGAACATTGATTTGGAAAACATTCAATATCTCAAGAAACGCCTTATCGGAAAATACAAGTTATGTCTATGCAATTTTTACTGTAGTCGCTAGTTACAGATTTAACATATTTTATGTGTTTCCTCGACGAATTTAAATGCGACGGTAAAGATGTTATTACGCCGTTACAACGAGGAAAAAAGGTCAGAGCAAGCGGTGAAAACCGCAAGTTCCTATCTTTTTTTCTAACCGGACATATTGTTGAAAAATGAATTTACATAATTGGTACTTATTAATTACATATTTTGTAATAAGCTTGTTACCTTTATGTAATAATTCGTTTTTCTTTTTCCAGTTTTTCGCCCGATTTTGTTGGTCAGGATTGCCAAGTCAAATGTGAAAACTACATACAAGAAGGAAATGATCTAATTTTAGTTCAGACATCTCCTAGAAGTAATTTATTGGAATTATTACCTAAAAGCGATCACTGTAGCAGCAAAACAGTCCAAGAAACTACTTCAAATGGGGATATTCAAAATAAATTTCCAGAAAAAAAGAATGCGAACTTTTTAAAATGCGATCTGTGTTCTTACAAAACAAATCGCCGATCACGTTTACGCAAACACTCGCTTCAACATAAGAATCCAGAAGAGCTCAATATATATAAATGTAATAAATGTCACTATCAAACCGTCTGTAAAGAGAGTCTTAAATGCCATCTCCTTACACATAATTCCGAGGAAATTATAATGTTCAAATGCAGTAAATGCGACTTTCAAACTATATATAAGAAATATATAAAAATTCATCTGCTTCGGCATAGTAGTCCAGAAGACGCCCAAGTGTTCAAGTGTAATAAATGTAACTTTCGGGCTAAATATAAATATAGTTTAAGAAGTCATCAGCTTACGCACGTTAAGAAGTTCAAATGCGATCAGTGTTCTTACAAAACAAATTATCAATCGCGTTTAAACAGACACTCGCGTCAACATACGAATCCAGAAGAACTCGATATGTTTAAATGTGATAAATGTGACTTTCAAACTGTTACAGGAAGTTATTTAAAAGCTCATTTGCTTCAGCATAGAATTCCAGATGATCTCGATATGTTTAAATGCAACAAATGTGACTATCAAGCTAAACTTAAAAATTCTGTAATGACTCATCAGCTCACGCATAATAACTGCAAAGATGTTAAAACGTTTAAATGTAATCAGTGTTCTTATAGCACCAATTACCAATCTGATTTAAACGAACACTGCCTGCTGCATAGGCATCCAGAAGTCGATATCTTTAAATGCTACAAATGTGACTATCAAACTAAACTTAAAAATTCTTTAATAATTCATCATCGGCTTCGGCATAATAACTCCCAGGAGTTTAAAAATACCATAAACAACACTTTCAAACTATTGATGATGAGGAAGGGAAGCACGTAAAACAATTCGCGAAGGGTTTTTGGCCGAAATCACAAAAAAACTAAAGAAGATATTACATTTTTCATGGTTCACAGGAAGAAGATGTTCCAAGATCCATGAGGGCGTGGAGAAAGTTATTTTTATGCGGAAAAAAAATTGTATATAAATCCTTTAAAAAAAAAACAAAGATGTTTCTAAATTGGATTATTAAGGCGGCCCTAATTCCTACCAGGAACAAGTTTTAATATTATATAATTTATATTTATTTTAATATTTACTTGAGTGTTATTAAATCGATTAGAAATTTATTTGTAAAATATTATTTTGGTATGGATTATTAATAAAAAATGTAGTTTATAAGAAATATAAAATCAGCTTTACTATAATAATTTTACTATACAGCGTGTCCGAGAAAATGTGGGAAATCTCCCGGATATGAGGGAAACAAGTGAAAGGAATACTACAAGTTCACAGAAACTTTTTTCTTTGAGGTTTTCCCTTCGGAGACATGGGCTCCCCAAGAGCTCCAATGGAAACAAGTTTTTTACAAATAATTATTGAACCACCAGGTATATTTAAATTGTTTTTGAATTTGATGTATATCAGTTTGTGAATTACTCACAGGTACAGGGACGGACTAGCTGTGACACTCATGGGACTCAGGATAAATTAAATGACGACTTCTCGAAAACGGTTAGGATTAGCGACACGAATCAAGAGTACTTAATTTTTAGTCAATAGTTTAAAAAACGTTGTGCAAAGTTCTTATCATACAGAGCGTTAAAAAAGGAGTCATGAGTGCCACGGCTAGGCCGTCCCTGCAGCTGTGAGTAATTCACAACACTTTCTTGGATAGTAATTTGAAGGGTCTTACCTGGTATACATCATATTAAAAGAGAATTTAAATTCAGGGTACACCAAGTAACGCGGCTTATTAGAAGTATCTAGAGAACTAAATGAGATTTTATTTTGAAAATTTGGCTGTGGCTATAAGAGATGGTTTTCGACGTTTGTAAAATATTTTGGATGGTGCGGTGTTGCCGGATCATACCCAAAGTGGTAGCAACGTCGGAATTTTAAATGAATTACCCTATATATTATATATTTTTTTGGCATCTAGGTAAAAATCTCAGTTTTCTGTATAATATTATAGTTGAGAGTTTTTGAATTATAAATAATATTGTGATTTTTTAACGTCGTATCGGGACCTGAAAATAAAATCATATCTCCTTAGCGGCTACAGCTAGAAAGCTGAAATTTTGACAATAGTTTCACAAAACCATCGACATTTTATAATTTTGAACAGTATTTAATTCGTTTTATACATGGCGTCTCCATAACAATATTTCTGAGGGAGATGAATTATTGCAATAATCTTCTTTTTTTTAAATATATTTGATATGTTTATCTAATTGAGGATCGATTTTTCTATCTAATGAGATTAGGTGTTCCTGTACCTATCTTTAATATTTTCGGATTTATAGCAAAATAAAAAATTATCTTTAAAAAATATATTTTTTGATAGTTGGCTGTGGAATGGATTCATAGGAACAAAATATTGAAAAATCCATTTCACGTTATGTCTGTGTTATTGTGATAAAAATTAACTAATCCACATTATTCGAGCTTAGAGTTTATTTTATATTCATGGGGAGTGTGGTAGAGTTTTATCTAGAACTTGCAGAAAATTAAATGAACTTCATCCTGATGCAGCTCCTATGACTCCCAAAAAGTTGATTGGCCGAGGAGGTCCATGGAAATGGCCCCAAGGTCTCCGGATTTTCAAAATAAAATCTCATTTAGTTCTCGAAATTCTTCTAATAGGCCACTTTACTTGGTGTACCATGTATACCTGACGGTTACGTGTAAAAAATTGATTCCATTTGAAGCTCTGTGGGAGCCAATATCTCCGAAGAGGAGGCCTAAACGTAGTTCTCGTTTCACTTGTTTTCTTCATATCCGGGAGATTTCACACATTTTACGGGACACCCGGTATTTTTTTTATGATCATGCACAAGCACTATAGGAAAAATCCTTTAGGGCACTCTGGGAGTGGTGCGTGTGCACAAAAAGCGATTCACGTTGGTTTTGAATCGTTGGGTTTGTTGGAATCCAGTAGCCGAAGAGTATGTTTGGGTGCAGAGCTCCAGACATGAGAGCAGTACTGTAGTGATGGTCGAATCTGGGCTTTGTATAGTGTCAAAAGTTGTTGGGGTGTGTACAATTTTCTGATTCGGAAGAGTACACCAAATTTCTGAGAAGCTATCTTGGCGATTGCCACAACGTGATTATGCCAAGACATATTTCCTCCCAGATTGATGCCCAGCAAATTAATATAGTTGAAGCCAGTGGGATTGCGTGTCCGTCCTTGACTATATCCGGTTCTGTAATGTTAACCTTTTTAGAGAAAACTGCTGCCTGTTTTTTTTTAGCGTTAAATTCGACTTGGTTACTGTCACCCCAAGCCAAAATTTCTTCCAGGTCTTTGTTGAGGCATGATACTTCATGCTGCCTGCGAAGATGTGCGTCGGCAGTCGATGTTTGTGCATTCAAAGAGAAAGATGAGATAAGTGTGCTATCGTCAGCAAAACTAAATATCGGATTTTTCGTTTTCACTAGAAGGTCGTTAATGTAGAGTAAGAAGAGAGTGGGAGACAATATGGACCCTCGAGGAACACCGGTATTCATGGTGAAGTTGTCAGAGAAATCCGTCAATCGCCACTTGCAGAGAGCGGTTCTTAAGAAAGCTAGACAACCATGCACAGTGTGGTGCGTAGCCCTAATTTAAAATAAAAATATTTTTTTATTTGCAAAAATATTTTGAAGTCTCAATATGAATTTTATTTTTCAAAAATATTTTGAAGTCTCAAAATAAATTTTATTTTTCAAAAATATTTTGAAGTCTCAAAATAAATTGAAACTCATATCTTGATCGATGATAATAATAAAGTTGTACCTTATATTGGAATGAAAGTCAAAATTTTTCAAAATCATTTTCAAAACACAAGTGCTCACATACACCGATAATCTTAAATTTTTCCTTTGGATGTTTTGATGGGTGCATGTGATGTCACCAAACGTTTCCAATAATAATTTTTCTGCGTATTTATTCCATAAAAAGTTCTAGAATCAAGTCGAGCCAAGACTTTCGCACGTAAGCAATTGGGATTTTATTTACTTATTTCTATTTACAGAAATTGGAAAAGTACTATCAAGGCTAGATCATGAAAATATGGGTTGTTTTTAACCTTTCTATGACATTTTAAGAACTGCGAAATATTCTAGAACCAAAGTTGATCCAAGTCTTTTCTCACGTAGGCAGTTGAGATTTTATTTACTTATTTCTATTTACGGAATCTGGAAAAATACTATCATTTAAGAACTGCGAAATATATTTTCCCTTATTGACTTCGGATAAAAATAAGTACCCGTGTACCCATAGGACACGTCACTCTAATGCGTTTTGTTTATAGGATAGTTTTAAAACTCTGGAAAACATCGTAGAAGGATTCGAGAAAGATCTTGCTTTGACAAACAAAATACGTCATGTATAGCGTTATTATAAGTACCTCCCGCGAACCATTTCGGAGTTTAGTTTATATCTCAGTTTTTACTCAGTTTTTAGTCTTCAGTTTTCAGTTCTAAGATATAAGTTTTTCAGAAATCAGTCATGAGAAACAAATTATAGTTAGTACCGCGCGCCGCGCCTCGGATGAAATTAAAGTCAATTCAAAAGTTTATTAAAAGAAAATATATTTTTTTATAAAAGTGAGTGTTTTGTTTCAAAAGACAATGAATTTAAAAACGGTATTTGCTAACAATTGACTATGAATTTGGATGACTTGCTATAAAATTTTGTAAATTAACTGTACGAGTTAAAAAGTGGAATAAAATTTCAAAAGGATTGAAGCGTGTTTTCATAGCAAACAAGGATTAACTCAACAGCAGCAACAAATAAGGTAATAGAAAAATTAGGCCAACTTGATCTGCAGTGATTTGCCCTAACAAACTTTGGGGGTTGTGTTTGTTCGATAGAGATAAATAGAGAGATAGGGCAAGCCACTACAACAGGATGGACTGGGCATACCATAGGATCGCAGTTTACTTAGAAGTCCCTCATGCCAAACACGATCAAAGGCTTTAGAAATATCCAGTGCAACACCCCGAGACTCCCCATGATGTTCGATTGCGTTGTTCCAAAGATGGGTGACATAGACTAGAAGATCTCCAGTTGATCTGGACTTCAGAAAACCATATTGATGATCGCTGATAATGTTGAAGCCTTCCAGGTACTTTAGAAGATGTTGGTTAATAGCTTTGTCCATTACTTTTGATAATGCGACTGGTCGATAGTTGTTAGGCAGGGTTCTCTTACCTTTCCTTGGTATAGGCTGGAAGCGCGCCGTCTTCCAGCACGATGGAAATATTCCTTGTTTGTTAGTTACTTCAGCAAGTAACACTGAAAAACGACAAAGAAGTTTATTTAACAATAACGACAAATATGACAGTTGTTAATCCGGTACTGGCAAACGTGAAAGCAGGTCTGTAGGACGGCCGTTCCAATAAGGGCATTATAAAAAGTACGTTACGAACGCTCGCAGGCAACGTAATGTCTGTGTATAATTAAAATAAAACGACAAAGAAACATTATGTGAGGTTTCGGAGCTCTCCGATTGTTTTTCTGAAAATATGTTTACATTTCTAGAGTTTAATCTTACAACATGACTGACGATCAATTTTGCGGATCGTATTAGTTTGTTTACAAGTTTATAGTTTTTCTTCAATTTGTTCGGGTTTGTTCTAGGCAATTTCATAGTACCCTGTATAATAACAATGAACTTCTGCTAGGTCAAGATATCATAAAGTTTACAATCAAGATACCGAGCCCGTCGAAAATATCATTTAAATACTCATATGATGCGACATATAAATTCGGAAGACGTTAAGAAGTTCAAATGCACTGAATGTGACTATCGGACAATTCGAAAAACACTTTAAAGACTCACATGCTACTGCATCCCACTAAGCAAAAAAACATCCCAATTTCATCACATATATGTTTTTAGGTTACATGTTACGTTGTACAAAAAGGATTTGTTACGGCACTATTACGTAACGTAGGTACTGGTCGTAATGTCCGCCAACATAACAAAATCGCATTTACATTTATGAAATAACGTGTTTGATTCGAAAACTATAACGAACTGGTTTCGTTCTTAAGATGTTTATTTTAAGGACGTGTCAAAACGTTATAATTATGTTGTACATAAAACGTTCTCGTTTCGAAACTATAACGAACCAATTTCGTTTTTAAAAGGAATAAATGCAGGCTAAATTTCATGATATTGATGACAGATTAGATTCATATTCACAATATAATATTTTTGTGAACACTTAAATGTAATTTTTTCTTATTCTAAATTAGGTACACAACAATTAGTACCGAGATAACAAAAATTATATGGATCAAGCTTTAAAATGTTAGTTTTGATAGTTTTGCATAGAAATGTGAATGTGAAAATTAATATTTTGAGCCAGAAAACTTTTTGATCATTAATTTTATGAGAAAAGTTGTTCTTCATAAAAAAAAGGTCTCAATGGTCTAGAACATTTATGAGAAAAGTTGTTCTTCATAAAAAAAAAGGTCTCCATGGTCTAGAACATAAAATGCAACCATCAGGCATTAATTTTTTTCAGTCGTATACGAGGTTTCTAAAAAAATATGAATTTGGCTCAAGAGTAGGTACCCATACCTATATAAAGTAGATACTTATTTGTGACAATATCGAAAACTAATTATAAAAAGTTGTTCAGTATAAAAAACTTAGTTTTAATATGCAATTACATATTAAACTCATAATAATCTTCGCATGTAAATTCTCTCAAAAGAAAATTTATTTCTAAAAATTTGTGGAAGGATGTACCTAATTTTATACCGAACAACTTTTCATATTTATTGACAAACCTGCATGGTTGCTTTTTAGGTTTTGGACGATGACTTTTTTATAAAGAATAAGGAAGAAGTTGAGAATATCGCATATCATTTCTATGGAACTATGAAAATTGACATTTTAGAGCTACCTTGATCTATATAATTTTTGTTATCTTGATACTAATTTAGACTAAGAAAAAATGACATTTAAGGGGTAACAAAAATATTATATTGAGAATAAGCTTTTTTTTTCAAAATAAAAATCGTTCAGTTTGAGGTATTTTTTTATTCCACTAACAAACCTGAACAATAAAGTTTAAGAAAATTGGTCGACTTTAATTTCACCTTGGCAACTTTCGCCAGCTCTGATGGCGACTTGTAAAAATTGTATCTAGCAACGCTGCTGCTTACTGAAAATGTAGATATTCTGAAAAAAAAAATGGTTTGATTTATCTACTCTGTTGTATCTATCTTGAAAAGGTAAGCGATACCGAGGAAACGTTTCATATTTTAGGGCGTATTAATTTGGTGAAAAGAATTTTTGTAAATGTTCTGAATAAGTACCTACCCCGAGAGATTTTAAAAAATGGAGTTTTCAGTTTTCGTCTCTAATTTGTTGTGCGCCTTAATTTTTTTATTTGGAAGAAATTTAAAACTATTCAAGGGCGTTTCTAAATTTGAACATTCTTTGTAGAATCCAGAAAATTGAGTGGCCAACTAAAAAAGGAAGATTTGTGTTGATTGGCAATATTTGTGTATTATATTAAGATGTTATTGGATTCAGTAATTACGAACATGTTTTTTGTGTAAGTTTATCTGTTTTCAAAATATTTGTCCTTCTTACTTTGGAGCTACTACAAAACGTAGCTTGATGATTATTTTTTAAAGGGAAGCACTCATCTTCTAACAATTGATCTATGATTAAAAATTTTCTGTCAAAATAAGCCATATTGTAGAAATAAATACATATTTGAATGCTATCCGCAGCTTTGCTTGTATAACGAATTGAATAATTGGATTGCGCAAGAGAAAGCTGCGGGTACCTGCTAGTTTTTAACTTAAACTAATTTAATAACTTACCAATTGTTTAGTTCTTTTCGTTTAAGCCTCTGATTAGAGTTCCTAAACCACTCCATTATACATGTCTCCAGCTTTTATTGATAATGTTGTGCACCGTTTGAGCTGCATCTGTTTGAGAAAACGCAATACATTTACATTTGATTGTATAGGTATTAATTTAAAAACAAACCTCTTAAGAGATAGATGATTTTGCAATCTTTCAGTTTTGTTTCTGGCCTGTCCACGAATAATTGACTGCTTATTTGCGAATACGCACATCAAGCCCCTCCGTATAAACTCGGCCTCATTCTTTCCTGCCACTTGAAGATACTTGTTGTACTAAAATATTTAAAATACTTATTAATAATATTCACTAAAAGATTACAATCATATTTGACTGGTTTTTGTTAATTTAATTTAACCATACCTATAAATAAATCTTAATTTTAAATAAAAAAAGGGAATATTTTTCCCAAGATTCGTAATCTGGGCCTCAAAATTTTATGGTTGCATGCAAAATGGCCGCGACGGACCGACCTGTAATAATCTATCTATTACTATGAGCCTATGAAAATTTACAAAATATCGAGATTTCCAAATTAGTATACTGATTTAATAGGTACTTACCTTACTCTTTATCTTGTTTTTTTAAATAAAAAGCTCTTAATATAATTTTATGACGGCTAAACAATCTGCCGTCAACACACCACCACACGACATGAAGAAGAAGGAAGTTTCAGTAACGTTAAGAAAATTACATTATTTGACGAAACAAGTTTGTTGTTTAAAACGTTTATTCATAACATAACAAAGAGATTGAAATGTCTGTGATGGTAGAAATAAAACGTATATTCAACTAACATGATTTCTACGTTACTAACAAGTTCCGTTAATAATATTATAATTACATATTAAAATTAACATATGAATGACGTTATTTTTTAAAATGTTAAATAAAATCATCATTGATACATCAATGGTCTGTTTGAGAAAAAACGTTTTCTAAGTTCCTTTAAAATAACGTTATCAAACGTGAAAAAGATGTTTCTTGCTTAGTGGGATATGAATCCGGAGGAAGTTACAAAATTTAAATGCTGTCAATGTAAATTTGAAACAATCTATAATAGCAATTTCAAGGCGCATTTGCTCCTGCATGTGAATTCGGAAGACGTTAAGAAGTTCAAACGCAATGACTGCGACTACCCGGGCCCGTAGAAAATATCAACTAAAGATTCATATGATGCGACATGGAACACGACAATGGAAGTTTAAAATCAATGACTATCGGACATTTTGAAAAGGTACTTTGACGACTCGTGCTGTGACATATTATGAATCCGGAATCAATTAGAAAGTTTAAATGCGATCCAAGTAAATTTGAAATAATTCGTTATTCGGTAGTATAGTGGTAGCAAAAAGTTATGGACCACGCCCTACGAACAAACCAAAATACATACCTAAATTTGGTCAATAATTTATAGTATATACTCGTTGTACTTAATTTAAAAAGCGCGACATTTTGCCCCTCCCAAACGACGCCCATGCTCCCAGCCAAAATAATCGAATCACGCATATTTGGATGGATTTTGATCGTATTATTCTTTTTTTATATTGTGACTGAAATATTTTCGTCATTACAGGGAATGCATATTACTCTTAGGCAAACGGTGTACAAACGTTAGAGTTACACTATTTGCCGGCAATACGTGAAATGACTAGGCATTTCAGGGAATGACGGATTTCACTAATTGACGCCGACATATACATCTCGTGTAAATTTGCAGGAGCAAGAATCGGACAGAGATCGTATGTTTTGGCCTAGTGTGTCCCAGACATATTCGATTGGGTCTGCTAAGTCGGGACTGAGTGGGGGCCCCAACTAATTTTTTGGAATTTCGAACTCATCTCCTCCGGCGGGCCGAATACCCTCATGGAATTTAATAAGGTTTTTATATGATGTAGGAACAATTTTGTCCATATTATACACAACTTTGCTCTGTGACCAGGTGTCCTCTGGATTTCGCAGGATGTCCTGGATTTCAGGCTCGAATATAAGCGTCCTGCGGGGGACCCGTGACAGGACGCCTAATATCCTGGATTTCATAAATACTCAAATTATAAATTGTATTGTATATAAATCAGCGCCATTTTTTTTTTCAGAAAATAATTTGTTTTCAAAATTGTCTATTTTTCTCTAAAAAGATCTCGGTCGTGGAAATTGTTACTAATGTGTCCATTGAAATAAACCTTGATAATCTATATAAAGAATTTTGTATAATGAAACCCACCTTTGAGAAAGTTGCTGAAAGAGTTTTTTTCTTCGTGCAATGCGGCCTGGGGCGACAGCCTAAATAAGCTCTTGGTTGACCATATTAAAGCAGAGCTTCAGATTAAAACAAATTTTGGTTTAACTTGCAAATAATTTTATAATATGGCAGGTAACAATAAGCTCTTGGAAGCCATCAAGAGTGATAAAAAATATTCTTTTTCGACCAAATAATTCATTTTCTTAAAGCATTTTAAAGGTATCTTAAATAAACTATTACACTTATGTTAGAAAATAACTAGATGCTGATCTTGCCCTCTTAACTCCTCGAACTTCACTATTTAAGAATACTTTCATCTGGAGGACTTCATCCTTATGGAACGACATTCCCGAGGTCGTTTTTCCCGCTTTTTGCGCACACGCTCCACTCCCAGAGTGCCCTAAAGGATTTTTCCTATGGTGCTTGTGTTTGATCATACAGGGTGTTAGGGAAATGACGTATTATATTTAAATGGGTGACTCCTTGGATGTCCTAGAGAAGCGCTACTTATTTTTTTTTTAAATCGACCGTATTAAAAGTGGGGTAATAAACACACGCTACTGTACAACATTTCACTCAGAGGCAATGGCAATGTTGCCAAACTTAATGTAAAACTGAAATTCCATATAAAATTATAAAAATAAATTATTTTCTACCTACTTGTATTTATCCTTATACCTAAAGAGCGGGGAAATCCAGGCACAAATACAATCAGTTTTTTTTTCTTTTTCATGGGAACACTCCTGGAAACACTTTATGTACACACAGTAATAGTGAAACAGAACCGATAGTTAGCGTTTGAAAATACAATAATACAGATTATTAGATTTTATTACACGCGAGAAATTTGACGTCCAGAAGAAACGCGTCAATAAAAACAATATTCAAAGAATATTCATGTACGGGCAAGATACACGCGTAAAGCGAAAAAATAGCGGATCGCTGAGAGTGTGTTGGTGATCGACGAGACAACGTATCCGGCCGCTGGTTGGTCTTGAACTAACGGACGCACGCATGCGGCGCTATATGAAACTACTTCGCTCAGCCGATATAAGGCGTCAAGAGGTCATTGGCATTTGACCTATTGACGTACGTGGCTATTACTATTCCATATGTTTTTTCGGGTTGTTTAAAACATAGTCCGTCGTAAATGTTGTCCAATTAATTGTACAAAAAGGTATTACAGAATGGAAAAGGGACTAATCCAAACTGTGTTATATGCGCGTTTTGTTTTGCCGGGCTGAGTTGCTGAACTTGGCCGTCGCATATGCTGCCGTATTAGCAAAGTTTGGTGAAGTCCAGTCACCTAAGCCGCGCGGTTTGTGCCCCGCCGACTGCTGGTTGCCGAAAGTTCGACTATTTTCACCGAGCAACACGAGCCGGCGACACTGGCCACCGAGCTTAACAAATTGACGAAGTTCGGCCATCGCCGACCTGGCCGAGCCGAGTCAGCGGCCGCCGGCCAAGCACAGTTTTTCACAAATTTTCGTGATTTTTCTAATTGCCATCAGCAAAAAAATTGTGTTGGCATTCCTGAATAGCGGATATTTGTAATAAAATAAATATTCCGTGAATTGGACGGATAGCCACGCCTATCTATTCTTTCGTTCCCTTGTATTATAAATAGTGAAGAGCGATATCGTGATTTTTCAATCACGTTGTGAATCGCGACTGTGATTTTTTGATATCAGTGAATTTAAAACGTGACGTGATCACGGTTTATAAATATTCTCACTGTTAACGAAGGATTATACGTAAGAATAATGAATATAGCAGGCCTCGTAAAATAATTAGTGGGTGAATTTAAATTATTTATTATGTATAGGTACCACTAAATGAACTATAACAAAATAAAAATAAACTCTGAAAAAATATAACAAAACAGATAGAAAAACTAAAAAATGATATTTCAACGTAGACTAGGTGTAACAAAAGAAAAATAATATCTCTAGAAAAATATCACACACCATTATAACTAACAAAAAAAAACGTTATTTCGGTCTATGCTCGCGACCAAAACTGATGGCAGTGACGTAACAGTCGAAACGGCCAAAATGCTGTGTTCTCATCGGTGGTTTACAATGGTTTCGACTACTACGTCACTGATATCAGTTTTGGTCGCGAATATATAGATTAAGGTAAGATTAAACCTTCAAAAAAAATACCGAACTACAAACACTGTGTACTTTACGATGGTTTCTTAATCATTTTGTGCATTGTCTATATTGGCATATAAAAATAGAATCATTTGCGTCATGGAGTCATATGCCCCCCCCCCCCCCCCCCCAAGCATCAATTTAACACAAAAAATACCATATATACCCGTTTAACTAACGCGGCTAAAAATAATAATAAAACTTTAACTTTTCTTACCCTGTTATTCTAGTTTGCGCTGAAGTTAGGATTGTGACCGTAGGATGTCTATTTTTCAAATGTTTTTTCAAATTCGAAGTCCTGGTTCTAAATGATGATTTTACTTTGCACATATTACAGGTCGCATAATTTTCATCCACTTCTTTAAAAAATGTCTACTATACTATTACTACCCATTTTCGATTCACGGTTTTAAGATCAAAGGTCGCAACCCCAAGTCACAGTCATGTAACAAGTAACGAAGTAACGACTTCACGGAATTGCATTTTAAATAATATCGCGACTTGCCCGTGATTATTACTATATTCACAGTCATGTAACAAGTAACGAAGTAACGACTTCACGGAATTGCATTTTAAATAATATCGCGACTTGCCCGTGATTATTACTATATTCACAGTCATGTAACAAGTAACGAAGTAACGACTTCACGAAATTGCATTTTAAATAATATCGCGACTTGCCCGTGATTATTACTATATTAACGAACCTCGGGATTAGTCGGTTATCTTCGGTTTATAGATATTTAATATTCACTGTCTATGACTGAAAGTGAAATACGTCCAGTCCAAAAGTGATTTGTTTAAACTGTGATCACATATCACGCTTTTTATTGCTGCTGGGGAACTGTGACTACCTGTGATTTGTTGATATCAGTGATTAATTCACAGTTCGTGAAATATCGCTCACCACTAATTATAAATTGACGTTTTTAGCATCTAGTTCAAGTATAGATAATTTGATAAAAGATCTCATTTAGTACGAGATAAATTAATGAAAATACATCGAAGCAATGGAGGAATGCTGGATAATTTACTACTGGAGGCAGGAATCGTGAAAAAGAGTGCAGGGCGAAATTTTTTGCTTAAACATGGTTATAATACTTATTATTTATAAAGATAAAGAAAGTTGTGATAAAGCAGAAGTTTTAAATATGATTCAAACGAAGAAAGTAATTTATCAAAGGGTGTTCGAAGCGTAACCTCTGTAGACATGGAGTGTGTGAGTACTGTGGCGATTAAAGCTGAATCAGAAGTGGAGGATTTTAAGATTGAAAATTTTCCAGTCGAAACTACAAATTTTGATATCAGTGAAGCTACCAAGTCAGACGGTAATTTATTTCTTCAATTAGAAAACCTGCCAAACAGCCAACCTGATTATAAGTAAGTAAATGTAGGTACTCGGTAAAAAACCTTTCAGAAAGCACAGTTTTGATTTATTTCCTCTCGGCATATCAGGTAGCACAAGTGATAATCTTACACTATAATTATTCGTAGTGGAATTTATCATTTTTTGGATACTTAAAACCTCGAGTTCAACATATGAAGTAGTATCTGGTTTAGACGATAATACAATTTCTTATGTCAAACATCAAGTTAGTACAAGTACTGTCGCCACAGTACTGCCAAAGTTAGGTAAAGCTTACGTCAAACAGTGAACTCGCTGTACCTGTTATTTTAAATAATGTAACAAATTTTTAGAAATATTTATTGACTTGTGACCTACATAACTTTTCTATCATTATTTACCAACCTTGCAAGAAAATTATGAAGATTTATTAGTGGTATGTGCACTTTCTTCTTTAAGATACAGTCTGAACCAAGAATGTGTCTGATTTTATTATCTTGACAACTATTGTCCTTTTGACTGGCGATGTGTTATGGGTAATATTTTCTGGAAGTGAAAATGTAACTACTAACAAGCAGTACATGTTATTTTGTTTATTTTTTTTAAACAACCTTTTTTGATGTCGGTTAAAAAGTTGAACTTTTTGGCATTCAGTCTTATTTTGAGGTTGTTTTTTTTTATTATTTACAACCATGTACTATTGTGCCGATAAAAAACTAGGACAACAAAATCACAAAACTGGGAACGGATATACATACCTCATAGACTATAAAAGGTGCTCGACAGCTGTAAAGGTAAATACACATAACTTTTAGAAAGTAACCTAGGTTACATAACTTAATGTTTTATATTTTTCTATACGAGGTGGCATCAAAATATCTTATTTCTTTTATAAACTTGAGCGGCAGTATTGGGCATTTTTATTAAGAAAAAGTCTAATACCTTATTTAAAGTAGGTATATATAACGTCGCCTAAAAAGAAAACGAAACTACCCATACTACCCATAATAAAAGAAATTTAATAGAAGGTTGCAAAAATACAAACACAAAATTTGTCGAAGCAACAAAACATTTTTAATATTTAGTCATAGAACCATTCCTGTTTATTACTTCTTGAAGCCTTTGCGGCACACTTTAAACTAGGTTTCTGCATAATTCGCCTGTTACTTCATCCCAAGCTTCATTTATCTTGTTCTACATTGATTTCACCATTTTACCCCAAATATTTTCGATAGGTTTCAAATCGGGACTCTTCGAAGGCCAGGAAAGAACTGCTATATTATTTTCTAGGAGGAAAATGTTGCATTCTGTGCATGGTTGTCTAGCTTTCTTAAGGACCGCTCTCTGCAAGTGGCGATTGACGGATTTCTCTCAGACACCTTCACCATCAATGCCGGTGTTCCTCAAGGGTCCATATTGTCTCCTACTCTCTTCTTACTCTACATTAACGACCTTCTAGTGAAAACTAAAAATCCGATATTTAGTTTTGCTGACGATAGCACACTTATCTCATCTTTCTCTTTGAATGCACAAACATCGGCTGCCGACGCACATCTTCGCAGACAGCATAAAGTATCACGCCTCAACAAAGACCTGGAAGAAATTTTGGCTTGGGGTGACAGTAACCAAGTCGAATTTAATGCTAAGAAAACCCAGGCAGCAGTTTTCTCTAAAAAGGTTAACATTACAGAACCGGAAATAGTCATGGCCGGACACGCAATCCCACTGGCTTCATCTATTAATTTGCTGGGTGTCAATCTGGGAGGAAATATGTCTTGGGATAACCACGTTGTGGCAATCGCCAAGATAGCTTCTCAGAAGCTTGGCGTACTCTTCCGAACCCGAAAGTTGTACACACCTCAACAACTTTTCACACTATACAAAGCCCAGATTCGACCATCACTAGAATACTGCTCTCATGTCTGGAGCTCTGCACCCAAACATACTCTTCGGCTACTGGATTCCATCGAAAGGAGGGCTATTCGTCTGATCGGAGACCACGAGCTGACGAAGAACCTCGACAGCCTAGAACATCGAAGACAGGTTGGGGATTTGACTCTCTTTTACAGATATTTTCATGGAAGGTGCTCGGCTGACCTTGTCCTCTTAATTCCGCCAAGAGCGACGAATAGCAGAAATACACGACGAACCACTGCCGCCCATCCATATGTGGTTAAGCTTAGTACTCCTCGAACTTCACTATTTAAGAACTCTTTCATCTGGAGGACTTCATCCTTGTGGAACGACCTTCCCGAGGTCGTTTTTCCCAACGAATATAACCTCCAACGATTCAAAACCAACGTGAATCGCTTTTTGCGCACACGCACCGCTCCCAGAGTGCCCTAAAGGATTTTTCCTATAGTGCTTGTGTTTGATCATAAAAAAAACAAAAAAAAAACAATGCGTGCTGTGTGTATTGGAGCATTATCATGCTGAAATGTAAAATTTTGACCATATCACTGCATTTAGGATATTAACATATTCAGGTGCAGTTAGTCTTCCTTCCACGATTTCGAAAATTCCTGGACCTCGAGCGCTAATCCAACCACAGACATTTAGGGAGGTTATTGGTTTGTTTTGTGAGTGTATATCTCATCATACCGCATGCCGGAAGGCCTATACACTGGAATTCTTCCATTATTACACGATTGAAAAGTTTTCTCGTCAGAAAATATAACTGTTTCCCAGAAAATATTCCGATTTAAATATTCATGTACAAATTCTAACCTGCCTTGTTTATTTCTTTCCATTAGAAATATTTTATTAGTAGCACAACGACTTCGTATATCGGAAATTAGAACCCTGTCTCTAGCAGTATTTGCAGAACCTGTAAAGTTTGTCTCTTCTTTTGCCTTTATTGCAGTAGCGAATGGATGATCCCTTAGATAATTAACTAATCTTCTATCTTCATCTTCAGGAGAAATTCTAGGGGGACCTGAACCTGTTTTCTTAATAATAGTTCCATGCCTTACTATTTTTTGTTTTGCCAACAACACGGTATTTTTGTTTACTCCCAGTTTCGTCTGCAACATCCCTAATAAAAGCACCATCTCGCAACCGACTGTAGATTATAGCCTTTTGCTGGGGTGTTAATTGTGGCATATTTTTTAAAGAAAAATTTGCTTGACAAGTTAATGATAAAGTGACAATCTATGTTGACATGTAAAATTTGTAACTGACATTTTACTGGTACCATACTCGAAAGTAAAAAATTCCTAATAGGTAGTCAAGGAGAAAATAAGAAATTTTGCTGTCCTAGTTTTTTATCGGCACAATGGTACTTATGTAATGTAGACATTTCAGACTTTTTAAAAGTTTGAAAGAAACATATTTTTAACTTTAACATTTATCTAGGTAAATGTCACTTGCCATCCATAATATTTCAGATAAATATCAACATTCATTGAATAAAATGACGCGACAATGTGACGTTTCGTTTAAATTTGTGAATGGTGGCAAAGCTTTCGGTTATACATACATGGGCGCCTTTTTGTTAATTTCTCACATAATATTTGTCACAAAAACATCATTTGCATTTAAAAGGTATGGTTGTAAATAAAATAGCATACAAAACTCGGTGTAAAGTTTCATTCCTGTCTCGAGAATTGATTCACCTCGGCGTTACGAGCCTCGGTAACCATCCCTTTCTCTTCACAAAAATGAAACACATTTCACCTCAGTGTGCTGTTATTTTTAAGTTCCACATTCATACTTGTTATTGAGTATTTTTAATCTAAAAGGGCAATTTCTAAAATAAAATGGTTTACTTGGTTCGATCTCAATATTGCCGTTCTTTGAAGATTTATAAATAACCATCTGAAAAACATTGAGTTATTATCCGGCTTTTAAACAAATACTTGTCCATACATCGTCCCTATTGTTCACCTATAGGTATCTATATTTTGAAATAAATATTTTGTGTATTATAGAAGCCCAACATCCTTTTCGACACAGAATGAGGTTCAACTGAAAAGTGAACCAAAAATGGAGGGGATTGTTTATGAAGAAGGGAAAGTTAAAATTGAAGAGCTAGACATCAAGGAAGAAGATCTGGAACAGAGCGGAACCAGGTATGAATGATCATACTCAAATCATTTAAAGGCAATGTATGTTGTTGAGAAAAAATTGAAATTTTCAACCTATAACAGGTACTGTAGAGTAGCGTAGTTCTTAAACGGCACGGCACCCCTGCCGTGCTAAAAAAATATCGCTTCACAGCTACACCTTTAAAGCTGGTCGAATACTTAGTAAAGAATAAATACAATGCAAATTTAATGCTCAGTTGTTTTGGCGCGGCACTACTGGCATTCACTAGCGGTACCCAGTTTGAGAACCGCTGCTCTACGCACCTCTTATAGGTGTGCTATTGACAAAAACCTCCTTACCCTTAGTAATTTATGTATTTTTTAAATTTGTGGAACTTATGCATATTAATCAATTATCAATAAAATATTAGCTTATAGCGTCTGCCACTGTCTATCATATTTCACAAAAATCGAAAATTTGGTAATTTTGGACTTCATATTAGGCCGACGATATACAGGGTGTGTCAGTAAGGTGTCTGGCTTCGATAGCGCCTAAACTATTAACGATAGATAAAAAAAGTTCCATACAAAAGCTGAAGGGTTGACTAATATATTTTACAACCTAAACCAACCTAAAAAGTGGCACTGAATAATTTTTTTTAAAATGGTACACCCGGTATATAGAGCAAGATTATCTTAATGACCTGGGTAAGATTCTGTGAAAGTCGGTGTTTATTTCTTAATTTTGAAAAGTGTCTATCTATTTATTTATTTATTTATTTACAAAAATAGGGATACAACAGGCACTGAGCCCAATATAGCATCCACAATATAGTTATTAATGCTTAAATTAAGTATACATTAAATTATATAGGGAGGTAAAGAAACTCACAGTCTGCTCCACTAGTTTAATAGCAATTAATTAGAAATAAAAATAAAAGCCATACATGTTTCGAAGGCTTAAGCCTTCATCATCAGTGAAAGGAAAAACATCAAAAACATCAAAAGTAGGGTACCCATGCATGACATTGTTATAACTGTAAATGAGAGAAAAAAGAAAATAAGTAAGTTTAAGTGTAAATTTGAGCAGAAGATTGAAGAAAATGAATTGACTCTATGGAATAATAGCTATAATTATAGGGGAGTAAAGAAAAAATATAAATTGTATAAAATATATATGAAAACTCTTTCTTACCTAGAAAGCAGGAAAAGAAAAAACTTTTTTATTATGTAAAAATAGAAAATATATGAAAATAAAAAGTAAAAAACTGAGGTTTATTTTTTGGAAAAAACATAATAAAAATTCCCTGAAATTATTCTCAGGAAGGAAAAATTAAAAAATTAATTCATATTTTTAACTTTAATAAAATCTTTTTAAAGATATTTAATTTTGAATTTGATATAAAACTCGTTCATTTTGTAGCGAATGTTCATATCTTACACGAGGTTCTAAGATGAAAGAAAATTTTTTTAAAAAAATCCCATTATGTCAAAAAAAATCAGATATGAATTATATATATAATTAATGACCAAATTAACTTTTCTTGTTTGAATTTCTTCAATTCCTTAAATTTTTTGACCAAATGATAATTTTGTTTTCCAATACTCAACTTAACCTAATTTGCTAACGTCATATTACAACTTCATCAAATTTTATCTGTCGCCACTATTCATATAAAACAGCTCCAGTTCGTATCACCACCTACCGTTTGAAGGACAAACTTGCCTCCCAACTGTCCGTTTTATTTTTCAAAATATACCTATATATTTATTCACATTTTGAATTTTATACTTACGACATTTGACACTGTGTGGCAGTACGTTCGAGGTTTTGCTTATTCATTTGTTTGTATTTTTGCGATCTGGTTTACTCCAATATTACCTTTCCTTATTTAGAACATTACAATTGTTTTCCTTCTTTGTTACATTTTGGTATTTCCACTTAAATCTGTGAGCCTTCATATCTGATTTTTTTGACATAATGGGATTTTTTTAAAAAATTTTCTTTCATCTTAGAACCTCGTGTAAGATGAACATTCGCTACAAAATGAACGAGTTTTATATCAAATTAAAAATTAAATATCTTTAAAAAGATTTTATTAAAGTTAAAAATATGAATTAATTTTTTAATTTTTCCTTCCTGAGAATAATTTCAGGGAATTTTTATTATGTTTTTTCCAAAAAATAAACCTCAGTTTTTTACTTTTTATTTTCATATATTTTCTATTTTTACATAATAAAAAAGTTTTTTCTTTTCCTGCTTTCTAGGTAAGAAAGAGTTTTCATATATATTTTATACAATTTATATTTTTTCTTTACTCCCCTATAATTATAGCTATTATTCCATAGAGTCAATTCATTTTCTTCAATCTTCTGCTCAAATTTACACTTAAACTTACTTATTTTCTTTTTTCTCTCATTTACAGTTATAACAATGTCATGGGTACCCTACTTTTGATGTTTTTGATGTTTTTCCTTTCACTGATGATGAAGGCTTAAGCCTTCGAAACATGTATGGCTTTTATTTTTATTTCTAATTAATTGCTATTAAACTAGTGGAGCAGACTGTGAGTTTCTTTACCTCCCTATAAATTCACTCCACTTTGAGATGGACTACTTATTCAAGAAAAAAAAATTAAATTATATTACACTAAAAAAGCCTATTACATGCCCTAGTCGCTCTACAGAGAGGAGAATTTTTTCCAGAATTTGTATTTCTTAGTGGAATATTAAAAGTATTTTGAAGCCTTAAGTCCCTAACCGGAACATTAAAGCTTAACTTTGACCTCAGCGTTGGCGAATCAACAAGACCGTTCACCAACTTGTAGATCATAATTACATCGGAAACCATTCGTCTCTCAGTAAGTGGCATTACAGAAAATTTTTCCATTATAGGCTTATAGTTGCTATTGACTATAGCTATGTCCGTTTTTCGTGATAAGAACCGTAAAAATTTGTTTTGAATACTTTCCAGCCTTCGCTGGTAAACCGCGTACTGAGGGTTCCAAACAACCGATGCAAAACTAAGTTTACTAAATATAAACGCATAATACAAGTTTAGAACTGTTTGAGGATTATTAAAATTTAAACTATTTCTTATAATAAATCCTAAAAATCGATTACACTTATTGATAACCTGTTCAATGTGAGAGCTAAAAATTAACTTAGTGTCCATTATAACACCCAAATCGCGTCTTTCATTCACTGATTCGAGATCACTATTATTAATAGTATAACGAAAATTGTGTACATTCTTGTTTCTGGTAAACGTAATCGATACACACTTCCCTAGATTAATCGATTGCGTTCGATATATTGTTAACAGTGATCTCATATCAGTTAATGAAATACGCGCGCGATTTGAGTGTTAGCTCTCACATTGAACCGGTTATCAATAAGTATTCCTAATCGATTTTTAGGATTCATTATAAGAAATAGTTTAAATTTTAATAATCCTTAAACAGTTCTAAACTTGTATTATGCGTTTATATTTAGTAAACTTAGTTTTGCATCGGTTGTTTGGAAACCTCAGTACTTGGTTTGTTCGGGTTTGTTTGTACGTAGTTTCTCAGCGAAGGCTGGAAAGTATTCAATATAAATTTTGACGGTTCGATTCGCGTAAAACCGACATAGCTACAGTTAAGAGCAACTATAAATCTATTATGGAATAATTTCCATCAATGACACTTAAAAGACGAATGGTTTCGGGTATAATTATGATTTACAGTTGGTGAACGGTCTTGGTCAAAGTTAAGCTTTAATGTACCAGTTAGGGACTTAAGGCTTCAAAATACTTTTAATATTCCACTAAGAAACACAAAATTCTCCTGTCTGTGGAGCGAATCGGGCATGTAATAGGCTTTCTTTAGGAATGGGAATGTTCGATATGTCTATTTTCCCGTTGTAGGTTAGATTTACAGGGCGTGACCCCCCCCCCCCCCCATTCTTTTATACAAAGCGTTCGTTAGAACTTGGACAACTCTTTTTAATATGCCTATGCTTCATGCTTAAGATTGTAATGTGCACAGGGCTTTTTCGTCAATTTGTTTTAATATGACTAGGCCAGGGATCGGCAACCTATTGAGACGGAAGAGCCAAAAGTTATAATTTACACAATTTCTCAGTTTTTAAAGAGCCATTAAAGGCCGCAATTTGATATCAAATGAGACACAACTTGACATCGAAAGAGCCGCATGAGGCTCGCGAGCCGTAGGTTGCCGACCCCCTGGACTATACTCGGAGACCACAATTGTTGATAGTGATTCATCTATGACAAAATGAAACGACAACTGAGCGAGAAGGAAATACACTTCCCGTGGCGCGTAAAATTAAAAATTTATATAAGTACTTATTATTGAAAATTCGCAAAATTTCAGGTAATTACTGAATTCTCTTAGCGATATTTTTGGCAATGAGTCGTCCTTTTTTATTTCCGACATCATTTTTTTGTATGTGGGAATTTCATTCTTAAAATAAAAACCGTGTACTTTTCGACGATTTTTTTTCGGCCTACATGATTCTGAACTTTGGAGTTATTCTTGTTCTTCTTATTTTTTAAAGTCCTGAGTACTATACTAGCCGATTCTTTCGTTAAAGAAGCACATAGTTCCGTTGCATCTAGCACAGATAAATCCGGATTTCGGGTCCGAACACCTTCATATGCAGATTTTATCATGTCTTGTTCCCTCTTTGTTAAATTAGGTCGTCTTTTTTTAAAGGTGGACCGCTAGTTGATGCAGTAGTTTGCATTTTTACCACTAGCACAAATAACACTATTAGTCAATAATAGAAAAACAGCAACAACAATAATTATATATACAGTAACAGCTATCCACAATAACAACAACAATACGCAACAACAATACTGAGGTGAAACCAATACTCGGCAACAACAATACTCAGCAAACAACAATACTCAATAACAATATACCCGAATTCAAATTATCTATGAAAATACAGTAAAACCAGCTGGTTACGCCTCTCTCAACAGTTTGCAACTGATACAATAATATCAAACACTGTTGCCATGTGTATGCTATATTTAAACGTCTCCCGCTGATCCGTTCCCCGTGCAAATCTTATTACTATAAATAATATAAAGCTCGAGAAAACTACAGTTTGGCTACCCGCGCGTTTGCGACCAAATAAGCGCGAGGAAGCGGCTTTTTAGGTAATTTTAAACAGACAATAGCGGGTAAACGTACAAGATATTATCAACCGCATTCGCTGCATTGTTGTTCGGACTATGAAATGAGTCACACTCTACAATTGTGGACTTCGAGTATAGGCAATTTCATAATACCCTGTTTACAATCAGGATACATTTAATTTGTACGCCTGCAAGCTTTTAAATTATGGATATTTCCCTTTCTGTTCATGTACCCTTAATTTCTATTCACTATTTCAGCGTCGGGGAACCTCGGGTGAAACAAGCGACGCAAACGAACACCTTAAACGTTGTAATAAAACAAGAGCTTAAAACAGAAAACTTTGAAAAGGTAAACGTTCTCTGTGACGATCCGACCTTTCGACAAGATTATTTAAGGACGGACGACGAAAAGAAGTTCAAATGCAATGAGTGCGACTATCGGACCACCCGAAAATGCCATTTAAAGAGTCATATGATGCGGCATATGAATCGGGAGCTAGTTAAAAAACTTAAATGCGGCCAGTGTGAATTTGAAACAATCCATAAGCAGAGTTTGAAGGGGCATTTGGTCCTGCATGGAAATTCAGAAGACGTTAAGATGTTCAAATGCAATGACTGTGATTACCGGGCCCGCAGAAAATATCATTTAAAGATCCATATGATGCGACACAAAAATTCAGCCGACGATAAGAAGTTCAAATGCAATTACTGCGACTATCGGACATGGCGAGAAGATTATTTAAAGACTCATATGCTGTTGCATATGAATCCGGAGTTAGTTAAAAAATTTAAATGCGGTCAATGTAAATTTGAAACAATCTATAATAGCAATTTCAAGACGCATTTGCTCCTGCATGCAAACTCGGAAGACGTTAAGAAGTTCAAATGCAATAACTGTGACTATCGGAGCTTCCGAAAATGTTATTTAAAGCGTCATATGCTGAAACATATAAATTCAGAAGACGATAAGAAGTTGAAATGCACCGAATGTGACCATCGGACCTTCCAAAAAGGTCATTTAAAGATTCATATGCTGCGGCATATGAATCCAGAGGAAGTTAAAAAGTTTAAATGCGATCAATGTAAATTTGAAACAATGTATAATAGCAGTATCAAGGCGCATTTGCTGCTGCATGTGAATTCGGGAGACGTTACGAAGTACAAATGCAATGACTGTGACTATCTGACGATTCGAAAAGGTGATTTGAAGATTCATATGATGCGACATAGTTGATCCATTAAGCTGAAATGACTGTGACTATCGGACATTTTGGAAAGGTTCTTCGATGAATCGTGCTGCGACATAATATTATGAATACGGAGTTAATTAGAAATAATTCGTAATTCGGCATATCAATTCCTGTATAAGGCAATAGATTTAGATGCGCATATAAATCATCAGAAAATTAAGGTTCAGTCAACGAAAAAAGCGACAGGTTTAGCGGATATGCAAATCTCATATTAATCAATTATCAATAAAATATTAGCTTCTAGCTTATTTGGTAATTTTGGACTTAGGGCATTTTTTCAGATTTAACTGATGTTTTAATGTAATGCGATGACTTATTTGGAATGCTCTTTCGGTTGGCTGAATTCTACTAAGAGCGACCAATGTGCAGGACTGCCGTGCAATACAAGAACCTAGTAAGTCGACTTACTATAAAATAGAGTAGTAAGTTTTTAATATTTATTTAACTGCTTATTTGTTAATAAAAATCAATGATTTTTTGGAAAATGAAACTATTTAACAAGAGCTTACTGTGTATAAAATTTTAGAACAATAAATTAAATATTAAAGAAGTCTTTAAATGGGATGTCTTAAAATTTACTTCTACGACTTACTAGGTTCTTGTATTGCATGGCAGAGGGTGTTCCATTTTCGATACTTTCTGCCGGTATTAGAATTATTCTGAAAGACAGAATGTTGCAGTTTTCACTTTAATGTTTCACTGTTTAACGAAAAGAGACATTCCGGTTCAGATTTATGATGGTTATCTTAGTTTTTAATCTACAGGGTGATTTTGAAAATCTCCGCTTTTTAGGCACCCCTTGTATTTCCGTTACGCGTTATCTTATCAAAAAGGTAAACACTTATTTCGTTAGAGATTTTTACGTAAAGTTCAGTGGCGTAGCCAGTTTTTCTCTTAATAGTTTATTTCTTGAGATATTAACAGAAGTAAAAATTTTTAAATGGGATATCCTCTATATATTATTTTTTAAATTATTAAGTATTCTTAGGTTTTATAACGAGAAATTCTCGTGATTTTTTTAATTGTCATACACTAAAAACACTTTATGATGCATTTGTAAGATCGAAATTGAAGTACGCCTCTGTTGTATGGTCTCTCTGTATGTCATGTACCTACCCAGTTCACACTATTTGAAGAATAATCAATTCACATTCTTAGGTAAACAACTCTCCAGAAAACAATCGGGGTGCCCTGAAGTGAGCATAATTTTTTTTTGTCGTTTTCTGTTAATTTGACAAAGACATTACGTAGCGTACTTTTTATACAGCTCTTATTGGAACGGCCGTCTTTCATACCTGCTTTGACGTTTGACACTGCCGGAATAACAACTGTCATATTTGGCGTTATTAAATAAATATTTTTGTTGTCTTTCAGTATTTGTGTGTTAAATTTAAGTATTGTTTGTGGAAAAAATAGTAATTCTTAACTTAATATGGCAAGACTGTGCCAAGTCTGCCATAAGCTGGATAAAAATATAGACTTTTGAGTCCACGTTCATCGATTGTTTGTTTTTCCTAACTAAAACATATCAAACCGATCATAAGTAAGAATGAAGACATAAACAATTAGAAGATAAAAAGAGATGGGATTTATACAGATATATTATTATAACTATTTTTCCACTTGAAAGGATGAGTGCCTTGTACATATATAAATTGTTATTATGTTAAGGGTGAAATTAAAAACTTGCTTTGAGAACTGCAGATGAAATATTTGTGTTGGCATTCCTGAATGGACAGCCTAAGTCTGACGTCACGAGAGGCGTGGTTTCAAAAACCTTTCCAAACAAACTAAAATTACATTGAAAATCCCATAAGAGATTTTTTAAAGCATCGGTACAAGTTTATAAGGGATAAATAAGCAATTTCCTGATATTATTTGTATATTAGATGTTATTATTGATTCATTTTCAGAAACAGATTAACGTAAGTGTTCTTTGAAGATTTTTAATAACCATTTTAACAACTTTGAGGTTATGTTATTATTGTTTACATTATCGTTTAGGGAGATTTAAATTGTTATTTTTCTGTTAAAAACAGCTTGCTTATCAACATAGAGTATACCCGCCCTATAGCTTGGAATATTTTTTTTATTATAGATTGAAAACATGCAAAAATGATTGTGTTTCGTACCAGATTATAAACATTATAATGAAAAGAAAATTTGAAAGTTTTTTACACTGCCTACAAAGTAGGAAGAAAAGAAAGTCTGGATATCACCATAAATGTTCATACCTATAAAGAAATAAAACACTACTTGGCAATAAAGTATAACGTTTAAATATTAACCACTGAAAATTTAAAAAATAAATACAATATTTAAGAATATATTATTCTACTTCTTTAATTAGTGGATACTGAAAGTTAGTAAGTGCTATACATAACTGAAATTTGGAACATATAATGTTGTGGTATTTGTGCAAAATAATGCATTTTGGTCGGTTTTGCTCTCTCGACATGGATTCTTGCCTTCATAATTGTCTGGATTTCATAAACCCGAGCTTCTGTAAATTGATGAGTGCTCAAAAATGATGGTATATTTAAATGGACTCATTCAGGTAGCAACTTTTCTATTAAAAACCCTCGTCAGCTAGTATAGCTAGCTGTCTTCGTCACAAACCATAAAGGTTTCCTATCTTTTCTAAAAAAAAGGAACTATTTTAAATAGCAAACACTAACATAATAATTGATTTACCCAATCATTGTGTTCATATATGTAGTAGAAGGTACCTTATAAGTGATATCCAGGCTTTCTTTTCTTCCTTTGCAAATGTAGGTACTTCTCATTATAAAACACAACCATTTTTGCAGATTTCGAATCTATAATAAAAAATATTTCAAGCTATATGGTGGTCGGCATACCTTATGTTGATAAATACAGTAAAATAAGCTTTTTTACAGAAAAATAACAATTTAAATCTCTCTAAACAATAAAGTAAACAACAATAACATAACCTCAAACTTGTTCAGATGCTGATTAAAAATCTACCTAAAACACTTACCTCAATCTGCGGTTTAAAATGGATCAATAATAACACCTAAAATATAAATAATATCAAGAAGTTGCTTATTTATCACTAATAAACGTACACCGATGCTATAAAAAATCTCTTATGGGAAATTCAATGCAATCTTTTTTTGTTTGGAAAGGTTTTCAAAAATTTGACGTTTCTGACGTCATCACTTAGGCTGTCCATAGCGGACAATTGTAATATAAAATAAACATTCCGTTAATTGGGCGGACAGACGCAGCCGTTTCCGAATGTTGGTTGTAAAGAAATTTTTTTCATCTATCTTATCTTCTTATCTAATATTGACAATACATATCTTCTCGTACGAGATAAATTGATGAAGATACATGAAGTAAGGAGTGTTGTAAAATAATTTACTTCTGGAAACACAAATCCTGAAAAAGAATTAAGGCAGATTTTTTTGCTGGAACATGCTTATTATATAACATTTATAAAGATAAAGGAAGTTGTGTTAATATAGAAGTTTTAAATATGATTCAGACCGAGACAAACCAAGAAATTGATATATTAAAGGGTATTCACAACATAACCTCTGTGGACATGGAGTGTGTGAGTACTGCTGCAGAAGTGAAGGATTTTATTAAAATTGAAAATGTTCAACTTGATGAAAGTACGAATTTTATTATCAAATCAGAAAATAACTTATTCCTTCAATTGGAAAACCAGGAAACGGTCAAAAATGGTTTCCTTAATCTTGGCCACTGCAGCACAGTCTTCAGCCAACCTCATTATAAGTAAGTCAACATAGTTACTTAGTAAAAAAACCTTTCTCTTAGATAATTACACCTCAACTTAAACCTATAGGGTGGTATCTGGTCAAGAAGATAATACAATTTGTTATGTGAAAAGATAATATGTCATGTTAGTACTCGTGTTAGTAAAGCTGCAAACACACTATTATCACGTCACGTGAGATCACAATATGTTATCACGCAATGTCACGCCATACCCGAAATATCTGCAAGGCGGTTTATGTGTGCTTATAAATAGGTTTAAAAGTACACTAGTCACCTCATGCAGCTCACGGCAAGTCATACAGGACAGCACAATTTTATTTCTGAAAATTTACATATTCGGCACGCGTGATAACACTGTGTCAGAGTTTGACGCTAGAAGGCTACAAGATTCACTTGCGATCTTGACAAACATAAAATATTTAATAAAAATGTCTGCAGTGTACATAGTCTGTTTCTAAGCCGTGCCAGCATGTGCTATTTTGCCGATATGACAACACGTGACGTGATAATAGTGTGTTTGCAGCTTAAAAGTACTGTCGCAGCAGTGCCAAAGTTAAGTAAAACTAATGTAAAATATTACCAGAACAATATTACTGCGTCATTCGCAGAGGTGAAAATTAACCTAATTTGCCATAGAAAAAAATTTTCTAAGGTGCCTCTTAACTGATATACAGAGCTCCAAAGTGGACTCTTGACTTGACTCTAACTTTTGAAATGAATAAAGAATATTTTATAGAGTCCATTAAAGAGTCATTAAACCATTATGTTCTCTCTTTAAACAGATTGACAAGAAACAGCCCACCTACAAGATATAAGTAATTAGGTCATTTTATAAAGAGAAATAAAATTTCATTTCTTTTTTAAAATGACCTAATTATACCTTCTCTCGTTAGCATGTTTAAAGAGAGAACATATTCTATTCTAATTGATGTGTTTTTAGAACTAAGGGTATCTATTTCATTCTTAGATCAATTTCACATTTGTCGGCTCCCCTGCACCATATTTCATATATTCGACTATGGCTAAGGTGGGTTTCGACCAAGCAAAACTTTTTAGCAAGAGTGACTTTTTTCGATAATATAAAGGATAAAAAAGTTTCCCGTTTGTTACACTTTCTACCACACACACTGCAACTGTAGTGCAATGGATGAGCCAGGTTCTTAGAAATTCCAATACTAATCTCTATTCTTGAACCTATTTTGAACTAAATATTTTTTGTCTTATTGAAGAAGCCCAACATCCTGTTCGACACAGAATGGTGACCAACTGAAAAGTGAACCAATAAATGACATGGCGAAAATGGATGGGATCGTTTATGAAGAATGGAAAATGAAAAATGAAGAACTGGACATCAAGGAAGAAGATCTGGAACAAGGAACTAGGTAGGAATGAACAAATATACTTAAATGATTTTACAAAATGTATGTTGTTGTGTAAGAAGAAATTGCAATTTTTAATCATGATCACGCGCCTGTTTCCTAATCTTTTATTTGCTCGCGAAAAAATCACTTTCTCTCTTCTTTAAGTAAATAAATAAAGATTGTTATTAGCATTTGGTTTATAACAACAATAGAACGTAGAAACTCTAAAAATAATATACAGGATTCAACAAATTCGTCCTTCACCATTGGGATTTCGGAAACGGTAAGAGATAAGAAGTCTGTTATATTTGGGCAAAGCTGCTTAATTACTGGCCCAATAATATGCCGTAAAAAAAATCAAAAACGAATAGAAGGGCTTTCAGCATAATTGGTAAAATGTCAAATTTTGCGTTTTGGTTTTTAGTTTTTCCTGACTTTGTTCAAAGAGATGTCCAAAAATAAATTTCACTTTCTTATTGCTATTTTTGATTCCCCAAAAGATAGCATCAACAGATCTTCAATGCGACGTTTCGGCTTTGGGTCACAATCATCAAATTAATTTTTTTAAATATGGGCCTGGGTATTTTTTTTTGTTTAAATTATGAAAGAGGACCGAAATTGACGTTCAGCGGTATACAACACTTAGTGGTTTCCCTACGTTTTGTTCCTTAAATTGACCATCTTCATTAAAATACCCCTAGTACGTTCCTGTAATTTAGTTTTGTTTAAAAAAATTCGGTTTAATTCGAAACTGTAAAAAATCGATGCATTTTTAAAAGGTTTTAAACAAGTGCTGACTTTAAGAGCAATTTTTTTTGGATTAATAAGATAGATTACTTGTAGGTACTTACATTAAGTAGACACTTGATACAACTATATTAGTTTGAAATAAAAAAACGGTAGTAGTACGTAATAATAATAATAATTAAGGGCAGAAATAGCAATAATAATTTTAAACTTTTCAGTTTTTCAAAACAATACTAAATTACAGGAACGTACTAGGGGTATTTTAATGAAGATGGTCATTTTAAGGAATACTCAAACTCAAACTAGTAATGAGGAATATAAAGTTATCTCTTCAAACACAGTCAGAAAAAAATCAAAACCGAAATTAATTACGCAACTTTAACCCAATTTAACCGACTCTTACCGTTCCCGAAATCCCAATGGTGAAGAACGAATTTGTTACACCCTGTATTGCATAAACTACCAACTGATATTAAAAACCAAGTAAACTACAGGTTTAACTGAAACGTTGTGTCTTAAATGCAGTATAGTCGTTATATACGGGGTGTGTCCCACTTATAATGGAAACAAGTTTATATTTTCGGTATTTCTGAAGTGATCGCTTTGAATTTTGGTATGGTTGCGTGCGATCCTAGGGTGCACTTTTCTATTGCTTCAAATTGTAGTTAACTCATTGACGTACGGATTTATAGGGGTTTTAAAATAATAATTTAAAGAGTGAAGTACCTTCAGCGATTGTTTTATTGCGAAACGAATAGAAGTCGCCAAATGCACTTCTGATATGCAAATCCCTCAATGCGGCCAATTGCAAAATTTCGATAAGTTGACACAACCAGTGGCGTACGTTGTTCTTTTTAAAATTATCTTAAAAACGCGCCATGAGGAACAGCTAACTACCAAAAATGTTTACTGTGGCTTTTGTAAGACACTTTTTATTTATTTATGGTTTAAAAGTGCTTTAATATGTTCAATAAAAAGTTGGTTTTAAAGTTACCTTAAAATAAACTAAAAGTTCTTAAAGACCATTTATTTTTACGGAAGGAATTTAATACCGTAATCTGGGGTGAATTTGATCGTTAAAAAAATTAATTTTTAAGTATTGCCACGGAACTTAAAGTAATCTTTATGAACTTTTGTCAATTAGATTGCTTTCAATAAAAGTGAAAACTTCTGATAATCACAACATCGTGTGACTATAACTTTTCGGTAAAAAAATCTAAATATGCGCGATCAATTTCATGCTCTACTTGGGGTTAAATTGATCAGGGTATATTTAGTGCATTGAGATGATAGGAAATCATTTACACAACAGTCAATTTAACCCCCATGAATGTTTCTTAGTTTGTAACATTTTTATTGCTTTATAACTGATGGGGGCGAAATTGATCATTACCTATTTGATGTTACGTTTTATTTAGTTTATCTTAGTTTATTATTATATCTTCTCTTGGAAGTATATTTAGAACTCGCTCTGGGCAAAATGGTGACAAGCCTGTGGCCTCAAACGAGGAAATAATAATTCTTTTTACAGAACTAGATTCGTTTTCTGTTTGCGTTTTTTGATCCATATGGAGAAGCGTAGTATTAAGGAGTTGAGGGAAGTCTTTCTTGTCTATGGAAGTCAATGTAGGATGAGAATTTTTCCAATTAGTTAAAGTTTCTCTCCAAGCCATTTGAAAAGGTCTGAAGAATCCAGCATCTAAGGGTTGGGTTAAATGGGTTGAATTTTTAACGAGACAAACGAAACCCACATTGTTTTCTTCACATAACGAAATAACCTCGTTACTAAAATGGGAAGATAAGTTATCTCCAATTGTAATTTTACGACCCTCTAGACGTTTAGCGTGCGGCAAAAATGTTATAGTAAACCAGTCGGTGAACGATTGCGCGTCAATCCAGCCATGGTGGGTGCGATTGTATCTTGCTCCTGCAGAACAACATCTACCTGTACAAGATGGCAAACCTTTGGGGCCATTTTCGGTCCACTGTAACCACATCTTATCGGCCTTGTATATAATATAGGGCGGTAAAAGCATCCCTGAGGCAGAAGAACACATCATGATAGTGGTCCCTGACTTTGTAAAATTAAAAACGCGTTCGGGATACTTTGTACCACGTCGAAATATCATTTTCTTTTGACCGGGATTATCTTGAACAATGGTCTCGTCATAATTGAAAATATTCGTAGGAGGACTATTTTCCAATTCTTTTCGAAGATTCTCAAAATATGTATTAAGACTTTCTCTTGAAACATCGGCTCTAGGTCGTTTAATATTTGTCGCATTTTTTTGGGTAACATCACTTTTATGTCTCTTTAACAGAGAATATACCCAGTCACTGCCAGGTAGATTATTGGTCAAAGTGGGCACTTGTCTTTATAGGAACGTGTCCCAGGCTTTCTTACATAATTTCTTACCATATTTATTGCCAAAAAACCGAAAACAGCTAAGTTTTATAAATAAACTTAAAATAAAAGTGATCAAATTCGCCCTGACTCGAGATCAATTTCGCCCCGTATACATGATCAATTTGACCCCACTATAAAAATTTGAATATACCGCTTAAAATCATATGTTTACAGTAATGACGTCCATGTTAGTATTGTAGGAAAGCATTACATTATTGAGATTTAAGAAGAAAACCGAACGATTTTTGACCAGTTTTTGTGTACACGTGAAAGTATATAGCCTTAAAAAACAATTAAATATAAAATGGCTTTAAAAGCACCATTTTTTATTAGAAAAAATGTACTTACGGGGAGCAGCACTAGAAATATGCCGGACACAAAATTACTTTAAATTGCTATGTTGTCAGATCTTTTAAAAATGTTTTTAACCCTGAGAAAATACGAAATATATTAAAAAGGTTCCAGATATCAATTTCGCCCCCAAAGATCAATTACACCCCATATTACGGTACACTTTAAATTAAAATAAAAAAAACTATTTGCTCTTAATGTCCTATAGAGCTTATACTGGTTTTATAATACTCGTGACATTGTCTATCTTAAAACTAATTTGCCCTTTTAAAGGGTGAATTAACAAATTGGTTTTAAAACAATCAATTTTAGAACAAATAGTTTTAATGTAGTTTCACCTCTGATGTACTCATTAAAACCCTTTAAGAAAACTAATTCTTCTTAAGCAAATATTATGCTCGATAAAATTCCACATTAAATTCAAAAATATAATTATGCTGCCAAAATAGGTACAAGTTGTAAGGTTAAGATTTCATTCGCGCACCAGACCACTTTAAATCAATAATGGCACGAGCTTGAACATATTAAAGCAATTCGGTTTTAAAATGAAGAGTAAATAGACGTCTGCGAGAGTAGTTGTACTTAAAGTGGTAAATTAAGTCTTATAAGTTTTAAAATATTCTATAAACTTGCAATCATTTAATCTAGATCGCGCCATGTTTTTATAAGGCCGTATTAGACTAGGCAATTTTTTCTCTTGCGCCGGCAATTATAATTGCACGTATTCATGCGCAGTAAACCGTTTTCGATCAGCTGGAGCATTGTCAACGGTCAGAACAGCAGTGGGTACTGTCGAAATCCCTAAAATATCCCCAGAATTAGAGATGTGCAAACCTGTTCGTTTTGATCACCAGTTAAAGCAGCTACTGCTATTTATAAAAAGGAGGTCCATAAGTTTAATAAAGAATGTAAACTGCTAATTTAAGTACCAGTGGGTTTAAATTGCCATCACCTGTTCATACCTGCTTCGGCCAAATAATAAACAGTTGAAAATAACAGAATAAGCCATGTCTACCCAATTGCGCCGGCAAGGGTAATTAAAATGGCGCCTGCCCCATTTCTGGTAATGAGAGACAGCTGATCGGGAACAGTGTACTGCGCATGAATCCGTTTCATTTTAATTGTCAGAAGAGTAGAATTTCTGACTGTAGTACGGAGAACGGTGTACTGCGCCTGAATCCTTGAATTATAATTGCCATTGCTGGCGCCATAAAAATTCCCAAGTGTAATAAGGCCTTTATAAAATACAGACACTCCGCCATGATGGACATTTTCAATAGCCGAAAACAAATATTATTATTGAGATAAATGTGCATTACATCCTCTTAAATAACTATAGAACGGTGTGTCCAAACATGTAATTTAATTTTAAAAAAAATGCATTTAGATGTTTAGGTGTAAAATTAAATTTGATGATATTTTGTTAAATATTTTTTAAATCATTAAATTGTTAGCCCTCTAGTTATGTATTATATTTTGTCAGAGTGCAATCCGTTGGTAAATTCTTTACGAAAATAGTTTACATTTGAACATTATTTATGATCACTTCATATTATTACTACTTACATTTGCTCAGAAAAGTTGACCGACTATAGTAAACGCGATAAACCTCTTTTCGGATTAATTATAATGATTCTCAAGGTAATTTATTCTGCCGCAAGTTTATTTTAAATGCAATAAGTTTAAATGCATAAATTTAAAGTTGCCTTGAAGTACTACTCCTTTAGAATATAAAATTAAAAATAAATGGTTTTAATGTACATGTAAAATTTAGTCTTGAAGACCCTTTTTGGCTAGAAACTGCTTTATGGTAGTACTCAGCCTGTCTTGAAGTTCATGTGGTTTTATTCGAATTTTCATTGTAATTTTAAAGCGACCTTGGAGATCGCAAAAGTGTTACTTGGGCTGTGAGCTTCGAAATTAAGGATATTTCTCTTCCTGTACCCTTAATTTCTATTCCCTTTTTCAGCGTGATGGAACCTCGTGTGAAAAATCCGGCCTTTCGAAAATATTGTTTAAGGACGGAAGACGCTGAGAAATGCACTGAATGTGACTATCGGACCGTTCATAAAGGCAATTTAAAGACTCATATAATGAGACATATAAATTCAGAACACGCTAAAAAGTTCAAGTGCAATGAGTGCGATTATCGGACCTTCCGTAAATGCTATTTAAAGGTTCATATGATGCGGCATAATACTTCGGAGGACGCTAAGAAGTTCAAATGCAATCAGTGTGACTATCGAACGTTTCGAAAAGGAAATTTAACCGAGCATATTACGCGACATATAAATTCGGAAGACGTTAAGGTCAAATGCAACGACTGCGACTATCGGACGTTTAGAAAATGTTATTTAAAAATTCATATGATGCAACATATAGATTTAGAAGACGTTAAGAAGTTCAAATGCAATGACTGCGACTATCGCACCTACCGAAGATATGATTTAGAGACGCATATACTCAGGCATATAGCGAAAAACGTGAAAAGCCCCAAGTGCAATGACTGTGACTATCGGACATTTCGAAAAGATTGTTTAGAGACTATGACGCGGCCTATGAATGCGGAGGTAGTAAAAAAATTGAAATGCGATCAATGCAATTTTGAAACAGTTCGTAAAAAGATTTTGAAGTTGCATTTACTCCGGCATTTAAATCCAGAAGCCATTAAGAAGTTGAAATGCAATAACTGTGACTATCTGACGAGCCGAAAGGCAAATTTAAGGCGGCATATGATGCGACATATGAATACAGAAGATGCTAAGAAGTTCAAATGCAATGACTGTGACTATCGGAGCTTCCGAAAATGTCATTTAGATATTCATATGATGCGACATATAAATTCGGAAGACGTTAAGAAATTCAAATGCAATGACTGCGACTATCGGGCATGTAGGAAAGATCATTTAAAGACTCATATGTTGCGACATGTAAATTCGGAAGCCGTTAAGACGCTCAAATGCACGCAGTGTGACTATCGGACGTATCGAAAATATAATTTAAAGAGTCATATGATGCGACATATACATTCAAAAGACGTCAGGAAGTTCAAATGCAACGATTGCGACTATCGGACGTGGCGAGAAGACTATTTAAAGACTCATATGCTGCGGCATATGAATCCGGACGAAGTTAAAAAATTTAAATGCGGTCAATGTAAATATGAAACCTTCTATAATTACAATTTGAAGGTGCATTCGCTGGTGCATGTAAATTCAGAAGACGTTAAGAAGTTTAAGTGCTATCACTGTGACTATCTGACGATTCGGAAAGGTGATTTCAAGACTCATATGCTGCGACATATGGAAACGATATAAGTTTCAAACAATCCGTGTGGAGCGTCTGCACGGATCGGAATACAATTTAAAAAATTACAGGAACATTATGATGTTAACATGATAACATGTATGTGCAATATATCACTTCATAAAATTACATAAGATTTTTGCTTAACCCACTAGAAAGCAGTGTTGCCATGTTTGCCATTCCTCATATTGGTATCTTATTGTCTTGTATATCTACTAAAGTAATATCACTAAAATCATTTATGAACCCCTGGGCGATCTCTGGCTTATTAAGGGATATAACAGCTCCAGAATCAATTAAAGCTAGACATGGCTTACCACAAATTTGTGAAATTACACAATTAGCTGGACAAATTATACATCTTTACACGTTTTTAGTCACACAAATACACGTTTTTTACACAGTATTCATAATTATAGGTAGTTTGATTTTGGATTTTTGTCACTTTGAAATGAAATTCCAATATTTGGTTAACGTTTCGGTTTATTATACTAAACCATCGTCGGAACTATTTGATATAAAGAAAAAAAGGGCGTATAAATAAAATAGAAAGAAGCAATATTTTTGACGGTGTTAGTGACAATTTTCCTATTTTCGTCGGGTGTTCCACAGGGCTCGCACATCGGTCCTATTTTGTTCATCATCTTCATAAACGATGTTCTGCAATGTTTCAAGTCATCTTACTGCCTTATTTATGCGGATGACCTAAAGTTCTATTCCATTGTCTCTCCGGTGAGCAACCATATGCAGAGGGACCTCGACAATTTTATCGACTGGTGCAGAAAGAACCATCTGAAACTTAATGTACAGAAATGCAAGGTTTTACGATTCTTCAAATGTACAAATTCCCAGAGTGAAGTCTATGGTATCAATGGTGTCAATTTGGAAGTTGTATCAAATTTTAACGACCTCGGGGTAACATTTCAAAGCGAAATGTGGATAACATTGTTCGGAAGAGTTTTAGGCTGTTGGGTTTCATAAAGAGACACACAAAGCATATTTTTGACACCAAGGCCTTGACAGCCCTCTACAACGGTTTGGTGCGTAGTGTTCTGGAGTATTGTTCAGTAATATGGAGCCCTATTTATCAAGTCCACATTAGCAGACTGGAAAGGGTACAGAATAAGTTTGCAAAGTATCTGCTATTCAAGCTCGCGTTTCCCATATGATGGCGTTCCTTACGACACCGGGCTGCTCCTGTATGGTTTGCAATCACTAAATTATCGGAGAAGAAAAGCACTTTTGCTTTTTTTATACAAACTGGTCAATGGTCTTATGGACTGCGAGTGGCTGCTACGTTCAATTACATTTCGTGTCCCAGTGAGGATAACCAGGCATAACCAATTGTTTTTTGAGCGTAGACACAGAACAAACTATGGTAGCAGCGCTTTTGTGGAGAGGATGTTGAATAACTTCAACAGACATTTCACTGATTGTGATATTTTTAGAATTAGTCTTGCAGTATTAAAGAGACATTGGCAGTGTTCTTTCTTACTTCTTATTTTTGTTGGAATGTTTATATCGTTTTATGATATGTACTATTTAGGTTTAATTCTGTACGGCTAAATAAATAAATAAAAAAAACTTTCTTAAATTTTAAGTTATCAAATATTATTTTAAAATCAATTTTTATAACCGTTTATAAGCGAAAGCCTCTTCGGCTTATAATAAGTTAATAATAAACAAATATGACTTTAAAAAAATACTTTATGTTAGTATTAGTTATGTTTAGAATGAAATGAAAACTATATAAATGAAAACATACCTTGTACTCTTCTCTCATTTATATATCATTTATATATTTTTTCATTTCTTTCTAAACAAACTAATACTAAGGAAATTTGTCACTAACACCGTCAAAAATATTGCTTCTTCTTATTTTATTTATACGCTCTTTTATATCAAATAGTTCTGACGATCGTTTAGTATAATAAACTGAAACGTTAACCAAATATTGGAATTTCATTTCATGGTGACCGAAACCCAAAACCAAACTACCTATAATTTGAGAAAACGGTCAAGAAAACAAAACTATAACTATTTATAATACAGTTAATTGGTGCTCACAAAGGCCCTTAGCGGGTAAGTTCTGGGATAGTTTTGATTTTTTCAATTTTACCTGTTTTTTGGGGTGCAGAATCCGAATCTGGGGTTTGCTAACAAAATTTCGTGACGGAACTAATTAATAAAAATACGAAAAAGGTAAAAAAATCTTATTTTTTTTTTGTTATAACTCGGAAACTGTCAACTTTTCGTAAAGAACCTTCCTATTCAAAAAAGAAAGAACATAAAATTTTCTACAAATTTCATTATTCGAGTATTGGAGTGAAATGGTGGGTTTTTGCCGAGATATCTGAAACACGGTAATTTGAGCCCGAATGGTTGGTCGGGGACAAAAACTTAAATAATATAATTTGTAGGAAATTTTATTTGCTATCATTATGATTAGGGAGGTTATTTACGATAAGTTGATAGTTTCCGCGTTATAAGCAAAAAAACACGAAAAGTGAATTTTTACATTTTTTTTCAATGTTACGTCACGAACTTTTGTTGGCAAAACTCAATTTGGATTCAGCAGTCCTCCATATGAAAGAATTCTTAAACAATGAAGTTCGAGGAGTACTAAGCTGAACGACATAGGGATGGTCGCCAGCGGTTCGTCGCTCTAGGTGGAATTAATCGGGCACTGGCAGTCGAACATTTGCCATTTAAATACCTGTAAAAGAGAGTCTAATTACCCACGTGTCTTCGATGTTCTAGGCTGTCGAGGGTCAGCTCGTTGTCTCCGATCTGACGAATATGGCTTTCCGCCAGTTGAGTTGTACCTATACAATTGGTTTGGAAAAGTAGGTAGACCGTTTCAGCGAAGCTGTCTCGGCGATTGTCACAACGTGGTTATGCCAAGACCACCTAGATAAACGCCCAGCAAATTAATAGATGCAGCCCGTGTTCAGCCATGACTATATGTTAACTTTCTTAGAGAAAATTGCTTCAATGTCTTGGCTCGGGCGTGATACGCAAAGATGTGCATTGTCAGCCGATGTTTGAGCATTCAAAGTGAAAGATGAGACATAAGTGTGCTGTCGTCAGCAAAGCGATAGTGTATTGAATGTTTGATTTTCACTAGAATAGGTACAGTAAGAAGAAGGTGCTTTGGTTTATGAATTCTCAACACTTAGTATTACAAAAATAAATTTGTACCAATTCTTCCCGGGACCAGTGCTCCACGACTGATTAGGGAGTTTAAACAAATTGTAACAATGTATTTGTCATTAGTTTTTCTAAATAAAAAAAGTTTTAAAAAATCTTTTCTCTAGTCCACTTTGCACGAATAACTCGACATTTCCCACACTTATTTCCTAAAAATATAAAGTCCTTTCAGTGGCGGCTCGTGACCTATGATAGAAAGGGTTCACAAGTATGGTGAAATTATTTTTAAAATTTTATTTTTGTGTAAAGACCAATTACTTTCTAGGCGTTTTAAATGTAGAAAGAAAAAAAGTAATAAGAAAATGCGTTAGGTAAAACATATTTTTATTTATTTTTTAATTTTTCACAAGGAAATACAACTTGTGGAAAATAAGAAAGCTTTTCTTAGTGTATATATAGTGCTTAAACGTAAAGTCCATTCTTTGATTCTTAATTGTAGAAAATTGATCAATAACAGCCTCATTAAAGTTTGGACTACCCTCTATATTTTTTCATATATTTCATTCTTAAACTTTCTAATAAAGTCCCTAGATTTACCCTTGGTGGTCCGCGTTAAATTAATTTGGAGTTTAGGTCTTCCCGCATTCTTCACTTCAATTTTTTGCTCCAAACTCGAAGAGCTAAAGTTATTTTTTAAATAGTCCACAGTCAAACTATTCATTTTAACTTAACGAATATATAATATTAAAACATACACGCTCGAATTTCTAACGAGATACACGAAAAGACAATAGCGCGGCGCACAGTAAAAATGTGCGCCTTTCTCATGTTAAAGCGCCATAGTCCCCCGCCACCTGTTACTACAGAGAAACTGCATTATGCCCCGCCTACTTAATCGCATATGCGAGCAAGTCTCGTCATAATCGTCATTAACCTCGACCGAGGCACGGTTGCCGGATCGAGAGCCTATAATATACAGTTTGGTTTGACGGTACGATAAAATATTAGGGAGGGTCGGACTTTATACGATAAATAATATTCAATGAATATAAATAAACATTCTTTTATTCGTTTTGGGGGTGCACGTGCGCATGTGCTCTTGTTATTGGGCCTAATTTTATGTTTCTGTCACTTACTGATATCACGCATTCTTCACTACAAACGATCAATTTTCTGGAACTATATAATTATATGTATTTATACATACCTCTATTTTTAATTTAATTGGATCATGAATACTCCCAACATGAAACAAAGGTATTTCAAGCGATGAAAGATGTCGGAAAAGTACGTTACTATGATTCAATCGGTATATGCCATGCATGTTGTGGAATTAAAAACTTGCCTTGACACCAGCAGAAGTATATTTTGGTTGGCATTCCTGGATAACGAACATTTGTAATAAAATAAATATTCCCTTGAACGGACAGAATGCCACGCCTTCTATTTTCTAATATACTTTACCTTTTTCGTTGTGAATTTGTCGTTTCTGTTTTCATCTATTACAGATAATATATTTTTCAGTACGAGATAAAATTACGAAATGATAGCGAATGGAGACAGACTGCCCTCCAGGAAGAAATGATCAGTTTAATGCTGGATAATTGAATTCTGGAAGCAGGAATGCAGAAAAAGAGTGCAAGGCGGGATTTTTTGGTTGAAAGTTGTGTTAATACAGACAGTTTAAATATGATTCGAACCGAAACAAACCAAGAAAGTAATTTATTAAAGGTGTATCGAAACATAACCTTCATGGACACGGACTATTTTAGTGCTCTAAAAATTAAAGCCGAGCCAGAAGTAGAGGATTTTAAAATTGAAAATGAGCCACTTGAAACAACAAAGTTTAATATCAGTGAAGATACCAAATCAGAAAGTAACTTATTTCTTCAATTAGAAAACCAGGAAACTATCAGAAATGTTTTCCTCGATCATTGCTATTGCAGCAATGTATTCAGCCAGCCTGATTATAAGTAAGTAAACTTATTAAGGTGCTCAGTAAAACAACTTTTCAGCTTGCATAGTTTTAATTTGTTTCCACTCAGGATATCAAGTAAATCCAAAAATAATCTGATACTCATATCAATAACTTTTTTTCAATTACTATACCTAAACGTATGGTGTTGTATGATGTCAAGAAGATAATAACATTTTTATGTCAAAAATAAGATATTATGTCTAGTTAGCAACAAAATGATCACCTGGCAAGGCAAACATTTATTTATTTATTTATTTATTTATTTATTAACGGGTTACAACCCATTTCGGAAAATTTAAGTACAAAGACTTAAAAACTAACAAAAATTAAAATTAAAATTTTAAAATTAAAAATTACAAGAGTAATACAATCAAAAACATTACAAAAAAATTCCAAAAACCTGACATTCAAAAACTAACTTAACATTCAACACACATAAAACACATCTCAGCCTATAATTATAGGAGTAGTAAAATTTAGTCTCAGATGTCTTTGAAATTCAGAATAGGAAACGCCAGCAAACTCCAGGCCACACTTCGCAACTGAAAGATTTGCCAATCTCAACATTCGGGACATGGAAGCATGATAAGCGTAATTTGTCCTATGGAATGGCAAATGAAACAGTGTTCCAGCTCTTGTGTTTCTGATGGGTACATGCAGATTTATCCTTGAAAGCAAGTAAGAGCAGTCCGTTCTGTAATTGAGAAGGTTGTAAATGAACCTAAGGTCTCTATGCTGACGTCTGGTTTCAAGGGATAGCAAGTTTAATTGGGACTGTAAGATCTGGTAATCGGGCACAAGATTGCTCTTAAAGGAAATATAACGTAAGAATTTGTGCTGTACACTTTCAAGACTACGAATGTGGACTGTATAAGAAGGAGACCATACACTAGAGCAGTACTCCAAACAGGGCCTGACCAGCGCACAGTACAACAGTCTAATTGAGTTTCGTGTCACGAAAGTCGTGAGTGGCTCTCTTCACAAAACCCAGCATCTGCAAGGCCTTACTGACTATGTTGCTAACATGTGGGATGAAAGAAAGAGAACTGTCAAGAGTGACACCCAAATCCCTAACAGTGTCCCTGGATTCCAGCTGAACCCCATTGAGGCAATAAGGAAATCTTACAGGATGTCTGAGGCGATAAAAACGCATAACATGACACTTTCGAACATTTAAATCCATTCCGTTATGCTCACACCACGCGACAAGGGCATCAAGTTGTGCCTGCAGGTTCAAGGCGTCATCCATTGAGGATACCTTGGTGTAGATCTTCATGTCGTCGGCAAACAAGAGGCCTCTACAGGACAGGGATTTCATTATGTCATTAATAAAAACATTAAATAACAGGGGACCCAAATGGGATCCCTGGGGTACACCGGATGTTACCTCGATCCCTCTCGACAGAATGCCCCTCACCCGCACTGTCTGGACTCGACCACTGAGATAGCACCGAAGCCACTGCAACAGCGGCCCATGCAAACCCAAAGCCCCCAACTTATAAATAAGCAGCTCATGATTCACCCTATCAAACGCCTTGGAAAAATCAGTATAAATGCAGTCAACCTGACTACCCACCTCCACGGCGCCTGACAAAAAGTCAACAAAGGACACCAGGTTGAGCTCAGTCGATCTACCCGCCCGAAACCCAAACTGCTCATCAATGATGAGGCCAGAGAGCATTGGAGTCAAGAAATCGGTAACAAAGTTCTCAAACAGCTTTGGTATGGTACTCAATATGGAAATGGGACGATAATTCTGAACGTTACTTCTTGATCCTGATTTAAAAATGGGAGTGACGTAGCTTAGTTTCCAGCAATCTGGAAATCGGCCAGTCGACAGGGACTTATTAAATATGTAGTAAAGAGGACGCGCCAGGACAAAGCTGCAGCCCTTAAGGAGAATAGGTGGCAGTCCGTCAGGACCAGGCCCCTTATTTATGTCTAATGACGCCAATCCGTCATACACCCGAGAAATAGGAATGTGAAGACAAGACACATTTACAGCATCCCCCGTAAAAGAAATGTCGGGTGTGACATAGGCGGTTCTGGAATATACTGATGAAAAATACTGGGCAAAAAGGTTCGCAATGTCAGGTCCATCACAAGCAGAGATATTGTTCAGAGACAATCTTTCGGGAATGGAATTATCGGTTCGGGTGCTATTTACAAAGTTCCAGAATGATTTCAAATTGGTACGCAATGACAGTTCAGTAGAATGGACAAACTGACTATAACAATTCTTAGATAATTCTTTACATCTGGATCTCAACGCCGAAAATTCTGCATAATCAGCTGGTGAATGAGTCCGCTTGAAACGCCTGTGCGCAACCTAAGATGAATATGAATATTTATTGAAGATTAATAATTATTGATATGCAATTTCCTTATCGTAAATACAGCCTGAAATGTTTCTCATATTTTGTATCAAATTTTATCTTAACAACAGTGGCGGATCTACGAAGGGAAGGAGAGGATAGAGGGGCTATAGCCCAACCCTGGCCCAACCCATGACTAACATTTAAAATGCGTGAGGTAAGGTTGAATGACTTAACACTCGCAAGCTCACGGGAGATTGACGTCCATGAAGTGGTTGCAAAATTAGGCCTCTTCGTGTAGAAACGTCAAACTGGGATTAGATATGTTTTTTCCCGCTTCCCTTTTTATTGTATGTGTCTTGTTCTAACCTATTACTTGTACGGGACCGTCTCCGGCCTGCCAGATAACCTTAAAATAATGCAACTTCACATACAACAACTAATTTAACATTTGTAATAATTAATTAACGTTTATCGTAGCCGGGAAATTTCGGACATTAGCGGTCAATTTCGGGCTTTAGCGGTCCATTTGTTTTCGATTTTTTTAAAGATTCTCTTTTTTAAACACAAACTAGTTTCCAAAAATTATAAATTAATAGTGGCGGCTATTTAGGGGAAGTGCCACTTCTTCGCCTTTGGCGTGAATTGTATTGACGCATAACGACATTCTGGGTGTTTAAGAGTATTTTTCCTTGGCTCTTCCTCTATATTTTCGCCCACGCGCCGCCACTGTAATTAAGTGTTAAAGTTTCCTGACATAATGTAAAACTCATCAATATTTCTGTTATTTATCTGAATTCACACCGTATTATTTAGATCCGCCCCTACTGAACATCTATTATCGTTTTGACTAGCGATGCATCAGGTACCGGGCCAATGATCGTCAGCGTACTGCGTAGTAAATAAATACAATCATATTTTAAGAAGAAATCCCAAACACAATTTTCTATTCTTGATCTATTTTGAAATCAATATTTTGTGTATTACAGAAGACCAACATCTTTTTCGACACAGAATGAGGCGCAACTGAAAACTGAACCAATAGATGATGTGGGGAAATTGAAGGGGATTGTTTACGAAGAGTGGAGAATAAAAAATGAAGAAGTGGACATCAAAGAAGAATATCTGGAACAAAAAGGAACCAGGTAGGAATGAACATTTAAAGGAAATCGTGTTTACCCGTAAGCAATAATTGATTAATTTTCAATCAACAATCATTAGTAAGTTTAGTGTTAAAATATTCTTACTTCCTTTAACTACTGTAATAACAGTCGGTAGATACCTTAACAGATACCAGAATGATAATATTTGCAAGTAAAAATACTCTTACAACTTTAAATAATTTAATAATAGAACTTTAAATAATTTAATAATAGTCTGTTGGTATTCATTACAGATACCAAAATAATATTCGTAATGCTAAATACTAGGTTGACACAGCGTAACAGGTAAATTTCAAACCATGTACCTGTTATTGATTGTTCGAGGCTCATACCTGTTACCAAATACCCGTGACAGGTATTTTGTACCATCCCTACTCCTGTAAGCTTTTAAATTATGGATATTTCCCAATGTCTCCATGTACCCTTAATTTCTATTCACTTTTTCAGCGTGGTGGAACCTCGTGTGAAAAATACGACGCAAACAGAAAACTTTGAAACTGAGAACGTTCCCTGTGACCAGCCGACCTTTCGAAAAGACTATTTAAACAAGGAAGACGTTCGGAAGTTCAAATGCCCTGAATGTGACCATCGGACCCTCCGAACACTTAATTTAAAGCGTCACATGTTACGGCATAAGAATCCGGAGGAAGTTAAAAAATTTAAATGCGGTCAATGTAACTTTAAAACAATGTATAATGACAGTTTCAAGGCGCATTTGCTCCTGCATATAAATCCAGATGACGTTAAGAAGTACAAATGTAATTACTGTGACTATCTGACGATGCGAAAACGTAATTTAAAGGCTCATATGATGCGACATATAAATTCAGAAACGGTTAAGAAGTACAAATGCAATGACTGCGACTATCAGGCTTTCCGAAACGCTCATTTAAAGATGCACATGCTGCGGCATATGAATCCGGAGGAAGTTAAAAAATTTAAATGCGGTCAATGCAACTTTGAAACAATGTATAATAGCAGTTTCAAGAAGCATTTGCTCCTGCATATAAATCCAGATGACGTTAAGAAGTTGAAATGCAATGACTGTGACTATCGGACATTTCGAAAAGATAGTTTACGAATTCACATGCTGCTGCATATGAATTCGGAGGAAGTTCAAAAATTTAAATGCGGTCAATGTAAATTTGAAACAATCTATAAGAAAAGTTTCAAGTTGCATTCACTGCGACATATAAAGCCAGAAGATCTAAAGCAACAGACTTTCCAAACTTTACACAGGCATATTTTATAAATCATCAGAAAGTTAATGTTTTTTCACCGAAAAAAGCGACTGGTTTAATTGGTGTTTTAATGTAGTTCGATGACTTCTTTGGCATGTTCCTTCGGTGGACGAGTTCTATCTAAGCATAATGACTTAATAATCAAGCATCTACAAAAACAACAAAGGGAGAGCCAAGAATTGAAAGAGAAATTCTGCATGGAGATGGATAGGCTGAAATCACAGATGGTATCGGAGAATGAGGTATTAAATGGGAAACGTGGTGAACTTCAAGAAAAGCTTACTTCATCGCAAGCAAGAATGGAGCACCCACTGGACCGGCCCCCGAGACATTACAGCAGGAACTAAGGTGTGCTGAGAAAGTCAGTGTCTCCACTATAAAACCACAAATTTTAATTTTGGGTGATTACCAGGGTACAGGAGGTTGTGGTCTGTTGTTGAAGCAAATGACAGGCTCAAAATTTGACATTAATCTTCGATCATTGGATAAAGCCCTTTTGCCAGATCTCTAGTAGCTAAATCGTATCAGCTGGACATAAAATTAATGGTAACATACTCGGGACGTTCTTTGTTTGGTATGTGAAGACAAACGTAATAAGTTCAAATTATAATATAAGTAATGAGTTGGAATTATGGGAATCACTAAGGCGACTTAAAAATAAAAAACATGTAATAGTGTGAATGATGTGCCAGTGTTTGTTTTGGAGTTATTGTGTGATTATATAAAGAAACCTCTGTGTTATATTTTAAATGTTTCTATATCAACTGGCCTGTTTCCTGACAGTTTGAAGACCGGCTATTTTGTTCCATTATAGTATAAGAATGGCAATCCTGAGCTTGTGTTCAACTATATGTCTGTAACGGGTCTGTCGTCAGTTTCCAAGCTTGTTGAGAAGGCAGTAGTAAACCGGTTGAATGATTTCTTAAGGACGTATAATCTGATATCTGAGAGTCGGCATGGTTTCAGAAGCGGTCTATCTACAACAACTGCTGCTTTCGAAGTAGTTCACTTTACTTATGAATCGATGAACGATAGCGGTTACACTCTGGTACTGTTTTTTTTAATTTTTATCTCAGTTGTGCATTTGATTGCGTGAGTTGTGATTTTCTGATTCAAAAACTGTGATTAGAGATCAGGTCCGATTAACGAGTGGATCAAGTCTTTCTTGAAAAATAGAAAGATAGTTGTTACATTGGTGCAAATCTTCTCAAGCCCAGCTAACCTTGGGTTTGGCGTTCCTCAGGGAAGTGTCTTTTCGTCGCTTCTATTTTTGATCTTCATTAATGAGATGGAGGAATTTCTTTCGTTTGATCAAATTGTGAGACTACTTATCTTGTATGCCGATGATACTACCATCTGTTTGTCTGCAGAGTCTCTAAGTGTTCCCAAACTGCATTTTATAAAAGGCGCATTGTCCCGGACATTGAACTTCGTCTGGATGGTCAAGTAATAGAGCGGGTAAACAGGCGTAAATTCCTTGGCTTGTTTATTGATGAGCGATTGAGGTGGAGCTTTCACTTGGACCATATGTTACTGTAAAGCTTAACTCTGCGTTCTTTGTCATTGTCAACTTAAAGAACTTATTGACAGTTTCTCGACTATTATCGGTCTATTATGCATTGGCATACTCGCACCCTCTTTTCATGATTCTGTTCTGGGATCAGTATGTCGAACTTCAGCGAGTGTTTGTTGCACAGACGAGGATTATTCGATATATATATGGAATCAATATGGATTGTTGCCTTTGGAGTCTTGTAGAGCAACCTTTATAAAACATGGAATTCTCTCAGTTCCATGTGTGCTTCTTCTTGAAGCTGTTATGTTTGTGAGATGTAATCCCAAGTTGTCTGTCAGTCTCATTCACATCGTACAAGCAGTAGCATGTATGATGTTGTGCTTTCTGGATGTGGACTGTCAATGTTTGGTAAAAGTCCTCTTTATTTCTTCGCACAATCATTTGCCTAATTTTTTAAAAGAAATTAAAACCATCCCAAAGTTTAAAAGGGAATGTAAAAGGTTTCTAACAGAACTAAGTTCTCTTTTGATTGCTGTTCTCCTATGTGTTTGCTATATTGTTCATAGGTTCCAACGTTTTAGTTTTATATCGTTTATGTTCTAGTTTTATAACACTGTATATTTTGTATTTATTTTGTAAGATGACGAACCTGATATCATTTATGATCTGTATTGAATAAACATACTACAGGGTGATTCACGACGAGCTTGCATTATAACTTTATGGAGAATTACTGAACATATCTTCCTGAAACTGCGGAGATTTAGGTTATCTAAAGTATTGACATATGTTTCTGTCATTTCCGGTTATACCGGAAATAGCTGCTTCATGATAATTTTTATTTTTTTTTATCGATTAACCATTAAATTCTAGGCAAATTTTATAGAACATGTTTTTGTCTGACTCTGTCAGCTTTTAAGATATCTGAACTTTTTGTAATTATTTGGCAATTCATGAAATAATCCATATAATTTTATTACCCTAGCTCTTGGATTAAACAATTTTTCTTACCGAATAGCTAGAAGATCGGCGAATCTAAGAAAAAATTTAAACTTGACATAAAATGTACAGGGTGGTCACTAAAGTTTATAACTTATTTCTACCTTCTTATAAAATTAATATTTGACCCATTAAATTCAAGACAATTTAAAATAAATCGACTGCATATGATTTACAAATTCGATTGAGAAACGCGTTAGAAAGTTGTTTTTCTTAAGAAAATATTGCCGCCTTCAATTTTATTCCGTATAGACGTCAGTATACAGTACCTAATGTACAATTGTTTTGATAGCACACTTGAAAAAATAGTAGTTTCGGAATAAATTTAATTTTTTGAGGAAACGCTTTGATATAGTTATAGAACAGTAAATAAATAATTAAAAATAAAAAAGTTTTTAATGGTTGAATTCTTTCACAATGAACCTTGAATTGTGACCACCCTGTACATTTTGTGCCAAGTTTGAGATATTTTTGAGACTTGCTGATCTTCTACTTGTCTTGTACTTTGATTTGAATAAAGCGTTCGATTTGATTGATCATCATATATTGCTTCGTAAATTAGAGTGCTATGGTGTTCGTGGTTCAACTAATGATTTTATTAGGTCCTACCTGTCAAATCGAAAGATGACGGCTGTGCGATCTCTAATCATCAAACCTTTATCTCACTATTACAGTTAATAAGGGTGTACCGCAGGGTTCTATATTGGGTCCGATATTGTTTCGGATATTCGCCAATGATTTTACCATCGAGGTAAAATCGACATTTCATCTCTATATCAGTTCGCAGATGATACATGATACATGCATAGTGTCCTGTGCTGATACAATTTTATTGTCAAGAAAATCTTTTGAGATTGCAGCGAACGTGTTAGAGTGGTGTAAGGTCAATAAGCTTGTTTTAAATACCATTAAGACATGTTTAACTATTTTCCGAGGGAGAAAAATGAATCTTTGTATGTTTCTATTGATGGAAAGAGTGTGGGGCAGGCTCAATCTGTCAAATTTCTAGGTGTAACATGCGAGGACAGTCTGCAGTGGTCACAACAGGTGAATGCAGTTGTGATAAAAATCAGTAGGGCAGCATATACCATTCTTTTCTTGCGTCACCAGGTGAGCTTAAATGCTATGAGGGGTTTTTATAAGGCCGAAGTTGCGAATGCACTTAAGGTTTTTGTAATGCAAAAAAGAATAGTCAGAATTATGTACGGGATGCATTGCCTGGATTCTTGTAGGGGTAAGTTTAAGCAGTTAAATATCATGACTGTCCCGTCTATATTCATATATAGCCGTGCTGTATTTGTAAAGTCTAATTTTCAATTATTTGTAAAGAATAGCGATGTTTCAAATAATATTCTAACTAGGAGTAGAAACGATTTGGTTACACCTATTCACCGGACATCTCTTTTTCATAAGAGGCTCCTCTCATGAGCCGTGTCAAAGTATATAACTCTATTAGAGCCATTTCGAGTATAGATTTGTTTAAAAGTCATTTGAAGAGGTTTTTGATTGATGAGTTTTACTCAATCAATGATTTATATGGCTTTTTTGACAAAGAAAAAAATTTCCTATTGTGTTAAAAATTATTGACGTGTTTTATTGATATTGTTCTTTATTCTATTTTGATTGTGTTTTGTTTTTGCTTCTGACATTAGCATTTGTTTTTGTAATAATTTTTTTTTGCTCTTATCAATAATGTTTGTATTTTAAGATTGTTTTGTTTTTTTTTATTTAAATTTGAAATTTTCTTGTTCTATATAAGTATATTAAGATTCCTTTTTTTTGTATTTATTTGACGTTGTCAATGCTCACTAGTGAATGCGTTTTATGACAATAAAAGTAGTATTATTATTATTCTAGCTATTCGGTAAGAAAAATATTTTAGAAAAAATGGTATGGATTATTTCATCACCATGCATTGGCCAAATAATTACAAAAAGTCCTGATATCTCAAAAATTGACAGAGTCAGGCAAAAACAAGTTTCATAAAATTTGCTTAAAAGTTGACAGCTACTTCCGGTATAACCAGAAACGACAGGAACATCTGAATATTTTAGTTAAAGATGGCATCGATAGACCAAAATTTCCAAAGTTTCAGAAAGATATGTTCAGTAGTTCTTCATAAAGTTTTATAATGGAAGCTCGTGGTACCTAAATCATCCTGTAAAATATACCTATATAAGGGACAATAAAAAAATAGATGTGACAGTAAAATTGATTTAAGGTTGTGTAAAATATATTGTCGACTTATGTATTTAGTCATACCTCTATTTTTAATTTAATACTCCCACGAGAACGGCTCAATGTTTGCATTTCAAGCGATTAAGTTGCCGGAGAAGCACTTTTTGATCATTATACAATCGGTAAATGTATGTGGTGGAATTAAAAACTTGCCTTGTGACCATCCATCAAAGGAACATGTATTTATTTGGGTTGGCATTCCTCACCAGCGGACAACTATTGTCAAAAATAAATATTCCTTTGAACTGACGGGAAGCCACGCCTTTTAATTATTTCTATGCGCTGTGATTTTGTCGTTTCTGTTTTGATGTACTATACTATAAATAATATAATATATATTTCGGAACGAGATAAAATTATGAAATTATCGCGAAGTATGGAAACTCGTCTACCCAACAAAATGATCAGTTTAATGGTGGATGATATCAGGAATGCTGAAAACGAATGCAAAGCTGGATATTTTGCTTAAGCATACTTATAATAATATTATTTATAAAGATCAAGAACATTGTGGTAGTACGGAAGTTTTAAATATGATTCGAACCGAAAGTAATTTATTAAAGGTTTCTCGAAACATAACCTCTATGGACACCGAATGTGTGAATGCTTTGCCAATTAAACCCGAGTTAGAAGTGGAGGATTTTAAGAGTGAAAATGTTCCACTTGAAATCACAAATTTTAAAATCAGTGAAGACACCAAATCAGAGAGTAATTTATTTCTTCAATTAGAAAATCAGGAAACAATCAAAAATGGTTTATTATTCAGCCAACCTGATTATAAGTAAGTAAACGTAGTTACTTAGTAAAATACCTTTCAGAACGCAAGTTTTAATTTCTTTCCACTCTGGATATAGAACTAAAGATAATCTCACTTGTGCTATAAATATTGTTTTTGGTAGAATTTACATTTTCTTAGATACTTAAACCTATGGGGTGGTTTCATGTCAAGAAGATAATAACAATTGTTATGTCAAGAAGATGATATTATGTCAAGTTAGCGAAAGTACTGTCGCAGCAGTGCCAAAGTTAGGTAAAGCTAATGTCAAAAAAGTGAACTTGCCGAACCTGGTATTTTAAACAATGTAACAAATTAATCACAAATATTCTATAGATTTGGTCAAAATTACCTTTCAAGGAAAATATGAATATTTATTTAAGATTTACTATTGTTAGGTATGCACTTTCTCTTTATAATACAACCTGAAGTAAGCCAGATATTTTATATCAGATTTAATTATCTTGATGACTATAATGATATTTTATTGTCTTTTTGACAGGCGATGTATCAGGTTTGTTCGAGTTATTAACGGCCACGTACCTACTGCGTTTAAAAAAAAAAACACAAAAATAATCATGTTTTAGGTTACCATCTAAAAAATATTGAGTCATTATCCTGCTGCTCCATATCTGTTACCGGGCTTTTAAACAAACATTCCGGTGCATTCCTATTCTTGACCTATTTTGAAATACCTAAATATTTTGTGTGTATTATAGAAGCTCTACATCGTTTTCGACACAGAATGAGGCCCAACTGAAATCTATACCAATAAATGACATTGTTAAAATTGAGGGGATCGTTTGTCGTGAATGGATAATAAAAAATGAGAAACTAGACATCGAAGAAGATCTGGAACAAAATGCAACCAGGTAGGAATGAACATACTTACATTTAAAGGAAATTATGCACTGAGAAGATTTTTACTACCATTATAAAAATTTTAACTATAATAGTAACAAAAAACAATAGCTGTGAGTAAAATTGATTTTGTGGGGTAAGTATATCATTGCTGTTGCAGTAAAGTCGCTTTATAAATATTATCCGGCAGCTACAGCAAAGGAAAGTTCTTATCCTTACAAAGCCACCTACCACCAACTGAAAAAATACTTTGCTGAGACAATAAGGATATTTTCTTACACCCAGAAAAAGACAGGTTATGGTGGGTAACTTAAATATGTTCTACAATATACAGGGTGTTAATTAATAACATACTAATATTTATTGAGGGTCCATTTTCAGAAAAAGTTTTTTTTTTTTGAAAAACAATCTACTTCAAAACAATTATGTACATTCACCTGAATACTATACTCTAATCAGTGCCTGATAGCACTGGCCTCGAGCATCAATACATTATAAATTCACAATGCTGGATGTATCACTATTTAAATCCCTAAATACAATTTCAATCGTTTAAAAAATTGACATAATTTTCTAAGATCTCTAATGTCCTCTGGTATTTTATTATAAGCCTTAGCCGCTCTTACTATTGGGTTACTCAATCCTACATTCGTCCTGGTAGTTACACAATATTTATTATTTTGAGATCTAGTTTCGTGACTGTGTATGTTATTGGACAATAAGATGTTTATATTACATCTTTGGTTATTTTTTAGAACTTTATACACTAATTTTACCTGTTCTAATTCTAGAAGCATCTCCAATTCTGGTATTTTCAACTCTCTATATAAAGTTTCTGAACTTGCCAACCAATCATAATTAAAGAGAATTTTTAATACTTTATTTTGGAGCACTTGGACTGCGTTAAAATTAGTTTTCCCACATGTTCCCCATATTGGTATTAGATATCTAAAATGTGACAGGAAGAAGGCATTGTACACACTCAATTTAGTTTTATTGGTAAGATAGTTTCGACATCTGTATATTATAGGTATCATCGGTAGTATTTTGCTTGAGATTCCTAATGTGTTGGGACCAGTTAAGATCATTGTCAATCACCAAACCCAGATACTTTAGATTTTGAACTTCTTTTAAAATTAACTAATTTATTTTAATATGTAAATGATGTACTATTTGCTTATTTTTTTGTTTAAATATCATATATTTCGTTTTGTCTATATTTATTTTTAGTTTATTATAATATAACCAATTAAGATATAAATTTAGATCATCATTAACCACATTATTCAATGCCTTCTCCTCCTCACCGGTATACACTAATACTGTATCATCCGCAAATTTAAAATGCCTAGCTTAAGATTTGCATACCTTAAATTCAGAACATAAAGTGAATAAAGCACAGGTCCCAGTACTGAACCCTGCGGCACTCCATACTCACTGCTAAGCATTTCACTATTCACCCCCTTAAGCGTAACATACTGTCTTCTATCCACCAAATAAGTTTTTATAATATTATGTATAGTCCCCATAAAACCCATCTCGTACAGTTTTTTCAACAATATATCTATGCTGACAACATCAAATGCTTTTCTTAGGTCTACAAATACTGCTACCACTATATGTTTATTATCAAGTACCCGAGATACGTAGTCTACAAAGTCTACCGTTGCGCTAAGCGTGCTACTGTTTTTAACGAAACCATACTGATACTGATCAATCGAGACATATTTATGAACAAAAGATGACATTCTATTTGATGAATATTTATTTAATACTGTCTAAAATGTGTGCCACGCACCGCCACTGTAATTAAACTGTGTTAAAGTTTACTGACAAAATGTAAAACTCGTCAATATTTATCAGAATTCACACCGTATTATTATCTTTTTGACTAGCGACGGATCAGATACCGGGCCAATGATCAACGTACTGCGTAGTAAATAAATACAAATATTATCATAAAATAATCTCATATTTTAAGAATAAAACCCAAACACATACCAAAGTTTAAATTTTTCAAAACTGTTAATTTTAAACAAACAATTTTCTATTCTTGACCTATTCTGAAATCAATAGTTTGTGTATTACAGAAGCCCAACATCCTTTTCGACACAGAATGAGACCCAGCTGAAAAGTGAACCAATAGATGACGTGGGGTTCGTTTATGAAGGGTGGAGAATAAAAAATGAAGAACTGGACATTAAGGAAGAAGATCTGGAACAAAAAGGAACCAGGTAGGAATGAACATTTAAAGAAAATCGTGTGTACCCGTAAGCAATAATTGATTAATTTTTAATCAACAATCATGAGTATGTTTAGTGTTAAAATACTCTTACTTCTTTTAAATACTTTAACAACAGTCACTAGATACGTTAACAGATACTAGAATACCATCCGTACTCCTGGAAGCTTTTAAATTATGGATAGTTCCCAATTCTCTCCATGTACCCCTAATTTTTATTCACTTTTTCAGCGTGGTGGAATCTGGTGTGAAACATACTATGCAAACAGAAAACTTTGAAACGGAGAACGTTCCCTGTGACCAGCCGACCTTTCGAAAAGATTATTTAAGGACGGAAGACGTTCGGAAGTTCAAATGCCCTGAATGTGACTATCGGACCCCCCGAAAACGTAATTTAAAGGCTCATATGGTGCAACATATAAATTCAGAAAAGGTTGAGAAGTTCAAATGCAATGACTGTGACTATCGGACTTATCGAAAAGGTGATTTAAAGACTCACATGCTGCGGCATATGAATCCGGAGGTAGTTAAAAAATTTAAATGCGGTCAATGTAACTTTGAAACAATGTATAATAGCAGTTTCAAGGCGCATTTGCTCCTGCATGTAAATCCAAATGACGTTAATAAGTTCAAATGCAATTACTGTGACTATCTGACGATGCGAAAAAGTGATTTGAACAGTCATATGATCCGACATGTCAATTCAGAAGACGTTAAGAAGTTCAAATGCAATGACTGCAACTATCAGACGTTCCAAAAAAGTTATTTAAAGCGTCATATGATACGACATAAAAATTCAGAAGACGTTAAGAAGTTCAAATGCAATTACTGTGACTATCTGACGATGCGAAAAAGTGATTTGAACAGTCATACGATCCGACATATAAATTCAGAAGACGTTAAGAAGTTCAAATGCAACGACTGCGACTATCGGACATTTCTAAAAAGTAGATTAACGCGTCATGTGATGCGACATAAAAATTCAGAAGACGTCAAGAAGTTCAAATGCCATGACTGTGACTATCGGGCATGCAGGAAAGATCATTTAAAGACTCATATGATGCGACATATAAATTCAGCAGTACAAATGCATTAACTGTGACTATCCGGACACGGCGAGAAGATTGTTTAAAGACTCGTATGTTGCGGCATACAAATTCGATGCGATCTTTGTAAATTTGAGACCGTTCGTAGGAAGAGTTTGGCATTACTTCGGCATATAAATTCGGAAGACATAAGAAGGTCTAATGTCACATACCCGAACAATCTGAAGATTAAGGTCGAGTCAACGATAAAAGCGTCAGGTTTAACGGGTGTTTTAATGTAATTCGATTACTTCGATGGACGAGTTCTAATAATATTAAGAGCGATCATGTACATAATATTTATAATATACATTCGTTTAATTCTATATGATGTATGAACATTAATTGTCCCCATATTATACAAAACTTTGGCCTGTGACTAGTTTCGACGCTAGAGTATGCTAAACAGCATGGATATACATTTTTATTTTCGGGTATAATATAGCGCTTTATAAAAATACGTTAATATTTATTCTTAACCCACTGTAGAAAGGTAAAATTTGCTTATTGCTGTCGATGCGCGATTATACAATTGTATACAAATGTCACGTATGTGGTGCAATTAAAAACTTGCCTCTTGACCAGCAGAAGAATATTTGGCTTGGCATTCCTGATCAACGGACAATTTCTTCCTTTAATCAACAGACAACCGAGCGGTAAGATTTTCTATCGATCCTTCGTCCTTCTTGACAGAAAAATACTTTCTTGATTTTGTAGTTGCTTTTTATTCACAAATATTAACGTTTCAAAATATTTCATACGTTTGATACACAATACGAACAATTAAATATGCAAAACTACCCCTCTTGGGCATGAATAATAATTTAAGGGAATCTCACTTTTTTACCGAACTTGTTTTGTTCTTTTCTCACGACCCTACTAAAATTCCGTAACCGAGAATCTATTTATTTTTATTTACTTCACGCACTACTTAGAAAATGTCCTACAACCAATGGATTACCCGGGGATTTCAAGATGTTACTTTGATTTAAAAACTTTTATTAAAACTGTTAGATTTCGCGACTGTGTTAGACTGATAGGATTCTTACTTCGCGACTTGAGATTAGATTAGACTCGACTCAATTAACTTGACTTGACTAACTAACTAACTTTTCTATAGGCACGCTTGGGTATTTATAGGGTTCGTATGACGCTAGAGAATCTCCAAAGGTGGGATATTTTTCTGGCCTACGTGAGAAACTGTGTGACCTGCCGCGGTTAGTATCCGTCCAAGGTTTTTAACATTTCGCAATGTTATTAACCTGTGGATTCTTGTTGGTACGTTGCATCCGGTCACCTTTTAGCGGCGTCGTAAGATTTTACCGCGGTGAAATTCCTTCGTACATTTTTGTTTGGTGGTGGAGGTGAGGTCTTTTTCTATTTTGCAATTTGAAATGACATCATCATGGCGTACGTGCGCTGGATCCCTTCCTATCTAGTATTGTGCAATATTTTTAGCTTGGGGAAATAAGAGAAGTAATACTTTTTCAATTTAGTTTCAGATTAATATTCAGTGCGTTCAGCAGTGTGTTTTTGCTCTCGACTTATAAAAACTGAAGGTAGGTTTGAACTTTGAATAAAATAGTTTGATTAACTTGTATTTTTTTCAACATTAGTGTATTTCTTCTTTTTGAAAAACAATTTATTAGACGTATTTACTTTTTGAAAATTGCAATATGGTTTTGAGCACAAAATAATAGACTGTATTTATTCTAGAATGACTCATAATACTGCATTAAAAGAAATCTTTCCTATGACTAAAGAATCATATAATTACAAAACATTAACATACATAGGTAAAGCTAGTGAAAACATTAAAACCTTTTTAAATAAACAAGGTAGCAGATAAAACCAACAACAGTTTAGGGAAGTTAATCAAAAATAATACAGATAAAATTCTAAAAGATCAAAGAAGTTTATAAATTAAATTGCGGCTCTTGTCTTAGACCTAACAGGTCGTTCTTTTCGCACTACAATTAAAGACAACCAAGATTCTTTCACCAAAAGTAATAAACATTCCATATACGCAGATCATTTAAAATCGGAAAATAATTTTTTAAATAACAATTTCAAGATTTTGCATGTAGAGCAAAAGGGCTTGAAGTTAAATTTACTAGAGTCTATGGAGATTACAGAATGAAAAACCTCCTAATTTACTAAATGATAAGCTTGATATATGTTCTTCGCCGTTGTTAAATTTAAATTTAAGGTGTTAGTTAATGTGTTTATATCCTATACCTACATTAATATAATAAACCCTTCTACCTATATTAAAATAATTATCCCATAATATTAGTGTAGGTGCTAAAGTAACGAGACGTATAAATTAAGTAATCTCTTTTTTATACCTTACATCTGATAAAGCCGCTGTGACGGTGAAACACGTGTCACGTTGACAAAATTATAGTGAAAATCAAAACATTAAATAGTGCTTTATTTAATAAATTAAAAAAAATAAAATGTAATTCTTTTATTCATATTATTTTTGAAATTCATTTAAATATTTTATTCTGAAAATAAGATCTTAACTTTACTAAATATTTGAAATCATTTGTTTTGGAAATTCATTTAAATATTTTATTTCTGAAAATAATTTGTTCCAATTTATTTTATGATTGAAATTTATTTTAAAATTATTTATTAATATTCATGTGGTTTGTAATTTATTTAATTAAAACTTGGGTCAATAGTGCTCCGCACTACACTGGTATGGCAACCTTCATATTTCGAGGCAAATTCACGCTGGTGTGGGGGGTTACTGTCCCCCAGTATCCACTTATCTACGGAGGTGCTCTCCCCTATTTAACATCGAAAAGATCTATTCTATATTTTGATGGGCCTATATTATGTTTTTTTATATTCTAAGATTATGTAAAATATAATATTATGGTTTTGGATTTACACCTAGTATCGGCTGAATCAATTAATTTTGTGTAAAATATAATAAAATATATTGTCGACTTATGTATTTATATATATAATATATAAATGTCATGTATTTGGTGGAATTAAAAACTTGCCTTGTGACCACCCATCAAAGGAGAAAGGATCATATATATGGGTTGGCATTCCTGACCAACGGACAATTATTGTCGAAAATAAATATTCCTTTGAACTGACGGGAAGCCACGCTTTGTAATTCTAATTTCTATGCGTTGTGATTTTGTCGTTTCTGTTTTGATCTACTATAGATAATATAATATATATTTCAGAACGAGATAAAATTATGAAATTATCGCGTAGTATGGAGACTCGTCTCCCTAACAAAATGACCAGTTTAATGCTGGATGATATCAGGAATGCTGAAAACGAATGTAAAGCTGGATATTTTGCTTGAGCATAAGTACTTATAACTTATAATAATATTATTTATAAAGATAAAGGAAGTTGTGGTGGTACGGAATTTTAAACATGATTCGAATCGAAAGTAATTTATTAAATGTTTCTCGAAACATAACCTGTATGGACACCAGATGTGTGAGTACTTCGCCAATTAAACCCGAGTTAGAAGTGGAGGATTTTAAGAGTGAAAATGTCCCTATTGAAACCACAAATTTTAAAATCAGTGAAGACACCAAATCAGACAGTAATTTATTTCTTCAATTAGAAAACCAGGAAACAATCAAAAATGGTTTATTATTCAGCCAACCTGGTTATAAGTAAGTAAACGTAGTTACTTAGTAAAATACCTTTCAGAACGCACAGTTTTAATTTCATTCCACTCTGGATATTGAACCAAAGATAATCTTACTCGTGCAATAAATATTATTTTTGGTAGAATTTACCTTTTCTTAGATACTTTAACCTATGGGGTAATATCTTGTCAAGAAGATAATAACATTTATTATGTCAAGAAGATGATATTATATGTTAGTGAAAGTACTGTCGCAGCAGTGCCGAAGTTAGGTGAAGCTAATGTCAAAAAAGTGAACCTGCCGAACCTGGTATTTTAAACAATGTAACAAATTAATCGCAAATCTTCTATAGATTTGGTCAGAATTATCACCTTTCAAGGAAAATATGAATATCTATTTAAGATTTACTATTGGTAGGTATGCACTTTCTCTTTATAATATAACCTGAAGTGTGTGCCACATATTTTATATCAGATAATGATATTTTATTGCCTTTTTGACAGGCGATGTATCAGGTTTGTTCGAGTTATTAACGGCCGCGTACCTACTGCGTATTAAAAAAAAAACAAACTATTAATCATGTTTTAGATAACCATCTAAAAAATATTGAGTCATTATTATCCTGCTGCTCCATACCCGTTACCCAGCTTTTAAACAAACATATTCCGGTGCATTCCTATTCTTGACCTATTTTGAAATATATATTTTTTGTGTATTGCAGAAGCTCAACATCCTTTTCGACACAGAATAAGGCCCAACTGAAAACGGAACCAATAAATGACATTGTTAAAATGGAGGGGATTGTTTGCCACGAATGGACAATAAAAAACGAGGAACTAGACATCAAAGAAGAAGATGTGGAACAAGAAGCAACCAGGTAGGAATGAACATACTTACATTTAAAGGAAATTATGCACTGAGAGAAGATTTTTACTACCCTTATAAAAATTTTAACTACAATAGTAAAAAAAAAATGCCTACATATAGGACAAATAAACAATAGCTGTGACAGTAAAATTGATTTTATCATCGCTGTAGTAGTAAAGTCACTTTATAAATATTATCCGGCAGCTACAGGAAAGGAAATTCTTATTCTTACAAAGCCACCTACCACTAACTGAAAAAATACTTTGCTGAGACATTAAAGATATTTTCTTACACCCAGAAAAAGACAGGTTATGTTGGGTAACTTAAATGGGTTCTACACTAGTTAATAAAATGCTAATATTTATGGAGGGTCCATTTTCAGAAAAAGTCATAGTAACATATGTCCTAAATCTCTTAACTTTTGAGATACAGGGTGTTAAAGATTTTCATGTTTTTTTAATAATTTGTTAAGGTTATTTACTTAACTATGTCACAACTGGATTAGGTAGACAGCTGTCAAAACTGTTTATAAAACATCTTACCTACTAGATCCTTTTTAATCTTTGTTATTATATTACCTAATTTCATGGCAGAGTTGCAAACGAATGAATTTAATTTGTTTATAAGAAAACTGTACGTCAAACGACAAAAAATCAAGAGACGATATTTGCTCAGCAAGGAATGAGAATTTCAAAAATTATAAAAGCGTACTATTCTTTTTATCAAAAATGCCGAGAGCAGTTCCTGGCACGAACGCCACTTGTCGGAATAAAAAAAAATGATAAACATCATAAAATGCCTCTTGATGAATAGAAAGTGTGTACCACATTTCAGAAAAATGTCTAGAGCAGTATCACATATACAGGGTGTTATGGAAATGACGTATTATATTTAAATGGGTGACTCCTGTGTCCTAGAGAAGCGCCACAAATTTTTTTTTTTGAAATCGATCGTTTTAAAAGTGGGGTAACAAACACTCTTACTCACATGTCAGTCCGCGCTACTGTACAACATTGCACCCAGACCCAATGGCAATGTTGCTAAACTTAATGTAAAACTAAAATTGCTATAAATTATAAAAAACTAAATAGCGGTACATCAAGGCACATACATAATCCCTTGTTTATTCTTTTTTATAAGAACACTTTATGCACGGGAAACAGATTTTCACGGCAACATTGAACAATACGTAGTGGAAGAGAACTAATAAGTTTTTTGTAAAGACACTATCAGATTATTAGAATTTATTACACGCGATCCGACGAAATTTGACTTGTTGACGTTGTGAACGGCAGCTGTTGTGTCCAGAAGAAACTACCGGTCTTAAAATTACATATTACAATACAACGACCCGAACAAAAACACCTGCAAAACCGACCGGGTTGCTTGGGTGTTGGTTAATGGACAAAAATATCTATATCCCGACGCTGTCTGTTCTATACTGACAGCTTGTAGTCGCTAGCATGCTCTCTTAAATAAGATTGAATTTTTTTAAAGAGGTTGAAAGATAACCATTCAAAAATTCAATGACGTTTGATCTTTTACTTTCCTGTGCTTGTGACAAATTTGAATTTTGTGTGTGATTACTATTATTTGTTATTCAAAACGTTTTTCGCCCTCAGTTTTCTGGAATCATATTTGCTCATAAATGATAGAATGAAAAATTGTTAAAATTATATTTCTTTTTAAAGAGTTTGTCGTGTAGATATGACAACACCGGCCGAAATAAGCTGAGGTCTTTTCACACTGCAGACCTTTTATTTTATTGATTGCGACCGTCGTCAGTAGCGGCCATATAAATTTTCAGATTTCATATAAAGTGTATAATTTCGGTTAATAATTCAAAGCGCCTTTTACGGTTATTTTTCTTCAATTCATTTTCATCTCAGGATTTGCCGGTTTAAATATAATACGTCATTTCCATACCACCCTGTATATTAATAAAAAAGGGGATTTCTTAAAAATCTTTAACACCCTGTATCTCAAAAATACGACGTTTAGGACATATGTTCATATGAAGTTTTTTTTCTGAAAATGGACCCAAGAATAACCTCCTTAAATATTAGAGTGTTATTAAGAAACACCCTGTATATTGTATAGTGTAGGTATACAATAAGTGTAATGTTCCGGAAAAAGCGATATAACTTTAAATCGGTTAGATAAAAAGACAAATAAGAAAAAATATAGAGAAAATAACCTTTACTTTCGTGAGTATGTGAGTACTTGATATACCTGAAGGCTGAAACCCCCCCCTGTCGCAGTTTAAATTTTAGTAAAAAATATCACTTTATTTTGTCCCGTATATTAAATTAAATGAACGGAAAAATAAACCTTGGCTACGCCTATCTCTAGCTAAATATTGGGGTTACGCGTCAGTGGAAAGTTTATCAAAATCCATTAAGCGGATCGAAAGATGTGATGTCACAAAAAGTACTTAAAATTATAGTGAGTCGTTTTGTATGTCCTTCGGTGTAGAAAAGAGTTCGCAAAAAAGTATTACTAACGATTCTATAGCATACGCGGACGATACAGCAGCAATATTCTCTGGCATGATGTAAAAGAAAGACAGAAATCGGACTTTCTGAAATGAAACTTTAGCTTGATTGTTTTGGGCCGATTTTTAACGTACAAAAGACTAACTACATTGCATTTTCTCTTACGGAAGCAAGTCGTCCACACTTTGAAAGCATTCACATTGACCATTTTAATGGAGCCTTAGTTTAGTTTATAATAATGTACCCTGAAAAATAAACAATTTCGTAACTGTCAAACGGTTATTGATCATATAAATTTTCAGAGTTTACCCTGAAAATATGACAACACTTCTCAAAATTCACTGACTTTTTCGCCATATGTTGCTTTGTTTATCTTTCTCCTAGTGTCACCACGTTCTTATTTTTGGTTTGACATCAGGCCATGTACAGGGCATACTAAATTAAAGCACCATTTTTGGAAATTTTCTTCCATAACACCCTGTATAAAGCTATTGCGGAATCAGTAATACGATATGGTGGGGTGGTCTGTATCATAAGGCTGTAAAACAATTAAACGTTGTACAAAATTGCATACTTAAAGTGATAAAAAAATAAGCGAATCTCGACCAAGCAACTAAACACACAAGAACTATTAAATGTTAGATCTCATATTTTGAAAATTTGCTCATTTGTTTCTAAAAACCATGTAAAACACTTACGAAACGAGAAACAAAACAAATAGTAACACAAATACAAATCTTAGATTTGTCAATTATTTAGCACCCAAGGTGTACAGGGTATCCGGAAATGATGAGGGGGTAATTATAGAGCGAGAATAAATGCTACCTCTTCCTATAACATTTTTTCGAAAATTAATTATTATCGGAGTTACAGGGTTACAAGTTAAATTTTATTTGCAGTTTTTTTGCAATGCCCTTTGCCACGCTCATGATATTTTGACGAAATCTCGTATATGGAGCAATTTCGGGATGAGGAATATAAATTTGCCCACCGTTTTTTTCGCTTTTTGTAGAGGGTGCCACCTACGAACCTATACTTGAATTTGCAACTATACACACAAGAACTATTGAATGTTAGATATTTATATATTTTGGAAATTTCCTCATTTGTTTATGATCACTTAAACGAACCTATACTTTAATTTGAATGGTCCCAACTTTTCTGTGCTACACTGTATGCGCATTTTGACTGAATATTTTTATTCTCCTAACCTTTTAACATAAAAAAGTATTTTGTTTAGATAAATCTAACGTTTTCGAGAAAAACGCAAGAATAACATTGCTTTTGCATGTGATGAATAGGAAATCATTTTAATTTATTTTCAACCTTAAGCATGCTTTGGAAACATGCGCTATAGTTGGCGGTCAGACAATCCTTAAATGAAACTTTTTTGGGGGGCTATCTGAAGACGCTTGTATACAGTAAACCTGCGAATAGCGTCGAAGAGCTGATAGAAAGAATTGTTGCTAATTGGGAGGTAATTAAGCCAAAGGAAGGAATATTCCATAGAGTTCGTCGGATTTTTTAAAGAAGAATTAATTTATGCACTGAAGCTGAATGACATCACTTTGAACCTTTGATGTCAATGTTTAATTTATTGTTCTATTAACTTAGTAAGGTATTCAGTAAAACAATCTTCAGCTTGCATAGTTCTGGGGCTATAGCCTCACCCGTGACTAACTAATGGCTTAGCACTCACAAATATAAATTCGTCACGAGAGATTGACGTCCATGAAGTGGTTGCAAAATTAGGCCACTTCGTCTAGAAACGTCAAACTGGGATTAGATATGTTTTATCCCGCTTCCCTATTACTTGTACTTGTACCGGACCAGTCTCCGGCCTCCCGGATAACTTTGAAATAAGGCAACCCAACATACAACAACTAATTTAACATACATTAGCGGTCCATTTGTTTCCTATTTTTTAAATATTGTCTTTTTAAAACATGAACTATTTTCCAAAAATTATTAATTAAACAGTGGCGGCTATTCGGAGGAAGTAGGGGAAGCGTCACTTCCTCGCCTTTGGCGTGAATTATATTGACGCATAACGACAGTCTGGGTGTTTAAGAGTATTTTTCCTTGGTTCTTCCTCTGTATTTTCGCCCACGCGCCGCCACTGTAATTAAGTGTTTAAGTGTCCTGAGATAATGTAAAACTCATCAATATTTCAGTTATTTATCTGAATTCACACCGTATTATTTAGATCCGCCGCTACTGAACATCAATTATCTTTTAGACTAGCGATGCATTAGGTACCCGGCCAATGAGCGTACTACGTATTAAAATAAACACAAAAATAATTATATTTTAAGACGAAAACCTAAACACATATGTTAAATTTTTCAAAACTGTTAATTTTCCACCTTTCACATTTTTCTTTACTCTCATAACCACTTTTTGCACATTTCATCAGAAAACATTTATAATGAAATGTGCCTAATGCTAATCACTCTTTCAGCATCTGAAAATAATTGAGACATTATCCCGCGGCCGGGTACCCGGCTTTTCAATAAATAATTTATTATTCTTGACCTATTCTGAAATCAATATTTTGTGTATTACAGAATCCCAACGTCCCTTTCGACACCGAATGAGGCCCAACTGAAAAGTGAACCAATAGATGACGTGGAGAAAATGGAGGGGATCGTTTATGAAGAGTGGAGAATAAAAAACGAGGAACTAGACATCAAAGAAGAAGATCTGGAACAAAAAGGAAACAGGTAGGAATGAACATTTAAAGGAAATCGTGTGGACCCGTAAGCAATAATTGATTAACTTTTAATCAACAATCATGAGTATGTTTAGTATCAAAATACTCTTTCTTCTTTTAAATACCTTAATAACAGTCTGCTGGTATCCATTACAGATACCAGAATAATATTCGTAACGCTAAATACTAGGTTCACACAGCGTAACAGGTAAATTTCAAATCATGTACCTGTTATTGATTGTTCCCGGCTCATACCTGTTACCAAATACCCGTGACAGGTATTTTGTATCATCCCTACTCCTGGAAGTAAATTATGGATTTTCCCAAATCTCTCCATGTACCCTTAATTTCTATTCACTTTTTCAGCGTGGTGGAATCTCGTGTGAAACATACGACGCAAACAGAAAACTTTGAAACGGAGAACGTTCCCTGTGACCAGCCGACCTTTCGAAAAGATTATTTAAGGACGGAAGACGTTCGGAAGTTCAAATGCCCTGAATGTGACTATCGGACCCCCCGAAAACGTAATTTAAAGGCTCATATGATGCGACATATAAATTCAGAAAAGGCTAAGAAGTACAAATGCAATGACTGCGACTATCAGGCCTTCCAAAAATCTCATTTAAAGATTCATATGCTGCGGCATATGAATCCGGAAGAAGTTAACAAATTCAAATGCGGTCAATGTAAATTTAAAACAATGTATAATAGCAGTTTCAAGGCGCATTTGCTCCTACATGTAAATTCAGAAGACGTTAAGAAGTACAAATGCAATTACTGTGACTATCGGAGCTCCCGAAAATGTTATTTAAAGCGTCATATGATGCAACATATAAATTCAGAAGACGTTAAGAAATTCAAATGCAATGACTGTGACTATCGGGCAAGCAGGAAAGATTATTTAAAGACTCATATGATGCGACATGTAAATTCAGAAGACGTTAAGAAGTTCAAATGCAATGACTGTGACTATCGGAGCTTCCGAAAATGCCATTTAAAAGTTCACATGCTGCGGCATATGAATTCGGAGGAAATAAGATTTAAATGCGGTCAATGTAAATTTGTAACAATCTATAAGAAAAATTTGAAGTTGCATTCACTGCGGCATATAAAGCCAGAAGATCTAAAGCAACACAGTTTCCAAACTTAACACGGGCATATTTTATATATCATCAGAAAGTTAATGTTGATGCAACGAAGAAAGCGAATGGTTTAACTGGTGTTTTAATGTAGTTCGATGACTTCTTTGGCATGCTCCTTCGGTGGACAAGTTCTATGTATGTCTACTACAGGGTGATTCACGACGAGCTGCCAGTAGAACTTTATGGAGAATTACTGAACATATCTTACTGAAACTTTGGAGATTTAGGTTATCTAAAATACTGACATATGTTTCTGTAATTTCCGGTTATACCGGAAGTAGCTGCTTCGTTTTTTAAATACAACATGATAATTTTAATTTTTTTTATCGATCAACCATTAAATTCTAGACAAATTTTATAGAACATAATTTTGTCTGACTCTGTCAGCTTTTAAGATATCTGAACTTTTTGTAATTATATGGCAATTCATGAAATAATCCATATAATTTTATTACCTTAGCTCTTGGATTAAACAATTTTTCTTATCGAATAGCTAGAATATCGGCGAATCTAAAAAAAAATTAAACTTGGCAAAAATGTACAGGTTGGTCACAATTCAAGGTTTACTGTGAAGGAATTCAACCATTACAAACTTTCTTATTTCAAACGGAACATCCCGTATGTTTTGAGTTAATTAAATGACAAATTAGATGTTCTTTAAAATGAGTATTTACTGTTCTATACCTTTATCAAAGCGTTCCTCAAAAGAATCAAATTTATTCCGAAAAGAAATTTTTCAAGTGTGCACAATCGTACATTGGGTTCTGGATACTGATGTCTATACGGAGGAAAATTGATGCATGATAATTGCAGCAATTTGAAAATTCTTGAGGCGCGCATGCAAAAGAATAATCAAAACTAATTTTTAACTCCAATGCTCTCTGGCCTCATCATTGATGAGCAGTTTGGGTGTCGGGCGGGTAGATCGACTGAGCTCAACCTGGTGTCTTTTGTTGACTTTTTGTCGGGCGCCGTGGAGGTGGGTTGTCAGGTTGACTGCATTTATACTGATTTTTTCAAGGCATTTGATAGGGTGAATCATGAGCTGCTTATTTATAAATTGGGGGCTTTGGGTTTGTATGGGCCGCTGTTGCAGTGGCTTCGGTGCTATCTCAGTGGTCGGGTCCAGACAGTGCGTGTGAAGGGCTTTCTATCGAGAGTCATCGAGGTAACATCCGGTGTACCCCAGGGATCCCATTTGGGACCCCTGTTATTTAATGTTTTTATTAATGACATAATGAAATCCCTGTCCTGTTGATGCCTCTTGTTTGCCGACGACATGAAGATCTACACCAAGGTATCCTCAATGGATGACGCCTTGAACCTGCAGGCACAACTTGATGCCTTTGGCGCCTGGTGTGTGCATAACGGAATGGATTTGAATGTTCGAAAGTGTCATGTTATGCGTTTTTATCGCCTCAGAAATCCTGTAAGATTTCCTTATTACCTCAATGGGATTCAGCTGGAATCCAAGGACACTGTTAGGGATTTGGGTGTCACTCTTGACAGTTCTCTTTCTTTCATCCCACATGTCAGCAACATAGTCAGCAAGGCCTTGCAGATGCTGGGTTTTGTGAAGAGAGCCACTCATGACTTTCATGGCACGAACTCAATTAAACTGTTGTACTGTGCGCTGGTCAGGCCCTGTTTGGAGTACTGCTCTAGTGTATGGTCTCCTTCTTATACAGTCCACATTCGTAGCCTTGAAAGTATACAGCACAAATTCTTACGTTATATTTCCTTTAAGAGCAATCTTGTGCCCGATTACCAGATCTTACAATCCCAATTAAACTTGTTATCCCTTGAAACCAGACGTCAGCATAGAGACCTTAGATTTATTTACAACCTTCTCAATTACAGAACTGACTTCTCCTACTTGCTTTCAAAGATAAATCTGCATGTACCTATCAGGAACACAAGATCTGAAACACTGTTTCATTTGCCATTCCATAGGACAAATTACCCTTATCATTCTTCCATGTCCCGAATTTTGAGATTGGCAAATCTTTCGGTTGCGGAGTGTGGCCTAGAGTTTGCTGGCATTTCCTATTCTGAATTTCAAAGACATCTGAGACTGAATCTTACTACTCCTATAATTATAGGCTGAGATATGTTTTATGGGTATTAGCCGCTGTGTGTTGAATGTTAAGTTAGTTTTTGAATGTCAATTTTTGGAATTTTTTTTGTAATGTTTTTAATTGTATTACTCTTGTAATTTTTAATTTTAAAATTTTAATTTTAATTTTTGTTAATATTTTTAAGTCTCTGTAATTAAATTTCAACCCGTTAATTCTTAAATAAATAAATAAAAGTTTATTACTTATTTCCACCTTCTTGTAAAATTAATATTTGACCCATTAAATTCAAGACAATTTAAAATAAATCGACTGCACATGATTTACAAATTCTATTGAGAATAGAAAGTTGTTTTTCTTAAGAAAATATTGCCGCCTTCAATTTGATTCCGTATAGACATCAGTATACAAGTATACAGTACCTAATGTACAATTGTTTTGGTAGCACACTTGAGAAAATAGTATTTTTGGAACAAATTTTATTTTTTAAGCAAACGCTTTGATATAGGCATAGAACAGTAAATACTCATTTTAAAGAACATCTAATTTGTCATCTAATTAAATCAAACCACACAGGGTGTTAAATTTAAAATAAGAAAGTTTTTAATGGTTGAATTATTTTTGTGCCAAGTTTGAGGTATTTTTGAGACTTGTTGATCTTCTACTTGTCTTGTACTTTGAGTAAAACGTTCGATTCGATTGATCATGATATATTGCTTCGTAAATTAGAGTGCTATGGTGTTCGCGGTTCAACTATTGATTTTATTAGGTCATACCTGTCAAATCGAAAGATGACGGTTTGTGCGAGCTCTAATCATCAAACCTTTTTCTCACAGGTAATTATAGTTAATAAGAGTGTACCGCAGGGTTCTATATTGGGTCCGATATTGTTTCTGATATTCGCGAATGATTTTATCATTGAGGTAAAATCGACATTTCATCTCTGTATCAGTTCGCAGTTAATACTTCACGCATAGTGTTCTGTGCTGATAACATTTTATTGTCAACAAAAACCTGTTGAATTGCAGCGAGCGTGTTAGAATGGTGTAAGGTCAAAGCTTGTTTTAAATACCAGTAAGACATCTTAAACTATTTTCCGAGGGCAAAAAATTAATCTTTGTATGTTTCTATTGATGGAAAGGGTGTGGAGCAGGCTCAATCTGTCAAATTTCTAGGTGTAACATGAGAGGACAGTCTGCAGTGGTCACAACAGGTGAATGCAGTTGTGATAAAAATCAGTAGGGCAGCATATGCCATTCGTTTCTTGCGTCACCAGGTGAGTTTAAATGTTATGAGGACTTTTTATATGGCCAGTGTTCAGTCTGTAATTGCATACAGTATTTTGTTTTGGTATCGTGCTTCAGTTGCGAATGCACATAAGGTTTTTGTAATGCAAAAAAGAATAGTCAGGATTATGTTCGGGATGCTGGATTCTCGTAGGGGTAAGTTTAAGCCGTTAAATATCATGACTGTCCCGTCTATATTCATATATAGCCGTGCTGTATTTGTAAAGTCTAATTTTCAATTGTTTCTAAGGAATAGTGATGTTTCAAATAATATTCTAGCTAGGGGTAGAGACGATTTGGTTACACCTATTCACCGGACATGTTCCTATTTTGTTCAAAATTATTGGCGTGTTTTATTTATTCTATTTTGATTCTGTTTTGTTTTTGCTTCTGACATTAGCATTTTTGTTTTTGTAATAATTTTTTTTTGTTTTTATCGTTAATGTTTGTTTTTAAGATTGTTTTATTTTTTATTTAAATTTGAAATTTTCTGGTTCTATATGTATTATGATTCTTTTTTTCTGTATTTAATTGACGTTGTCAATGTTCACTAGATATTTCATCACCATGCATTTGCCAAATAATTACAAAAATTCCTGATATCTCAAAAATTTGCAGAATCGGGTAAAAACATGTTTCATAAAATTTGCTTACAAGTTGACAGCTACTTCCGGTATAACCAGAAACGACAGGAACATCTGAATATTTTAGTTAAAGATAGCATCGATAGACCTAAGTTTCAGAAAGATATGTTCAGTAGTTCTTCATAAAGTTATAATGGAATCTCCTGGTGATAAATCATCCTGTAAAAAATACCTATATAGGGGGCAATAAAAAAATAGCTGTGACAGTAAAATTGATTTTGCTGGGTATATCATTGCTGTAGTAGTAAAGCCGCTTTATAAATATTTTCCTGCAGTTACAGCAAAGGAAAGTTCTTATTCTTACAAAACCACTTACCAGCGATTGAAAAGATACTTTGAGATTTCTTACGCCCAGCCCAGAAATGCCAGGTTATGTTTGGTAATTTTTTTAAAGTGGTTTATTCAAAATCTGTTCTACTTCTACAAATATACATATACAAAAAATTCAGCACAATATACCGTTTTCCTGTTTAGGCGGGTTATTTATACAGGGTGTTACAAATTCGGCCTTCGCACCATTGGGATTTCGGAGACGGTAAGAGATAAGTCGGTTATATTGCGGGAAAGTTGCGTTATTATGAGCCCAATAATATACCGCATACAAAAATAAATACAGGGGCTTTCAAATTATTTGGAAAAATCTAAAATTTTGCGTTAGGTTTTTATTTTTTCCTGACTTTGTTCGAAGAGATGTCCAAAAATTAATTTCACTTTTTCATTGCTGCTTTTTATTCGCCACAAGATGCCATCACCACATCTTTAATGTGACGTTTCGTCTTTGGGTCAACATCATCAACTTCTTTAAATACTTACCTATACCTTTTTAAATTTATATAAATTGTATTATATTTATACCTTATTATATTTTACGGTTCACATAAGCTTTCCCGGTGGTGGTGGTATTAACCTTCACATTACGGTATTTCGTGGCAAATTCCCGCTTGTGTGTGTGGGGGGAGGTTGGTGTCCCCTTGTTAACATCGAAAAGATCCATTCTATATCTTGATGGGCCTATATTATGTTGTATAATATCACGTACTGATATTTTAAGGTTGTGTAAAATATAATAAAATATATTGTTGCCTTATGTATTTATTTATACATCTATTTTTAATTTAATGTATGAATACTCACAAGAGAGTGGCTCAATATTTGCATTTCAAGCGATTAAGTTGCCGGCGAAGCACTTTTTGATCATTATACAATCATTAAATGTATGTGGTGGAATTAAAAACTTACCTTGTGACCATCAAATGAGCATATCATAGAGAACATATATTTATTTGGGTTGGCATTCCTGACCAACGGACAACTATTGTCAAAACTAAATATTCCTTTGAACTGACGGGAAGCCACGCTTTGTAATTTCTATGCGCTGTGATTTTGTAGTTTCTGTTTTGATCTACTATAATAGATAAAATATCATATATATTTCAGAACGAGATAAAATTATTGAATTATCGCGAAATATGGAGACTCGTCTACCCAGTTTGATCAGTTTAATGGTGGATGATATCAGGAATGCTGGAAACGAATGCAAAGCTGGATATTTTGCTTAAGCATACTTATAATAATATTATTTATAAAGATCAAGAACGTTGTGGTAGTACGGAAGTTTTAAATATGATTCGAACCGAAAGTAATTTATTAAAGGTTCCTCGAAACATAACCTCTATGGAGACCGAATGTGTGAGTGCTTTGCCAATTAAACCCGAGTTAGAAGTTGAGGATTTTAAGAGTGAAACCACAAATTTTAATATCATTGGAGACACCAAATCAGACAGTACTTTATTTTTTCAATTAGAAAACCAGGAAACAATGAAAAATGGTTTGTTATTCAGCCAACCTAATTATAAGTAAGTAAACTTAGTTACTTAAATACCTTTCATAATGCACAGTTTTAATTTCTTTCCACTCTGGATATAGAACCAAAGATAATGTTACTCGTGCTATAAATATTGTTTTTGGTACAATTTACCGAGAATTTACCTTTTCTTAGATACTTAAACCTATGGGTGGTATCATGTGAAGAAGATAATAACATTTGTTATGTCAATTAGTCAGAGTTAAATATGTTAGAGATGGAGGAGTAGCAATTCGATGCAGTGACAGCCGGAGGGAAGATGTTATAAATGTACGTGATAGTCTTAAAAGCTCACTGGGCCAAAATTATGAAATAAAGATTCCCGATAAAAAAAATCCAAGGATTATAATTTTCAATATAAATGAAGCAGAATTAAAAGAGCAGGAAGACATCTTAAATAAGATGATTTTACAAAACACTATTAATACAGACCCTACTAAGAGAGAACTAAAAATAGTACATTCATATAAAAACAAGAGAGATATGATGAATGTAATTATACAAATGGATACACAAACATATGAATGTATCGGAAAGAAGGACAGAATACATATTGGATGGAGAACATACTTTTACAAGGACAGTTTAAATGTTAAACAGTGTTTTAATTGTTGGAAGTTTGGCCATATTGCTAAAGAATGTAAAAGAGAAAAACCTACCTGTCAAAAGTGTGCGGGGGAACATAGAGAGAGGGAATGCGATTCAAATGAATTGTGTTGTGTAAACTGTAAATATGCCTCAGAAATATTAAAAATACCATCAATAGACTGCAACCACAAAGCATATGATCGACAATGTGAGGCGTATAAGAGAATAGTGGAACAATTACAAGAAAAGATAAATTATCCAGAACTACATAGGGGTAGAAATCAAATATAGCAACCAAAGGTAAAACTAATGTACTTAAATATACAAGGTCTAAATACACACAAAACGCAATTAGAATGGATTGTTAATCAAAATAGACCTATAATTATATATGTCTCTCGGAAACCCATGTTACTGAAGACTTTACTCAACATGAAATAGACATTAAGGGCTATAATTCAGTTTGTAGTTTTTCAGAGAGTGCTCATACAGGTGGGACAATTATTTATATAAAAAAAGGATACAGATACAAGGAAATTGTAAATATTGTCAAAGGTAAGAACATGTGGATATCTGGAATAGAAACTAGATTAGAAAAACAGAAATATTATTTATACAGCATATATCATTCACCCAGTGCAAGTAATGCAGAATTCTTAGAAATGCTGGACCAGTTTTTTAATGATATAAATCTGGATGCAATATATATAATGATAGGCGACTTCAATATAGATTTAGCAAGCAATAGTTTCTATGCAGGAAGTCTAAATAACCTAATAAATAAGTATGGCATACACCAATTAGTTCAAGGATATACCCGCATAACCAACAACTCCTCCACAAAAATTGACCTTATATTGACAAACAAGAAAGAAATAACTCATGAAATACTCCTGACTCCCAAAATCACTGACCACTCGATTATTGAAGTACATCTTACAGAAGAACACACTAAAAGAACTAAAATACAAAGGTACAGAAATTACGAGCAAATGAACATAACACAATTTCAACTTAGACTGATGGAAATGAATTGGCAGACAGACTCTTCAGATATGAATATGTTGGCTGAAAACTTAATTGAAAATATAATAACTGCACTGAATGAATTTGCACCAGAAAAAGTAAAGCACATAGAAGAGAATTGGGGAAATAAAATGTGGTGGAATCATGAAATAAACATCGAAATGAAACTAAGAGACCAATTGTACCAAAGAGCAACTATAACTAAGAACGAGGGGGACTGGGAACGTTTCAAAATACAGAGAAATAAAGTAGTAGGGATGATAAGAACAGCTAAGACTACCTACTTCAATGAGAAAATAGATGAGGTAAAAGATAATTCATTGGAAATGTGGAGAACACTAAAGAAATTAGTTAAGGTTCAGGGCCATGAAGATATTAAAAATGAAGTTTTGTTTAATCATAAATTTATAAATGGAAATAAAATATGTGAGAGTTTTAATGATTTCTTTTTGGAAAGTATTAAACAGATATCGGAAAGCATAACACCAAGTAAAACACATGAAGAAAGTATAGAACTTATAGAAACTCAACATAGAAAGGAGAACTTTCATACCTTGGAAATGCATGAACTACGTAAAATTATTAAAAGAATGAAAAATAAAGAAAGTAACATAGACGGAATTACAGTTAAAATAATAAAAGAAGCCTTTGAAACCATCGGGGATAAATTGCTTAATGTAATTAATCACAGCTTGGAGTATGGTAAATTTCCAGAAAAATGGAAGCTGAGCACGATTGTTCCTATTGAGAAAAAGCCCGGTACTGTAAAGTGTGAGGAGTTTAGGCCAATTAATATGGTTCCCCCATATGAGAAGATGCTAGAGATGTGTGTTAACGACCAAATAGTACATTATTTAGAAAGTAACAATATCCTAAGTACCCATCAAGCGGGATTTCGAAAGGGGAACTCTTGTGAAAGTGCCTTGCAGGGTGTTCTTTTTGACTGGAAGGCTGCGCTAGAGGAGAAAAAAATAATAGGTGTAGTTTTCCTAGACTTTAAACGAGCATTTGAAACAATAAACAGAAATTTATTGTTACTTAAAATGAAAAAATATGGTTTTGGAGATGTGATCTTGAAATGGCTAAATGAATACTTAAGTGAAAGAACACAGGTAACAATATATGGTGCTAAGTCAACACCGAGACAAACAGTGCATGGAGTACCACAAGGGACTGTACTGGGGCCAACACTATTTATTCTCTATATAAATGACATTATAAAAATAATTCATAATTGTAAAATTCAACTATTTGCGGATGATACAATTATATATGTAATAGGTGATAGGATTGATGAAATAATACATATTCTAAACGTGGAACTTAAAAATATATCTGAATGGTTAAGTAACAACTGTTTACAACTAAATATAAGTAAAACAAAGACAATGATTATTAGAGATAAGCATAATAACATTGATGTTAATGTAAGCACAGATAAGGTAAATATCAATGATGAGGTGATTGAAATGGTAGATCGTTTTACATATTTGGGGTGTGTGATAGACGAAAATTTAACATTTTCGGGACATTTCATGTATATTACAAACAAAATAGCAAAAAAATTGAATGTGTTGGGGCGTGTATCAGGGGTCCTGAGTACTTGGGCGAGATTGACTGTATATAAAACAGTCATCTCGCCACATTTTTACTTTTGTTCCACATTGTTATTTTTAATGAATAATTCAGAATTAGATACATTACAAAAAAAACAAAATAAGGCTCTGAGAATAATACTGGGATGTAATAAATATACTAGACGGTCTGTTATGTTAAATTCTACAAACCTTTTGAGTGTGAGACAAACTGTAACATATAATACAATGATATTTGTGTATAAAATGTTGAATCACCTGGTACCAGAGCATCTCATAGGTAATTGCAGGTTTGTTAGGGACATACATACATACAATACCCGTTCAAGAAATGACTTTTATTTGGATAGAGTCAGAACTAGTTTTAGTCAGAATAGTCTGTTTTATAAGGGGTTGAGGCAATACAATGAGCTTCCTGAGCATGTTAAGGGTAGTGACAGTTTACTAAGTTTTAAAAGGTCATGTAAATCATATATTAAACAACACATCAGAATATAACAGTGAATTGAGTATCTGAAAAATTTTGCAATTGGGTAATTGTCATGGCACTTGCATGGTTGGGTAACTGGTGCTTAAATTGGAAATTTTTTTAAATTGTTATTATTGTTTTTGTTATTATTTGTAAAATTATAAATATGTAACAATGCTAGCCGTGTGCTATTAATAAAGATTATTATTATTATTAAGAAGATGATATTATGTCAAGTTAGTGAAAATATTGTTGCCACAGTGCCAAAGTTATATAAAGCCAATGTCAAAATAGTGAACTTGCCGAACCTGATATTTTAAACAATGTAACAAATTTATCACAAATATTCTACAGATTTAGTCAAAATTATCACCTTTCAAGGAAAAAATGAATATTGATTTAAGATTTACTATTGGCAGGTATGCACTTTCTCTTTATATTTTTGAATAAAGAACAATTATTCAAAGCTTTACATAATACAACCTGAAGTGTGTGCCACATATTTTATATCAGATTTTATTGTCTTGACGACTATATTGTCTTTTTGACAGGCGATGTATCAGGTTTGTTTGGTTTATTAACGGCCGTGTACCTACTGCATAGTAAAAAAATTAGGTTTTAGGTGAGCATCTAAAAAATATTGAGTCATTATCGTGCTGTTCCATAGCTGTTGCCCGGCTCTTAAACAAACATATTCCGGTGCTTTCCTATTCTTGACCTATTTTGAAATAAATATTTTGTGTGTATTATAGAAGCTTAACATCCTGTTCGACACGGAATGAGGCGCAACTGAAAACTGAACCAATAGATGACATTGTTAAAATGGAGGGGATCATTTTACATGAAAGGACAATAAAATCCGAGGAACTAGACATCAAAGAAGAAGATGTGGATCAAAAAGCAACCAGGTAGGAATGAGCATACAGTGATACCTCAAGATACGAGTTTAATTTGTTCCGTCACCTTGCTCGTATGACAATTTGCTTGTATCTCAAAGCAATTTTCCCCATTGAGATTAATTGAAATGCCATTAATCCGTTCCAGCCCCAAAAATGCTAACCCAATTGTTTTTGTTGCGTGTTTTTGAATAAGAGAAATGTATTATTTTAAAAAAAAACTGTCCAATGAGGTTTGTTTCTTCCTCCCTTTCAGAATGCTGCGGTTTGAGAAATTCAAAAATAATTTTTATTAAAAAAAAGAGAAGTGGCTTACTATTATTTTCTTCAAAAATACCGAGGGCAATTCCGGCACGAACGTCACTGGTCGGACTAAAAAAAAAGCATGATATACATCATAAAATGTCACAAAAATATCTAGAGCAGTATCACAGATATTAATAGAAAAGGGGATTTTTTGAAAATATTTAACACATTGTATCTCAAAAGTTCAGACTTTTAGGACATACAGGGTGACAATTTAAAAACTTGAAATGGCCATATATTAGAAACGAAAAACTGAAGAAAAAAACGCAAAAAACAGTTTCTATAAAACGAAGGGGGAACAAAAACATTCGTATTAGCCTACCCCTATCTGCAACCCCTTGGACAGGGTGAGATATACCCTTAAAATCTTAAATAGAAAGGAGGTCGAGTGATACATCATTTTGAAGCTCTTGAAAAATGATTTCCAATAGTACCATAGAAAGGTACATTTCAGGAAATTCTTCTCTGTTTATTAAGGAAAACAATAAATGAAAAGACAATTTTGAAATTTTTTATTATTAGTTAATTAAATGTTCAAAATGATTGCTACCAATATCCTGGCATATTAAGAGATATCTCTTAAGAATTCTAAACAGTTTAAGCCTCGGTATTTCGTATTGGTTTATTTGCTATTTTTTTTTTGTCAAAAAAAAAAATTTGATTATAAATATTCGCATTTTATTATCACAGAATTTACCTTAAAGGTAACTTCTACTAGTATTATTATTTTAAGAACAGTTAACTTTCGGTTCAGTTTAAACGAAAAGCAGCACTTCTTATCTTTAACAATGGTGTACAGCACAGCTGAACGGGTAGAAATTATTTTCTTTTATGGTTCCCACGATCAATGTTTTTTAAGAACAGCTCAACGTTTTAACAAAAGGCATCCAGGTCAGAATGTAAGCCCGGAGTATGTTCGCCAACTAGTAGCCAAATTTAAAGAAACTGGTTCTGTCGCGATATAATAAAGAGAAATCAACCGAGACTAGCCGACGAAGCAGCGCAAATTGAAATTCTGGGGCAGTTTGCAAAGAATTCAACTTTATCAACTCGTCAAGCAGCTGTAGCAACTGGATTATCTCGTGAATCAATAAGAAAGGTACTTAAAATTCATAAGTTTTATCCCTATAAACTGCACATACTGCAAGAACTTGGTGACGACGACCCTGACAGAAGAATACAGTTTTGTGAAATAATGACAGATAGAATTACGGCAGAACCTCGACTAGTTAAAAATATTTGCTTCAGTGATGAGTGTACCTTTTATTTAAATGGGCATATTAATAAGCAAAACTGTCGTTACTGGAATGACGAGAACCCCCACGTATTTAGAGAAGGGCATACCCAGTACCCCCAGAAAATTAATGTTTGGGCTGGTATATTGGGAGATGGTATTATCGGCCCAATATTTATACAAGGAAATTTAAATGGCGACAGGTATGCTGAAATGCTACAGAGGTCTATCGAACCACTAATAGTGCGAGAATTAGAAAATCAGAGGGACATACTCGGAATTTATCTTTAGAAGGACGCTTCCAACATGATGGAGCACCTCCGCATTATGTAGTTCCCGTTAGGCAGTGGTTGGATGATAATTATCCCAACCAGTAGATTGGAAGAAGAGGTCCTGTTGAATGGCCACCTAGATGCCCGGACCTAACACCTCTTGACTTCTTTTTGTGGGGTCACCTAAAATCTGTGGTTTTTAAAACGCAACCTGAGTCACTAGAGCAACTTCAGCATAGAATAGTTCAGGAATGCCGTGCTATATCCAGAGAAACCTTTGCAAATGTACGTGAAGAATTTCAAAGTAGGCTTTATTATTGTCTTCAAAACAACGGAAATCATTTTGAATATTTAATTAGCTAATAATAAAAAATTTCTAAATTGTCTTTTCATTTATTGTTTTCCTTAATAAACAGAGAAGAATTTCCTGAAATGTACCTTTCTATGGTACCATTGGAAAGCATTTTTCAAGAGCTTCAAAATGATGTATCACTCGACCCCCTTTCTATTTAAGATTTTAAGGGTTTATCTCACCCTGTCCAAGGGGTTTCAGATAGGGGTGGGCTAATACGCTTGTTTTTGTTCCCCCTTCGTTTTGTAGAAACTGTTTTTTGCGTTTTTTTTCTTCAGTTTTTCGTTTCTAATATATGGCCATTTCAAGTTTTTAAATTGTCACCCTGTATGTTCATATGAAGTTCTTTTCCTGAAAATGGACCCAAGAATAACCTCCTTAAATATTAGCATGTTATTAAGAAATACCCTGTATATTGTATAGTATAGGTATACAATAAATGTAATGTTCTGGAAAAAAATAACTTTCAATCTGTTAAAGATAAAAAGACAAATAAGAAAAAATATAGAGAAAAGACTAAATTTTAGTTAAAAAGATCACTTTATTTTGTCTTGTATATTTAAGTGAACGGAAAAATAAACCTTGGCTATGCCAATGTCTAGCTAAATAATAATAATGCTTTTATTTCTTCAATTAAAAAGTAACACATGTCAGCAATACAATGATTGAAGAAAAGTTCAAGAAATAAAACTCTTCTACGATTTACAATTAGTTAATCAGGTAAAAATTTTAGAAAAATTCCTGAAAAGTGTAACATTCTCTTTATTATTATCTCTATATAATTATCTGTCATTTAGCGCATTATTTTTTTTAACACTTTATTTTTGAACTAAAAACAGTACATAATGTCTTATGACTGGTAACAAGTCCTAATAATAAATATATTATATAATAATATTACAATAATTATGCTCTGAGATGAAAACTAATTAACTATTCTACACCCATACAGAACCATCAATCACTTTCGCAGCAAGAAAAAGCGAACAATATATAATTTGTCATAAAGCATTCAGTCTTAAATCCTAAAACTGCACTGAACTTTGTTGTATAAGCATTTGTTTTATTTTTTTTGCAAAGACTTATTATAGTAGTAGAGTTATTATAGTATTTATAGGCATTATAAACAGTATTCCTCTGATAAAAGGCAGACCTGTGATTGTCTGGCAACAGCAATCCCCGCCTTCGAGTGTAATGCCCATGATCAGGCCGATTAGCATCAAGAACTGATTTATTTTTAAAAGCATAAATACTTACCTCCATAATATAGACACCAAAAACTGTTAATATGTTTAATTTCATGAAACTGGCCCTACATGAATCTCTGTGCGATAATCCCTCCAGACATCTAATAGCGCGCATTTGAAGTAAAAATACCCTCCCAACATGTCTACCAGTGCCCCAGTTTAAGATTCCATACCGAATGTGAGAATGAAAATTCGAGTAATAGACTGCTACCAGCGTATCACCACTACAATGATTAGTTAGATATTTCATGGCAAAACAGGTGCTACGTAGCCTAGAACAAAGCGTTTCTATATGTTCATTCCACTGTAAGTTGTTATCAAAAATTACCCCCAACATCTTTGTGCTCAAGGAGGGTTCTATACACTCAGATATATTCTGAAAAAGAGATAAACCGTTTCCTTGCCCAGCATATGAAAAAACAATAAAACTAGTTATACTTTTGTTTATTACTAATTTATTCTTTTTGGACCACAATATGACCCTTTCATAAACCTTTTCAGCTGTAGTTTTAAGTGTTATTAAATCTGGTCCCACCATTAATATGTTCGTGTCATCCGCATATATGTCGGTAAAAACAAGCTGAAAGTTATCACTAAGAAAAAATATCAAATCATTTGCAAAAATAATGAAAAACAAGGCTCCTAGGATTGATCCCTGTGGGACACCTTGCGTTAAGAGCCTAGAACTGTTGTCCAACACCACATATTGAAACCTACCCTCTAAGTACGATTTAATTAAATTAAGCGCTCTGTCTCTAACACCATACCGATATAATTTCACTATAGTCCGTTTTGTTGCAGTTGATAGCTCATATCGAGGGTTGAAGCCATAAAACAACCGTAAACCATAGGCGTTGCCAATAGTAATTACCTTATTTAATAAGAAAATTGGCCTCTGTCCATTGTTAAGTAGGATTAGGGTTAAAGTAGGTACAACAGGGGTAATTAATTTACCTATTTTTGCCTGCTTTAGGATGTTATTACGCCATTTGATGTGCGTTTGTGGTGTATGTATTTAGTTGTATTTAGATACTGCATTATCTCAAAGTTGAATTATTTCCTATACTTGTAACAATGGCTTCAAGTTTTTCGCCAACGTGTCTTCGTCAAATTAGCAAGAGTGCATATTCTCTCCGAGAAAAGACATTAATATTAAACGTGCATGATGCTCTAGTGTACCAGAAACCTGCAAGTGATGTTCGTAGCATCATTGCAGAGTGTGCCAATATGGTAGGAGTTGGAGAGGCTACTATATATAGGTTCTTGCGTGAAAGAAAATCTAAGAACCTCAGTGAGCCAAAACCACTCCCAGGAAAGAAACCGTTAGAAATTGACAATTTCATTAAAAATGGTATTAGAAGAAAAGTACATAGTTTTTATTTTGCCAAGGAAATACCAACTATAGACAAAATTTTACAAGCCATTAACTACGACGAGGACTTACCACAGCTATCACGAACGAAACTATGGAAAATACATGTCCTAAGTTCTCGACAAGCTGTCATGGAAGGCTGGTCAACAGGACTTAGACCACCATCTAGAAAGGGACGCAGACTTATTATAACTCATATAGGAAGTTCAAATGGCTTCTTGGATCAAGGATTATTACAATTCCAGTCGAATTCTACTAAAGACTACCATGAAGAAATGACTGCTGATGTTTTCGAGGAATATTTTAAGCAAATGATAGAATACATTCCCGCTAATTCTGTAATAGTGATGGATAATGCCAGCTATCACTCTAGGCTAAAAGAGAATCTTCCCACAACTTCATGGAAAAAGGCGGAAATCGTAAACTGGTTACAACGAAAGGAATTGAGTTACGATAATACCATGGTAAAAAAAGAACTTTTGGATATTGTTAGGCTACATAAATCACAGTATAAAAAGTATGTTATTGACGAGATGGCAAGAGATCGAGGTATTATAGTGCTCCGTTTACCACCTTATCATTGTGAGCTAAATCCTATCGAATTAATATGGGCTCAAGTAAAAGGATATGTTGCTAGAAATAACAAAACTTTTAAAATGCAAGAAGTGCGACACCTCTTGCTTAATTCTTTAGCAAATGTGTCATCAGAAAATTGGCAAAACGCCATAAAACATGCTATAGTAGAGGAACAAAAAATGTGGGAACTTGACAACGTAATTGACACAACTATGGAAATTGAGCCTTTAGTAATAAGCGTAGGACATGATGACTCTTCAGATTCTTCTGAGGACCATTTTATCGAGTTATAATTATTGAAATTGTCAATATTTTTTGATCTGTAAATAAATTAGTTTTCTTGTAAATAAATTCATAAAATCATAAAATCTATTATATTTAAATAAAATAATAAGCGGTTAGATTAAAAACCCAACTCTCCGACCATGATGGGCCGTTTTAATCATTATCCTTTCATTTCATTTTATGGCTCTATTGTTACTTTATCTGGTACCCGGTGGAATAGGTCAAAATTTCTTCATCTTTATGCTAGATGTACGTAAAAAGACCATTTTATAGGTAAAATATTTTAGGCCACCGGGCCCTTGTTTTGAATCTTTAATGAGGGTATCGAGCTATCAACGGCAACGAAACAGACTATAGGAGCAAGTCATGGTCCACCAAGTCGAAAGCTCTAGAAAAATCAATAAATAACTGTTGATTGATTCTATTACTATACCTACTTAAACCTCTGGGGCTGTTGTTGTCAAGAAGATAATAACATTTTTATGTCAAAAAGAAGATATTATGTCAAGTTAATAAACGTGCTGTCACAGCAGTGTAGGTAAAGCATAAAGCTAGCGTCAAGAAAAGTGAACTTGCCAAACCTGGTATTTTAAATAATTTAACAAATGGATTATTTAGTCGAAATTGGAAATGATCACCTGGCATGGCAAACATGAATATTTATTTAAGATTAATAATTGGTATGCAATTTCTTTATGATAAATACACTCTGAAATGTGTGCCTCATATTTTGTATCAAATTTTATCTTAACAGTGGCGGATCTATGGAGGGGGGAAGGGGCTCGATGAGCTATAGCCTCACCCATGACTAACATTTAAAATGCGTGAGGTAAGGTTGAATGACTTAGCAAAAAGCAGTGGCAAATATAAATTCGTCACGGGTGATTGACGTCCATGAAGTGGTTAATACTTTTTGCAAAATTAAGCCTCTTCGTCAAGAAACGTCAAACTGTGATTAGATATGTTTTATCCCTCTTCCCTTTAATTATTTTATTGTATGTGTCTCGTTTTAAACTATTACTTGTACGGGACCAGTCTCCGGCCTCCCAGATAACCCTCGAATAATGCAACCCAACATACAACAACTAATTTAACTAACTAATTGTAGTAATTAATTAACGATTATCCTAGCCGGGATATTTCGGACATTAGCGGTCGATTTGTTTTCGATTTTTTAAAGATTGTCTTTTTAAAACATGAACTTTTTTCCAAAAATTATTAATTAAACAGTGGCGGCTATTCGGAGGAGGTAGGGGAAGTGTCACTGCCTCGCCTGTGGGTTTGTAACGACACTCTGTGTGTTTAAGAGTATTTTTCCTTGGCTCTTCCTCTATATTTTCGCCCACGAGCTGCTACTCTAATTAAGTATTAAAGTTTCCTGACATAATGTAAAACTCAGCAATATTTTTATTATTTATCAGAATTCACACCGTATTATTTAGATCCGCCGCTGCTGGACATCTATTATCTTTTTGACTAGCGATGCATCAGGTACCCGGCCAATGATTAAAATTAACACAAAAATGTATTATTCTATTTTAAGACGAAAACCCAAACGCATACGAAAGTTAAATTTTTCAAAACTGTTAATTTTCCACCTTTCACTGATGGACATTATTCTTTACTCAATAATGGTCTCATAACCACTTTTTGCACATTTCATAGAAAACATTTATAATGAAAATAATCAAAATAAATTGTTGGAGATTGTTGTTCAGTTTCAAATATTTGCGCCAGAGTGCCACAACAAACAATTTTCTTTGACCTATTTAGAAATTAATATTTTGTGTATTACAGAAGCCCAACATCCTTTGCGACACAGAATGACGCCCAACTGAAAAGTGAACCAATAGATGACGTGGGGAAAATGGAGGGGATCCTTTACGAAGAGTGGAGAATAAAAAACGAGGAACTAGACATCAAAGAAGAAGATCTGGAACAGAAAGGAACCAGGTAGGAATGAACATTTAAAGGAGATCGTGTGGACCCGTAAGCTATAATTGATTAATTTTTAATCCACAATCATGATGTATGTTTAGTGTTAAAATATTCTTACTTCTTTTAAATACTTTAATAACAGTCTGTTGGTATCCATTACAGATACCAGAATAATATTCGTAACGCTAAATACTAGGCTGACACATGTAATGATTGTTCAAGGCTCATACCTGTTACCAAATACCCGTGACAGGTATTTTGTACCATACCCACTCCTGGAAGCTTTTAAATTATGGATATTTCCCAATTCTCTCCATGTACCCTTAATTTCAATTCACTTTTTCAGCGTGGTGGAAGCTCGTGTGAAACATACGACGCAAACGGAAAACGTTGAAACGGAGAACGTTCCCTTTGACCAGCCGACCTTTCGAAAAGATTATTTAAGGACGGAAGACGTTCGGAAGTTCAAATGCCCTCAATGTGACTATCGGACCCTCCGAAAACGTAATTTAAAGGCTCATATGATGCGACATCTAAATTCAGAAAATGTTAAGAAGTTCAAATGCAACGACTGTGACTATCGGACCTTCCAAAAATGTCGTTTAAAGATTCATATGCTGCGGCATATGAATCCGGAGGAAGTTAAAAAATTTAAATGCGGTCAATGTAACTTTAAAACAATCTATAACGGCAGTTTCAAGGCGCATTTGCTCCTGCATGTAAATCCAGATGACGTTAAGAAGTACAAATGCAATTACTGTGACTATCTGACGATGCGAAAAAGTGATTTGAGCCGTCATACGATCCGACATATAAATTCAGAAGACGTTAAGAAATTCAAATGCAATGACTGTGACTATCGGACCTTCCAAAAAGGCCATTTAAAGATTCATGTGCTGCGGCATATGAATCCGGAGGAAGTTCAAAAATTTAAATGCTGTCAATGTAACTTTGAAACAATCTATAATAGAAATTTCAAGAAGCATTTACTCCGGCATGTAAATCCCGATGACGTTAAGAAGTTCAAATGCAATGACTGCGACTATCAGGCCATCCAGAAAGTTAATTTAAAGGCTCACATGATGCGACATATAAATTCAGAAGACGTTAAGAAGTTCAATTGCAATGACTGCGACTATCAGACCTTCCAAAAACCTAATTTAAAGAGTCACATGTTGCGGCATATGAATCCGGAGCTAGTTAAAACATTTAAATGCAATGACTGCGACTATCTGACTAGCCGGAAGGTAACTTTAAAGCGGCATATGATGCGACATATGAATTCAGAAGATGCTAAGAAGTTCAAATGCAATGACTGTGACTATCGGAGCTTCCGAAAATGCCATTTAAAGAGACATATGCTGCGGCATATGAATCCGGAGCTAGTTAAAAAATTGAAATGCGGTCAGTGTAAATTTAAAACAACGTATAATAGCAGTTTCAAGGCGCATTTGCTCCTGCATGTAAATCCAGATGACGTTAAGAAGTACAAGTGCAATTACTGTGACTATCTGACGATGCGAAAACGTGATTTGAAGATTCATATGGTGCGACATGTAAAGTCAGAAGACGTTCGGAAGTTCAAATGCCCTGAATGTGACTATCGGACCCTCTGGAAACGTAATTTAAAGGCTCATATGATGCGACATATAAATTTAGAAAAGGTTAAGAAGTACAAATGCAATTACTGTGACTATCTGACGATGCGAAAAAGTGATTTGAGCCGTCATACGATCCGACATATAAATTCAGAAGTCGTTAAGAAGTTCAAATGCAATGACTGTGACTATCGGACCTTCCAAAAAGGCCATTTAAATATTCATATGTTGCAGCATATGAATCCGGAGCTAGTTAAAAAATTTAAATGCAATGACTGCGACTATCTGACTAGCCGAAAGGTAACTTTAAAGCGGCATATGATGCGACATATGAATACAGAAGATGCTAAGAAGTTCAAATGCACTGACTGTGACTATCGGAGCTTCCGAGAATGCAATTTAAAGAGTCATATGCTGCGGCATATGAATCCGGAACTAGTTAAAAAATTTAAATGCGGTCAATGTAATTTTAAAACAACGTATAATAGCAGTTTCAAGGCGCATTTGCTTCTGCATGTAAATCCAGATGACGTTAAGAAGTTCAAATGCAATGACTGCGAGTATCTGACTAGCAGAAAGGCAACTTTAAAGAGGCATATGATGCGACATATGAATACAGAAGATGCTAAGAAGTTCAAATGCAATGACTGTGACTATCGGAGCTTCCGAAAATGCCATTTAAAGAGTCATATGCTGCGGCATATGAATCCGGAGCTAGTTAAAAAATTTAAATGCGGTCAATGTAATTTTAACACAACGTATAATAGCAGTTTCAAGGCGCATTTGCTCCTGCATGTAAATCCAGATGACGTTAAGAGGTTGAAATGCAATTACTGTGACTATCTGACGATGCGAAAATGTGATTTCAACACTCATATGCTGCGACATATGAATACAGAAGATGCTAAGAAGTTCAAATGCAATGACTGTGACTATCGGAGCTTCCGAAATTGTGATTTAAAGAATCATATGCTACGGCATATGAATCCGGAGCTAGTTCAAAAATTTAAATGCGGTCAATGTAACTTTGAAACAATCTATAATAGCAGTTTCAAGAAGCATTTGCTCCGGCATGTAAATCCAGATGACGTTAAAAAAGCAATTACTGTGACTATCTGAACGCCCTGTGGAAAAATTGAGCGGTAGAATCTAGCATAACTGTATTTTGTTGTGAAGAGTGACCTTTTCTTAACACAATATTTTTTGGTTCAAGCCATTATATGCTTTTTAAAAGAAGATATAAATTAAAAAAAAAAAGTAATGCAATATTTCAGTTTTATTCACAATTCAGAACATTACATTATCTTATTGAGTAGCATGAACAAATTAATAGCGCGTATTGCCACGAGGGTTGTTAATGTCGCAGAAAAATTGAATTTACTACAATGTTACATTTGCTACGTCGCAAACGTAGTAAGTGTAATAAAGGCTTCGATTAGCTGAAAGTGTAAAAATTACTACATAATCTCAACTTTATTATTATAAATTGTATGTTAAAAGTTGGATATTCGAGTGGAAAAGTTGAAAATAGTAGTTTTTGGTTACGTTCTTCCGTTGCTTTTTTTACTTTCCGATTTGATCTAAATAAAAATATTCTAAAAATGAAAGCCGAAAGTAGTAAATGTAACAAAATACATAGTAACAGCATATAGCAAATTACATTTACTACGGTAGTGAATTACATACCTAGTATATGTTACATTAGTTTCTTTAACAACCCTGATTGCCACCTCGTGTTCTTATCACTTCTACTATGCGACGTGGCATGATGCTTCCAATGCAATACTAGGGTTGCCAGACGTCCGGAAAACAGGACTGAAAAAGTACTTTCTTTAAAATTTGCATCTTCTTTTAAAAAGCAGATAATGACGTGAACCAAAAAACATTATCTTTGTCGGGGAGTGTATTTGTATGTGCAATACATCACGTCATAAAATTACATACGATTTTTGCTTAACCCAATAGACAGTAGTGTTGCTAATCTGAATTTGTGAAATTACACAATTAGCTGGACAAATTACACATCTTTACACGTTTCTAGTCGCACAAATACACGTTTTTACAATACAGCTAATTTGTGGGCACAAAGGCCCCTAACGGGATAGTTTTGCGGTAGTTTTGATTGTTTCAATTTTACACGTTCTTGGAGTGCTGAATTCGAATCTGGGCTTTGCTTACAAAATTTCGTGACGCAACATTAATAAAAATACGAAAAAAGGTAAAAATCTTATTTTTTTTTAACTCGGAAACTGTCAACGTTTCGTAAATAACCTTCCTAATCAAGATGAAAGCGCATACAATTTTCTACAAATTTCATTATTCGAGTTTTGGAGTGAAAAGGCGAGTTTTTGCCGAGATATCCGAAACACGGTAATTTTCAACGATCGGGTTTGTTCGATATATGACTAGGAAGGTTATTTACGAGAAGTTGATAGTTTCCGAGTTACCTATAAACAAGAAACCACGAAAAAGTGAAATTTGACATTTTTTTCAATGTTGTGTCACGAATTTTTTTTAGCAAAACCCAATTTGGATTCAGCAGTCCTCTAGATGAAAGAATTCTTAAACATTGCAGTTTGAGGAGTACTAAGCTGAACCCCATAGGGATGGGCCACAGCGGTTCGTTGCTCTAGGTGGAATTAATCGGGCACTGGCAGTCGAACATTTGCCATGGAAATACCTGTAAAAGAGAGTCTAATGACCAACGTATCTTCGATGTTCTAGGCTGTCGAGGGTCAGCTCGTTGTCTCCGATCTGACGAATATGGCTTTCCTCCAGAATTCCCATCTGTCGAGCGTCAAAAGTTGTTGAGGTGTACCTATGCAATTTTTTGGTCTGGAAAAGTAGGTTTACCGTTTCCGCGAAGCTGTCTCGGCAATTGCCACAACGTGGTTATGGCAACACATATTTCCTCCTAGATAGACGCCCAGCAAATTAATAGATGAAGTCCGTGTCCAGCCATGACTATACATTAATTTTCTTAGAGAAAATTGCTTCCTGGATTTCTCTTAGCGTTAAATTCTGCTTGGTTTTGGTTATTGCCACCACAAGACAAAAAATTTTACTACTGACAAGTAAAACTCCCTCGTATTTCAGCGTCACGACGAGGCAGACTTTCTATTGAACCGGCAACTTTTCAGGTAAGTATTTTGACTTTTAAAGAAACTTTCTACATATCTTGGCTAAAACTGACAGACGATTTCCGAGCAACGTCGGATTACTGCTTTTAAGACTTTTCTAAGACCGTGTTTAGACGGTTCTAAGACCACTTATTGTCAACTAAAAACTGCAGACCGCAGACTGCTGTAGACTAACCAGTGTTGCCAACCATTCCAATCATAATGTCGGTAGATTTGATCGGCAAAAATCGGTAGGTTACGGCAAAAATCGGTAGATGGAGAATTTAAAAGATTGCATGTTTTTTTTACTTTTTTTTATTTATAAAAGTTATCAGTTTAACAAAAATAACATAAACATAACACCATTCGGAAAAAATAATATAAACATAAAAATAAATTGTAGTGATAGGTACGTAGTAAAATAGATTTGGTTAATATAAGTCTTTTTTGTTCATTTTTGATAACATTTTTTTATCAACAGGAAAATCATAACAACTTTTATCGCCAATGTACTCCTTTGTATGCATTAAACCAATGACTGTTTTAGTATCTAACAAATTTCTTTGTTCCGTTTTCAATAAATTTATTTGATAGAATTTTCTCTCAACATTCGCCGATGAGTGTGGCAAACAGAAAAGGTTCAAAATAAACTCTGTTAAATAAGAAAACATAGGGTCTCCATTACCTAAACATAGCTGTTTCACTTCCTTCCAAAAGTCTTAGTCTGACTAACTTTACCACAGACGTGTGACGGTATTTATAGGGCGTTTCGTTACGTATGTTGTTGATCGCGTGATTTTTGTTTGTGCCAAAAATGGTATTTCCACGAAAAACTCATGGTTAACACCGACTTCTCTAAGAATTTTTGCTGTTAAAAACAAGAAGGAATTTATTCCGCGAAGAAAACCGATAAACAATCTCAGGGTCAAAAGTGGCGTGATCGTTCCCAAGTTTAAGAATTTTATCCTCGAAAAGGCCCCGAGCTTAGTTAAGCTACCTCTTATACTGCCCACTCCTTGAACCTTTGGTAGGGTTTGACTTTAGGAATCTTTTTAGTTTATAGTTGTTGGTGGAAGTTATTGCTCGCGACGGTCTTTGAATTTTATCTTTATTTTAAAGTAAGTTTATTTTATTCTCAAACTTTAAGATTATTTTTCAAGAAAAGAATTATTTTCTAAAACCCCAAGAAACACAAAATAGTCAAATAAACGTCTAATTATCGTTTATACCACAAGTATAATTATGGTTGTTAGTCAACCTCTATTAAAGGACAAAATGTCCGCCTCATCAATGTTTAAATATAGTGTACAGAAGAAAGGTATATCCACGTTCATAATTTACGTTTAATAATCCTTGATACGAAATGAATATATCTGATATCTATTCGACGATTCGATATAATGTACAAGACACCAGTTATTAATGTTTATGAAACACGTTAATTAACCTTTGACCAACAATGGTTATTATGTAGTGTAAAAAGTAAGAATTAAAAACGTCTTTGAAGTACGTTTGATTAATAATAATTGATAATAATTATTAATCGTACTTATTTAACTTTTAAATATAGTATATACTATATTACTCTAACACCTATATTGTAATATTGTATATACAGTATATGAAATATAAGGGTTTATTGGAAATATTGATGTAAAATGGGTTAAGGTAAATAAAACGTTGGAATATAGAATATAAAAGTTTAAAAAACATTTATTTTTATAAGTACAGAATTAGAGTTTACAAATTTAGAACATTAGTAATTTGTCTTACTAGTTTTATCAATGATACAGTTTGTACGTAATGGTTCAAAACAGTGATTTTCAGAAACACATCCTTCAGCAAATGTTTGAGTAACAGATTGAAGAGAAATTTTATTCAGTGTTTTTTGATAAGAGATTGCTGCTTTTCTACGAAGATGGCGGTTTGAAATAATTTTTGGCATTATTATTGGACTCCAGCATTAATTGGACAACAAATAGGCAGGTACCTTAAATAAAAGCTCTGTTAAAATAAATGTTATTAAAAAAGTCAATGCAATTAGTTTATATTTTTGCTAGTTTTCGTTACTATACCTTACTTTATTTATACAGGGTTATTCAAATTTCAAAGTTTTTCAAAGTTCGGACTTTGTAAAACGGCAAGAGACACACAGATCTGGTTAAATCAAGGTAAACTTGCGCATTGTTAAAATGGATGACATAAAGATATCTGTTAAATTAAGTACTTAATCCTGATTTTAATTTATTTTGATTAAGAACTTTTATGAAGAATATTTTAAAAATATTGAACTTTTTAAAATTTTAATTCCCGAATTCTTGTTAAAATATTTTACTTTAGAACCACTATCTTAAAATCATTTTATTTTTAAATTTAAAAAATCTTTGTTTTTATTTTAAGAAGTTGAGTAAATCCCAAGGTCGTGAATTATTTTTAAAAACATTTATCTTATTTTTTAACATTACTTTATTTGTTCAAAACAAAAGAGCAGATAATTCCCCGGGGTATCACATCAACTTTCTTAGAGAAAATTGCTTCCTGGATTTCTCTTAGCGTTAAATTCTACTTGGTTTCTTGGTTATTGCCACCCCAAGACAAAATTTCTTTAAGATTTTTGTTGGGGCATGATACGCAAAGATGTGCGGTGACAGCCGATGTTTGAGCATTCAAAGTGAAAGATGAGACCAGTGAGCTGTCGTCAGCAAAGCTATAGTGTATTGAATGTTTGGTTTTCAGTAGAATAGGTACAGTAAAAAGAAGGTGTTTTGGTTTATGAATTCTCAACATTAGTGAATCATTAATAATATAACAGTGCTTCACGCCTAATTAGGGAGTTTAAACAAATTGTAACAATGTATTTGTAATTTCCTAAAAATGTAAAAATATAAAGTCCATTCTATATTTTGGTGGGCCTAATTTTATGTTTTTGTTACTTACTGATATTTTAAAGTTGTCGCATCAAACATTCTTCACGACAAATAATCAATTTTCTGGAAATATATTGTCGACTTATATATTTATATATACCTCTAGTTTTAATTTAAGTGGATCATGAATACTCCCAACACGAAACCAAGATATTTCAAGCGATCAAAGTTGTCGGGGAAGTACTCGACTATGATTTAATCGGTATATGTCATGAATGTGGTGGAATTAAAATCTTGCCTTGAGAGCAGCAGAACACCGGACATTTGTAATAAAATAAATATTCCCTTGAACGGACAGGATGCCACGCTTTCTATTTTCTATTATACTTTACCTTTTTCGTCGTGAATGGTTACCTACTAGCAGATTAGTGTTTTAATACTTAAACTCGAGTTTAACTTATTAAGTTATTTGTGCATAGTGGTTGTTTAAATACTTAAGAGTGGATATAATAAAACTTATGTTCAAAATGCCGAGTAGTTGCTGCATTCCTGGATGCAAGTCGAATTATAATGAAGAAAAGATTTCGGTATTTTCATTCCCAAAAAACGTGAATAACTGCGAATTGTGGAAGAAAAAGATTCCCAGAGATAATTTGGTACTGACTAAAAACGCCAAAGTCTGTATTAAACATTTTGAGGAGAGATTTTTAGGCAGAGAGTTAAAGGCAACCCGGCTGGACGGTAGGGCTTTGTTACATTATTTATATCTAGAATAACGAGGCTTGTGTTAATTTTTATTGAGCTATAAACATAGATTAGAGAATTTTGGGTGCCTATAAAACAAATAAAGTATATTTCAGAGAAATAAGGCATAAAATAAATTTTATTGATGTTTACTTGCAGGTTATGTCATAAAAATAAATTATTAATACATTTTCCTTAGCCTTAAACTCACTGTTACATTTAAAGCCAAACATGTTTGAATGTAATAAACCCTCGAATAAACTTTTAGTACAAGTTGAACGCAAGTCACTTCATTTTCCTCTACAATAATCCAAGCTAAAAACTGAAAAGGTACCTTAAATAAGAACATGTAGGTGGCAAGCTCGGTGATAATGTACCTACTATCACATTTTTCTAAATATGTTGTTGTAAATTTGATTTTAACTAAACTGTAGATCAGGTTTTAAGGAATAAAAAGCATGGTGTGTTTTAATAATTCAAGCCCCCAGTTGGGGGGTCTCGATAAAGCTTTCCTATGGAATATTGTAGGCAGTTAGATAGTGTCTCGAACAGTGAGTGCTTCATGTTAATAATATCAACAGCGTTGTATGTCATTGTGCTTGTGAACATTTTATAACAACAAATCCCCCAGTTGAGGGAGCTCAATAAAGTTTTTCAAGGGAATATTTTAGGCAACTAGGCAGTGCCTCGAGCAGTGCTTCATATTAATAATATCCACAGTGCTGTAAGTTGTTATGCTTTTTAACATTATTCTTCTCTTATTAAACAAATTAATGTAGCTAACTCAGGAATAGGAGAATATGCTGCATTCTTGATGATCACTATTTAATTATTTTTAAATATTAAATGACTTGTACTTTTTGTTTACTATAGGTTTGTGGTATAAAATTTGAAAATGGGTTAATATAGGTTCCTACCTTTACCGAGCCCTATGTGCCCTACATACAATTGCGTCATGAAATTTTCGATAAACTAACCAACTAGCTTATTAAAATATTAAAATTTTTAAGGTACTGAAATAGTGCTTCCAAGAAAGAACATCGCCTTAACTAAGGATGCTTTTCCAACTCTTTTTCCAAATTTACCCAAATATCTATCGTCACAATCCACGATAACAGATCCTCAAGAGCCAAAGCGAAAATATCACGAAATGGAAAATGAAAAGTACCAAAATTGGTTAAAGGAAGATATCTCGACGGCAGTGTCTATGGACACTGACTATTTTAGTGCTTTAACAATTAAAGCCGAGCCAGAAGTAGAGGATTTTAAAATTGAAAATGACCCAGTTGAAGCAACAAAGTTCAATATCAGTGAAGATACCAAATCAGAAAGTAACTTATTTCTTCAAATAGAAAACCAGGAAACTATCAAAAATGTTTTCCTCGATCATTGCTATTGCAGCAATGTATTCAGAAAGCCTGATTATAAGTAAGTAAACTTATTAAGGTACTCAGTAAAACAACCTTTCGGCTTACATAGCTTTAATTTGTTTCCACTCAGGATATCAAGTAAATCCAAAGATAATCTGATACTCATATAAATAACTGTTTTTTTTTTTCAATTACTACACCTATGTAAACCTATGGTGTTGTATGATGTCAAGAAGATAATAACATTTTTATGTCAAAAAGAAGATATTATGTCAAGTTAGTCACAAAATGATTACCTGCAAGGCAAACGTGAATATGTATTTAAGATTAATTATTGGTATGCAATTTCTTTATGTTAAATACAGTCTGAAATGTGTGTCACATACTTTGTATAAAATTTTATCATAACAACAGTGACGGATCTACGGAGGGAGAGAGGGTCTCGAGGGGCTATTACCCATGAGTAAGGTAGAAGGACTTAGCACTCGCAAATATAAATTCGTCACGGGAGATTGACGTCCATGAAGTGGTAAATACTTTTTGCAAAATTAAGCCTCCTCGTCTAGAAACGCAAACTGGGATTAGATATGTTTTATCCCTCTTCGCTTTAATTATTTTATTGTATGTAGGATGTAGGTATTGTATTTTAATAAATAAGTGTAAGGGACCTTGAAGTAATGCAACCCAACATACAACAACTAATTTAACATTTGTAATAATTAATTAACGTTTATCGTAGCAGGGCAATTTCGTACATTACCGCTCCATTTGTTTTCGATTTTTTAAAGATTGTCTTTTTGAAACGTGAACTATTTTCCAAAAATTATTAATTAAACAGTGGCGGCTATTCGGAGGAAGTAGGGGAAGTCTCACTTCCTCGCCTTTGGAGTGAATTATATTGACGCATAACGACAGTCTGGGTGTTTAAGTGTATTTTTCCTTGGTTCTTCCTCTAAAAAAATCTTAACCAGGCGAGACCTGCCCCCATCCGTGGTAGCAGGGACGTCATGGAAACTGCTAGAAGGCCTGAGCCAATATTTGGAAAAAACAAAAACATAGCCACTCTTAAGGCTGCTCGGAGACTCCATTGGTTTTTCGTGTCCGGCTTAGCAAAAAATACAGAGGCACAGTCTATCATCGAGTTTCTACGTATTAATGGGATGGAAAATGAATGCATCTGCGAGAGAATGTTGACCAAATGTAATATCTAGAAGTGAATCGGTCTTTCATGTAAATATTGGAAGCCTTAGCAACAAGGTTGCTGAAGTTGAGATGATCCTTAAAGATAACTTGTTTGACTATTTATGTATAAATGAACATTGGCTTAATGCTGATGAATTTTCAGTAATGAATATAGAGGGGTATGTTGCTGCCTCTGGTTTTTGTAGGTCTGTGAGAGGTCATGGGGGTGTGGCCATTTATGTGAGGAATGATGCTCGTTATCGCATTTTGGATGTTTCCAGGTTTTCAGAGGAATTGAATTGTGAGGCGGCTGGTGTGTTCTTGGAGGAGTATGCCACGCAGCTTGTCAAAGTTTACAGGTCACCCAGTGGAGATTTCAATCGCTTTATGGAAATATTGAATAGACTTCTTGAGAGTATGAATCTCTCTTCGAATATCATTGTAACGGGCGACTTTAATGTTCATCTCTCCAATGAGGACAATAGGGCACACGAACTGTGCAGCCTCTTTATGGCATATTGACTGCAGAGAATGGTTGATTTTCCTACTAGACAGGGGGCTTTTCTCGATAATGTGTTTACTAATATAGAGCCCTTCAATACTAGATCTGAACCTTTTCCCCTACATCATCTGTCGGATCACACAGGTGTTGTTTTTAATTTCGAATCTTTCAGCACATGTAAACAGGGTAGAGCAAGAGTAAACTATATGCCTGTAACTAAGGAGGGCCTCTTCCGATTGTACAACTGGATCGAGGGTATGAATTGGGATTTTGTTGATGATGAAAGTGTGAATGTTGGGGATAGGTTTGATAGATTTGTCACTTTAGTGTCCGATACTGCTGAGGCCTGCTTTCCTCTTAAGTCGCGAGTGGTGGATAACGGGAGGCAGTCAGCAACAAGGATTGAGTGGTTCAGTGATGAGCTGAGGGAAATGAGGGAGAGACTTCACACCCTTGTTGCAATCAATAAACACAGCCCCTTATTAGTCACCATGCAAAGTATTAATGAATATAAAAACTTTTACAGGGCCGAAATACGTAATTCTAAGAAAAGAGCTCATGACGCCTATATAGCAGACTGTGGGAATCCGCAGGCAGAAATGTGGAAGATACTGAGGGATAAGAGAATGTCGTGCCTTTCTCAGCCACCTCCAAACCTGAATGCCGAAATGCTAAATAGTTTCTTCAACTGATAAATAATTTCGTGACTTTTTGCCAAATGTACACAATGTTCGTTTCCACTCTGTTACTTTTAATGAAGTACGGCAGAAGGTTTCCAATTTGAAAAATAGTAAAAGTAATGATTGCTTCAACCTTAATGTAAAAATTATTAAAACTTTAAAAAACCTTTTGATATCGCCTATGACAAGATTAATCAACCACTGCATTAGTGCTGGAGTCTTCCCGACTGTTCTTAAGAAGGCTAAGGTTGTTCCAATCTTTAAAAACAAGGGATCTATTGATGATCCTACTAATTATCGTCGCATATCATTATTGCCAGTTTTTTCAAAAGTCTTTGAGTCTATCCTAAAAGATCAGATATGTGAATACTTTGAGCGGTACCACCTGTTCTTCCAGGGTCAGTATGGTTTTCGCAGTCACAGATCCACTACCCTTGCAATCAACAACTTAATTGACTACGTAACTGAGGGCCAGGATACTTTTGCATCCTTTTATGACTTAACCAAGGCTTTTGACTGTATTTCTCACGACATTCTGATGCAGAAACTCTTATCCTATGGTTTTGATCCTGGTAGTCTCTCTCTGATGGGTTCGTATCTTTCTGACCGTACACAGTATGTCTCATTCAACCGGGATGCTTCTCAGCAGCGAAGGATTGGGCATGGTGTGCCCCAGGGTTCAGTCTTTGGTCCGATACTGTTTCTAATGTACATTAATGACCTGCCCAATTTTCAGCATGGTTCAAGACTGGTTCTTTTTGCTGATGATTCAACCGGCATTATAAGATATAGTCCGGTTGACAGTCTGGCGGATCTGGTTGGTGGAACTAGGAAGGGTATAGAGAGTTGGTTTTTGGCGAATCGGCTCAGTCTCAATGGATCTAATACACAGAATCTAAATTTCTCTCTCCGTATGGGAGTTCCTGAGATGCAGTGTGACCAGCATGTGAAATTCCTTCGAGTTTTCCTTGATCCGGGGCTTACCTTGCGGGTACATGTGTCTCAGCTTTGTGGTAAGCTCTCTAAATCTATTTACCTGATTAGGTCATTGTCTCAGTGTGTATCGGTCTCGACATTGATGACTGCTTATCATGGCTATTTCGCCTCCCACATGTCCTATTCTGTCCTAAGCTGGGGACACTGTGCCCATGCGGGGAGGGTTTTTGGGCTACAGCGTAGGTGTGTGCGTGTGATTGCAGGTTTGGGGTGGCGTGACTGTTGTCGCCAATCGTTTAGGGAGTTGCAAATACTAACTTTTCCCTGTCTGTACATTCTTAGTTGCTTAAATTACATCAAGAAAAACATGTCTCTTTTTTCCACCCATTCCGACCTGCATGGTTACCCTACTCGTGGTCGAGAGGATGTGCTTCCTGATTTTCACAGGCTTGCGAGGACAAGGAGGGGCACGGACTTTTACTGTGTTCACTTTTACAATGTACTTCCTACCCATATTAGAGGGCTGGAGGATGGGCTGTTTCACACCACGCTCAAAAAATATCTTATTCTTAAAAACTTTTACTCTTTTGAGGATTATCTTAACAATAATTTTAATGACCTAGTGTAATTGTGTGATTTTCTTCCTTAAATGTTTCTGTTTGTATACTATTCTAGGTTTTTATTGTGTGTTTTTACAGCTTTTAACGTATTTACAGATTTTTAACGAGTAATGTTGCCTTGGTGTAGTGTTATTGTAAATGAATGTTTATTTATGTAGACTTTTATATTATTCAGTATCTTTCCTTTACATATGACTTGTAAAAACACATTATGTGTAATTTTATGAATAAATTCTATCTATCTATTTATCTATATTGTCGCCCACGAGCTGCCACTGTAGTTAAGGGCTAAAGTTTCCTGACATAATATAAAACTCATCAATATTTCTGTTATTTATCTGAATTCACACCGTATTATTTAGATCCGCCGCTGCTGAACATCAATTATCTTTTAGACTAGCGATGCATCAGGTACCCGGCCAATGATCGTACTACGTATTAAAATCAACACAAAAATAATTATATTTTAAGAAGAAAACCCCAACACATTACATTTTTCATAACTGTTCATTTTCCATCTTTCACTAATTGACTCGGCTTTTAAACAAACAATTTTCTATTCTTGACCTACTTTGAAATCAATATTTTGTGTATTACAGTAACCCAACATCCTTTTCGACACAGAATGACGCCCAACTGAAAAGTGAACCAATAGATGACGTGGGGAAAATGGAGGGGATCGTTTACGAAGAGTGGACAATAAAAAATGAAGAACTGGACATCAAAGAAGAAGATTTGGAACAAAAAGGAACCAGGTAGGAATGAACATTTAAAGGAAATCGTGTGAACCCGTAAGCAATAATTGATTAATTTTCAATTAACAATCATGAGTATATTTAGTGTTACAATACTCTTACTTCTTTTAAATACTTTAATAACAGTCGGTGGATGCCTTAACAGATACCCAGGGTTGCACAAAATCATGTATTTTTTAATTTTAAACAAAACGAGTGTTTTTTTTTTGTTTTAAACGGTTTTTTTTTGTTTTAAACATGTTTTTTTGCTTTTAAGGTTCATATTTTAAACAAATAAAACTTTATTAAAAACATAGTTTAAAACATGTTTTCAATGTTTTTAGTAGAATTTAAAAGATAACTTAAACTCCTTTCCCAGTGGACATCTCAGAATGTTTTCTATTCATAAAGTTTTACGACATTTAGGATTATTGCCGAGAATCATGACATTCTCAAGTTGCTTAGTTTGTTAGATGATAGAACGCTGTGGTGCTCTCGAAATCGTCTACTTCTACTGGTTCAGTATCAAGTAGCAGCATGTCAAGTTTTATTATTCGAACGAGCGAACCAGACAAGAAAAAGATGGATATACAAATAGCCAGATATTTATATGCGACGAACACACCATTTCGTACAGTAGAATATCGTGAGTTTAAGCTATTGATTAATTTGCTACGTCCTGGATATTCACCACCAAACAGAAATGTTGTTTCCAACAATTTGCGCTCGATACGGTTTATAACTCAGTACAAACAACAATGAAGGACAATTTGTGTCGGAAGAAAGTTTGTCTAGAATATGTAGAAATCTACAAATCAGAGGCAATGCCAACGATTGTTAATTTTCAGGCTAGGTGTGCACCAGTTATGCCATATATGTTTTATCAGCAGTTCTTGAAAATGTAAAACCATTGGCATGCTGGCGGTCTATTAAATTTAAATACAAGAGCAATGGAACTTGTCCAACAGCTACATACAGCGATTGCTTCGTCTGCCAACATAGAAAGACTTTTTCGTCTTATGGTTTAGTTCATTTCAAACTCCGCAATAAGCTAGGCAATGCCAGAGCAGCTAAATTGGTTACAATTTTTAAAGAACTAAATTCTAATGCACGTACTTATGGCGCTAACTGATGTCACTTCCGAACCATGATTACTCCACATTTTTACATTATTCCTTTTTTATTTCTTACGGGTTATACACTTATTTGTAGTTTTTTGAACATACCAAAGTTCTGTGTATGATGGTCATTAGGTACCTAACTTTTATTATTTTGTTAATTTGAATGGAAATTACTGTTTTAGTATCATTTAAAAAATAAGAAGTCTATACTTTTCATACCACCTGATTTTAGTAAGTAGTTTTATTACTATTTATCAATAAATATTTTTCACACCAAGTTGTTGAATAAATTAAGTACCTATACTCCTGTTAAATAATCACTTTACTAAAAAAACAACGTGTGTTTATTTACTTGTTTTAAACATACTTTAAACCTTTTTAACAAAACATTGTTTTAAACTCAAACGATTGTTTAAAACATGTTTAAAACGATGGTTTCATACAAAATGTTTAAAATAAAACAGCCCTGCCAAATACCCGTGACAGGTATTTTGTACCATACCCACTCCTGGAAGCTTTTAGATTATGGATATTTCCCAATTCTCTCCATGTACCCTTAATTTCAATTCACTTTTTCAGCGTGGTGGAAGCTCGTGTGAAACATACGACGCAAACAGAAAACTTTGAAACGGAGAACGTTTCCTGTGACCAGTCGACCTTCCGAAAAGATTATTTAACGACGGAAGACGCCAAGAAGTTCAAATGCAATGACTGCGACTATCAGGCCTTCCGAAAATCTCATTTAAAGAATCATATGCTGCGGCATATGAATCCGGAGGAAGTTAAAAAATTTAAATGCGATCAATGTAAATTTGAGACAATCCACAGTGACAGTTTCAAGAGGCATTTGCCCCTGCATATAAATCCAGATGACAAGAAGTACAAATGCAATGACTGTGACTATCGGACGATGCAAAAAAGTGATTTGAACAGTCATATGATCCGACATATAAATTTAGAAGATGTTGATGACGTTAAGACGTTCAAATGCCCTGAATGTGACTATCGGACCCTCCGAAAAGGTAGTTTAAAGGCTCATATGATGCGACATACAAATTCAGAAGATGTTGATGACGTTAAAACGTTCAAATGCCCTGAATGTGACTATCGGACCCTCCGAAAAGGTAATTTAAACGCCCATATGATGCGACATGCAAATTCAGAAGATGTTGATGACGTTAAAACGTTCAAATGCCCTGAATGTGACTATCGGACCCTCCGAAAAGGTAATTTAAAGGCTCATATGATGCTACATACAAATTCAGAAGATGTAGATGACGTTAAAACGGTCAAATGCCCTGAATGTGACTATCGGACCCTCCGAAAAGGTAATTTAAAGGCTCATATGATGCGACATATAGATTTAGAAAAGGTTAAGAAGTACAAATGCAATTACTGTGAATATCTGACGATGCGAAAAAGTGATTTGAGCCGTCATACGATCCGACATATAAATTCAGAAGACGTTAAGAAGTTCAAATGCAATGACTGTGACTATCGGACGATGCGAAAAAGTGATTTGAACAGTCATATGCTCCGACATTTAAATTTAGAAGATGTTGATGACGTTAAGACGTTCAAATGCCCTGAATGTGACTATCGGACCCTCCGAAAAGGTAGTTTAAAGGCTCATATGATGCGACATATAGATTTAGAAAAGGTTAAGAAGTACAAATGCAATTACTGTGAATATCTGACGATGCGAAAAAGTGATTTTAGCCGTCATACGATCCGACATATAAATTCAGAAGACGTTAAGAAGTTCAAATGCAATGACTGTGACTATCGGACGATGCGAAAAAGTGATTTGAACAGTCATATGCTCCGACATTTAAATTTAGAAGATGTTGATGACGTTAAGACGTTCAAATGCCCTGAATGTGACTATCGGACCCTCCGAAAAGGTAGTTTAAAGGCTCATATGATGCGACATACAAATTCAGAAGATGTTGATGTCGTTAAAACGTTCAAATACCCTGAATGTGACTATCGGACCCTCCGAAAAGGTAATTTAAAGGGTCATATGATGCTACATACAAATTCAGAAAAAGTTAAGAAGTACAAATGCAATGACTGCGACTATCAGACCTTCCGAAAACCTAATTTAAAGATTCACATGCTGCGGCATTTGAATCCGGAGGAAGTTAAAAAATTTAAATGCGGTCAATGTAACTTTGAAACAATCTATAATGGCAGTTTGAAGGTGCATTTGCTCCTGCATGTGAATTCGGAAGACGCTAAGAAGTTCAAATGCAATAACTGTGACTATCGGGCCTTCCAGAAAGTTAGTTTAAAGCGTCATATGATGCAACATATAAATTCAGAAGACGTTAAGTAGTACAAATGCAATTACTGTGACTATCGAACGATTCGAGAAGGTGATTTGAAGATTCATAATATGATGCGACATAGTTGACCCATTAAGTTGAAATGACTGTGACTATCGGACATTTTGAAAAGGTTCTTTGATGAATCGTGCTGCGTTATGAATCCGGTGTCAATTAGAAAGTTTAAATGCGATCAAAGTAAATTTGAAATAATTCGCAATTCGGCAGAAAATGAAGGTCAGTCAACGAAAGAAGCGACAGGTTTAACGGATGTAGAGCAGCGGTTCTCAAACGGTTTCGCCTCGGCACCCCTGTAGTGCTAAAAAAAATAACGCTTCACAGCTACACCTTTAAAGCCGGTCGAATACTTAGTAAAAGAATAGAAACAGTGCAAATTTAATGCTCGGTCGTTTTGGCGCGGCACTACTGGCATTCGCTAGCGGCACCCAGTTTGAGAACCGCTGCTCTACATCGGTACCTGTTATATTTGTGCTATTGATACAAATGTCCTTACCCTTAGGAATTCATGTATTTTTTAAATTTGTGGAACTTATGCAAATCCCATACTAATCAATAAAATATTAGCTTATTTGGTAATTTTGGACTTACGCATTTTTCAGGTTTAACTGATGTTTTAATGTAATGCGATGACGCGTTTAGCATGCTCTTTCGGTTGGCCGAATTCTGGTAACTAAGAGCGACCAATGTGTCCCATTTTCGACACTTTCTGCCGGTGTGATGCCCACCCTCTTCATTTCTTTATTTAATGGAGCAATCAGGTTGGCGCTAACAGGGTAGGTCACATAGTACTCTTCATGGGTTCTAAAATTTCTCGAAGGGAGCTTTAAATATTTGAATTTTTATTACTTGCCTATGGTGGTACTATTAGCTTGCCTAAGGACAACTCGCTGTTCTTAAAACATGTAGGATCACTTGAAGTTGTTGCCGAAATCTAATAACTCGTCTAGAAGTTCGCAGACATTTTTGATTATATTATGTTGATAACGGAATGTGACCGAAGTCAGATAAACACATTTATTGTATTTGTATTTATTGTAGAAGCATGACTATATTTTGTTGTGAAGAGTGACCTTTTCTTAACACAATATTTTTTGGTTCAAGCCATTATCTGCTTTTTAAAAGAAGATATAATTTTTAAAAAAAAGTATTGCAATATTTCAGTTTTATTCACAATTCATAACATTACATTATCTCATTGAGTAGCATGAACAAATTAATAGCGCGTATTGCCACGAGGGTTGTTAATGTCGCAGAAAAATTGAATTTACTACAATGTTAGGTACATTTGCTACGTCGCAAACGTAGTAAATGTTATAAAGGCTTCGATTCCGGGACCAGTGCTTCACGCCTAATTAGGGAGTTTAAACAAATTGTAACAACGTATTTGTAAATAGTCTTTCTTAATAAAAAAGTTACAAAAAATCTTTTCTCTAGTCTACTTTGCACGAATACCTCGACATTTCCCACATTTATTTCCTAAAAATGTCAAAATATAAAGTCCATTCTATATTTTGGTGGGCCTAATTTTATGTTTTTGTTACTTACTGATATTTTAAAGTTGTCGTATCACACATTCTTCACTACAAATAATCAATTTTCTGGAAATATATTGTCGACTTATATATTTATATATACCTCTAGTTTTAATTTAAGTGGATCATGAATACTCCCAACACGAAACCAAGATATTTCAAGCGATCAAAGTTGTCGGGGAAGTACTCGACTATGATTCAATCGGTATATGTCATGAATGTGGTGGAATTAAAAACTTGCCTTGAGAGCAGCAGAACAGCGGACATTTGTAATAAAATAAATATTCCCTTGAACGGACAGGATGCCACGCTTTCTATTTTCTATTATACTTTACCTTTTTCGTTGTGAATGGTTACCTACTTTTCAAGCAGATTAGTGTTTTAATACTTAAACTCGAGATTAACTTATTAAGTTATTTGTGCATAGTGGTTGTTTAAATACTTAAGAGTGGATATAATAAAACTTTTGTTCAAAATGCCGAGTAGTTGCTGCATTCCTGGATGCAAGTCGAATTATAAGGATGAAGAAAAGATTTCGGTATTTTCGTTCCCAAAAAACGTGAATAACTGCGAATTGTGGAAGAAAAAGATTCCCAGGGATAATTTGGTACTGACTAAAAACGCCAAAGTCTGTATTAAACATTTTGAGGAGAGATTTTTAGTCAGAGAGTTAAAGGCAACCCGGCTGGACGGTAGGGCTTTGTTACATTATTTATATCTATAATAATAATATAAGTCTTGTTTTAATTTTTATTGAGCTATAAACATAGATTAGAGAATTTTGGGTGCCTATAAAACAAATAAAGTATATTTCAGAGAAATAAGTCATAAAATAAATTTTATTGATGTTTACTTGCAGGTTATGTCATAAAAATAAATTATTAATACATTTTCCTTAGCATTAAACTCGCTGTTACATTTAAAGCCAAACATGTTTGAATGTAATAAACCCTCAAATAAACTTTTAGTACAAGTTGAACGCAGGTGACTTCATTTTCCTCTACAATAATCCAAACTAAAAACTGAAAAGGTACCTACCTTAAATAAGAACATGTAGGTGGCAAGCTCGGTTTTTTTTCTAAATATGTTGTTGTAAATTTGATTTTAACTAAACTGTAGATCAGGTTTTAAGGAATAAAAAGCATGGTGTGTTTTAATAATACAAGCCCCCAGTTGGGGGGTCTCGATAAAGCTTTCCTAGGGAATACTGTAGGCAGTTAGACAGTGTCTCAAACAGTGCTTCATGTTAATAATATCAACAGAGTTGTATGTCATTGTGCTTGTTAACATTTTATAACAACAAATCCCCAGTTGGAGGGGCTCGATAAAGTTTTGCAAGGGAATATTTTAGGCAACCAGGCAGTGCCTCGAGCAGTGCTTCATATTAATAATATCCACAGTGCTGTAAGTCATTATGCTTGTTAACATTATTCTTCTCTTATTAAGCAAATTAACGTAGCTAACTCAGGAATAGGAGTATGCTGCATCCTTGATGATGACTATTTGATTATTTTTAAATATTAAATGACTTGTGCTTTTTGTTTACTATAGGTTTGTGGTATAAAATTTGAAAAAGGGTTAATATAGGTTCCTACCTTTACCGAGCCCTATGTGCCCTTCATACAATTGCATTATGGAATTTTTGACAAACTAACCAACTAGCTTATTAAAATATTTAAATTTTTTAGGTACTGAAATAGTGCTTCCAAGAAAGCACGTCGCCTTAACTAAGGACGCTTTTCCAACTCTTTTTCCAAATTTATCCAAATATCTATCGTCACAATCCACGATAACAGATCCTCAAGAGCCAAGGCGAAAATATCACAAAATGGAAAATGAAAAGTACCAAAATTGGTTAAAGGAAGATATCGCGACGGCAGTGTCTATGGAAACCGACTATTTTAGTGCTTTAACAATTAAAGCCGAGCCAGAAGTAGAAGATTTTAAAATTGAAAATGACCCAGTTGAAGCAACAAAGTTCAATATCAGTGAAGATACCAAATCAGAAAGTAACTTATTTCTTCAAATAGAAAACCAGGAAACTATCAAAAATGTTTTCCTCGATAATTGCTATTGCAGCAATGTATTCAGCCAGCCTGATTATAAGTAAGTAAACTTATTAAGGTACTCAGTAAAACAACCTTTCAGCTTGCATAGTTTTAATTTGTTTCCACTCAGGATATCAAGTAAATCCAAAGATAATCTTATACTCATATAAATAACTGTTTTTTTTTTAATTACTATACCTATATGTAAACCTATAAGAAGATAATAACATTTTTATGTCAAAAAGAAGATATTATGTCAAGTTAGTCACAAAATGATCACCTGCAACTTGAATATGTATTTAAGATTAATTATTGATATGCAATTTCTTTATGTTAAATACAGCCTGAAATGTGTGCCACATACTTTGTATAAAATTTTATCTTAACAACAGTGGCGGATCTACGGTGGGAGGGAGGGGCTCGAGGGGCTATTACCCATGAGTAAGGTAGAAGGACTTAGCACTCGCAAATATAAATTCGTCACGGGAGATTGACGTCCATGAAGTGGTTAATACTTTTTGCAAAATTAAGCCTCCTCGTCTAGAAACGTGTAACTTTGGTTAGATATGTTTTATCCCTCTTCCCTTTAATTATTTTATTGTATGTAGGATGTAGGTATTGTATTTTAATAAATAAAAAATGCGTTTTGTAAGGGACCTTGAAGTAATGCAACCCAACATACAACAACTAATTTAACATTTGTAATAATTAATTACCGTTTATCGTAGCAGGGAAATTTCTGACATTAGCGGTCCATTTGTTTCCGATTTTTTAAAGATGAACTATTTTCCAAAAATTATTAATTAAACAGTGGCGGCTATTCGGAGGAAGTAGGGGAAGTGACTAGCGTCCAGGGACAGGGAGTGCACCTGTCACTAAGCATGCGTGAGAATTTTCAAGGTTTATTCATGTGAGTAAAGTGAACGCATTGTCGACGTCCGTAATATTTGGCTTATTACGTACAAACCGGCATCCAGGCCGGAGTGCTAGCCCACTATAGTGATAACCAACCGTCACAAGAATAATGCATTCAAAATGTCGTAAATCTTTGAAGGGCCAAAAACCTAAATTTTGTTAATTTTTTAATGGATATACATAATTTATTAGGTAATATACAATTTTTTCCGATAATTATAATTTATCAACATTCGAATTTTTAAATTTTACATGAAATTCCCGCAGTTTTTGGCACTTTTTTTCATTACTTCAATTTTCTTCGTTATTCTAATCATTATGGAATTTTCCTATAGGACCATTATTATGGACAATGGACTTGCGCATGCTTTTTATTTGAAACTTTTTTTTCTGCGATATTTGCAAATAACTAATTTCCATATTTTGGTCAATATCTCATAACCTATGAGAGCTAGAGGAACGTTTATTTTCTGCAATTTTCTTGTTAATAACATTTTGCTTCTAGGTTTACAGTTTTCGAATAATAATTAATTTTATGATTTTTCAAAATTTTCAAGGAATTATTATAGCATTGAAAATTAAAAAAAAAAATAATTTCTAATTTATGTCTTTTTTTAATAAATATACATTAATTATGATGTTACTTTACATTTGCCATCATCTTTTGTAAAAACGAATTTTATTCCAGCTGGACAAAGACCGTTAATTTTGTTGACAAATTTATTATTCCAATAGATTCATTTAAGTGTATATAATAAGTATTTGTGGAAGAAAAATGCCGACAACATGTATTGTGGTTAATTGTGGAAGCAATAGTGGTCGCGACCAATTTCCCTTGATTTTTTTTGGATTCCCAGTAAAAAGACTATTCATTACCCAGAAATAAACGATTTATCAAAGAAAAGGCGGGATATGTGATTAACAGAGCAACTATCAAGAGGGAAGCTCTTACAGAAACAATCCAACAAACCAGAGAGTGTGTAGTTATCTATTCAAATGGCCCTACTCGAAGAGAACTTTAAAATATTTTTTCCTATCAATGAAAGCAAAACTTGTAAATTACTCTCTTTATCTACTTAAGTTTTATAATAATTAAAAATATACTTACATAGTTTTAAAAAATATATTTTCGATCTTGTAGAACATATAGTACATAATATTTGTAGATAAACCCATTTTTATAATGGTATTTTTTTTTTACCATTCATTTGATGTGAAATAAGGATATTTAGTATAAGTCCTTATATTTAAATGTTTTATACGCACTGAATTATATATAAATAAAACAATACATTTAATATAAATAATATATTTACCAAATGGAAAATATGGAAAGAAATTATTATTAAATAAAAATAAGTAACCTACAAACAAGGTTTTGAGTTCATATTTGAATAAATTTACCATCCCTTCTTTGGACACTGAAGATAAAGCCACCTCTGTCTTAACGGACCAGAAACTCTGCCGAAGTCCATTTTTGCAATTGGAATAATGGGCAGTCCTGTGGACAATAATGGCAGGTACATCGGTACAAAAAAATCATACCTTTATTTCTGTGGATATATTCTACAGCAAAAATTGGTTTAGCACTGGCTTTTTGTGAATGCTTCACCTGAAAAAGAAAATTATTTACATTAACATAAAGTATTGCATTCCGAAAAATGAATGACACGTCTTACATCTTTTTAGTCCAAAAGTGAAAGATCTTATAGAAAAGTTGATCACTCCTGCACTAGGTATCAACCACTTGAAGTAAACAAAATTAATTACCTTTTCAAGCATGACATAAAACTCATTTACAACCTTCATTCCAAGATTTGTAACAGAACTGGCTGAAAAATATTAATGAGCTTCAAGGGTTTTGTAGGCTTTCATCTGCTCATGTGTATAAAAACTATGTGTTAAAAGGCTGCAAAAATGGAAATAATAGATGATAGGCCACTGGTAGAATCCCATTAATGGTTACTCCAAATCAATAACTGCCGTGGTAAAAACATCCAAATTCTTTATTAATTTCAGCTTCATTAGATATCTACAACAAAGTATAATTTTCTATCAGTTGAATATGATATTCAACCATAGAATTTTACTATTTAAATGAGAAAAATTCTTATGAATCTTAAATTGAAAGTATAATCAATATGTAAACAAACATACCTCTGTCTACGTCTGAGCATTCTTGCAATAATTTCTTCAAATGTGAACTCTGCATAATAAAATACACTGGTACGTTTTCACAATTAAATGGTCTTAAAAGAACTAGCCAGAACTAACAAATATTTAGAATTTAAATGGTTTAAACTCCCCGTTGTTTGGATTGCCTAACGAATAACTGAGGTTATGTTATTTATTTTCCGCGGTCGAGACAATTGAGACGTATGCGCTCACTTGACTCACATAAATATTCTTGAATACTCTCAAATATTCTTACGCATGCGTAGTGACAGGTGCACTCCCTGTCCCTAGATGCTAGTGGGGAAGTGTCACTTCCTCGCCTTTGGCGTGAATTATATTGACGCATAACGACAGTCTGGGTGTTTAAGAGTATTTTTCCTTGGTTCTTACTCTATATTGTCGCCCACGAGCTGCCACTGTAGTTAAGGGCTAAAGATTCCTGACTTAATATAAAACTCATCAATATTTCTGTTATTTATCTGAATTCATTCCGTATTATTTAGATCCGCCGCTGCTGAACAACAATTATCTTTTTGACTAGCGATGCATCAGGTACCCGGCCAATGAGCGTACTACGTATTAAAATAAACACAAAAATAATTATATTTTAAGAAGAAAACCCCCAACTCATTAAATTTTTCATAACTGTTCATTTTCCACCTTTCACTAATTGACTCGGCTTTTAATCAAACAATTTTCTATACTTTGAAATCAATATTTTGTGTATTACAGTAACCCAACATGCTTTTCGACACAGAATGACGCCCAACTGAAAAGTGAACCAATAGATGATGTGGGAAAAATGGAGGGGATCGTGTACGAAGAGGGGACAATAAAAAATGAAGAACTGGACATCAAAGAAGAAGATTTGGAACAAAAAGGAACCAGGTAGGAATGAACATTTAAAGGAAATCGTGTGAACCCGTAAGCAATAATTGATTAATTTTCAATTAACAATCATGAGTATATTTAGTGTTACAATACTCTTACTTCTTTTAAATACTTTAATAACAGTCAGTAGATACCTTAACAGATACCCAGGGTTGCACAAAATCATGTATTTTTTAATTTTAAACAAAACAAGTGTTTTTTTTGTTTTAAACGTTTTTTTTTGTTTTAAACATATACATACAACAACATATTTTAAAAAAATAAAACCTTATTAAAAACATAGTTTAAAACATGGTTTCAATGTTTTTAGTAGAATTTAAAAGATAACTTAAACTCCTTTCCCAGTGGACATCTCAGAATGTTTTCTATTCATAAAGTTTTACGACATTTAGGATTATTGCCGAGAATCATGACATTCTCAAGTTGCTTAGTTTGTTAGATGATAGAACGCTGTGGTGCTCTCGAAATCGTCTACTTCTACTGGTTCAGTATCAAGTAGCAGCATGTAAAGTTTTATTATTCGAACGAGCGAATCAGACAAGAAAAAGATGGATATACAAATAGCCAGATATTTATATGCGACGAACACACCATTTCGTACAGTACAATATCGTGAGTTTAAACTGTTGATTAAGTTGCTACGTCCTGGATATTCACCACCAAACAGAAATGTTGTTTCCAACAATTTGCTCGATACGGTTTATAACTCAGTACAAACAACAATGAAGGACAATTTGTGTCGGAAGAAAGTTTGTCTAGCCCTTGACGGTTGGAGTAACGTCCATAATGAACCTATAATAGGCATATGTGTCACAGATATAGAAAGTGAACGGGTGCATCTAATGTATGTATGTATGTCAAGTTACCAGTGTAGTAACAGACAACGTTTCGAATATAACTAAAATGAGGAAAAACCTTTTTCTTCAATTAGACCGAAAGGATATAATAACTTATGGTTGTTCAGCTCATATATTTAACTTACTTGCCCATGATTTAGAAGTGCTGGGAGTCGAGAGTAACGCAAAGAAAGTTTGTAAATACTTTAGAAATGTGCATTTCGCTAGCGCAAAATTTAAAGAAGCCGCTCTCGCTAGAACACTTATCAGACTGCTTGAAGAGTTATTTGAAAAACTGTGCACTAACAGAATACTTATTGAGAACGACATCATAAAATTAGTTACTGACGTTAATTTAAAAGTTAATGCACAAGAGTATCACAAAAAATTAAAATGCATTGCTGTGGCTCTAGATAAAGTTCAAAAAAACACTTGCACGATAGGAGCAGCGACAGAAATATGGCTCGAACTATTAGATACGATTGAAAACAAAAAGTCAAATGGGGAATTTTCAATGAGTGACGTAAATAAGGTTTATAGAATGTTTGGAGATGGCCCTAACTCTAGTTCATTTTTTAGCAAACTTGCTTGATCATCGTTTTAGGGGAGATAGACTAACTAAAAGGCAATTAGAAATTGCCATGGAATATCTAGAAACCTACAATTCAGAGGCAATACCAACGATTGTTAATTTTCAGGCTAGGTGTGCACCAGTATGCACCATATATGTTTTATCAACAGTTCTTGAAAATGTAAAACCATTGCTATTGCTTCGTCTGCCAACATAGAAAGACTTTTTCGGCTTATGGTTTAGTTCATTCCAAACTCCGCAATAAGCTAGGCAATGTCAGAGCAGCTAGATTCTAATGCACCTACTTATGGCGCTAACTGATGTCACTTCCGAACCATGATTACTCCACATTTTTACATTATTCCTTTTTTATTTCTTACGGGTTATACACTTATTTGTAGTTTTTTGAACATACCAAAGTTCTGTGTATGATGGTCATTAGGTACCTAACTTTTATTATTTTGTTAATGTGAATTCAAATTACTGTTTTAGTATCATTTAAAAAATAAGAAGTCTATACTTTTCATACCACCTGATTTTAGTAAGTAGTTTTATTTTTCACACCAAGTTGTTGTATAAATTAAGTACCTATACTCCTGTTAAATAATCAATTTACTAAAAAAAACCGTTTATTTAATTTACTTGTTTTAAACATTTTTAACAAAACATTCTTTTAAACTCAAACGATTGTTTAAAACATGTTTAAAACAGTTGTTTTATACAAAATGTTTAAAATGAAACGGCCCTGCCAAATACCCGTGACAGCTATTTTGTACCATACCCACTCCTGGAAGCTTTTAAATTATGGATATTTCCCAATTCTCTCCATGTACCCTTAATTTCTATTCACTTTTTCAGCGTGGTGGGACCTCGTGTGAAACATACGACGCAAACAGAAAACTTTGCGACGGAGAACGTCCCCTGTGACCAATCGACCTTTCGAAAAGATTATTTAACGACGGAAGACGCCAAGAAGTTCAAATGCAATGACTGTGACTATCGGACCTTCAAAAAATTTCATTTAAAGATTCATATGCTGCGACATATGAATCCGGAGGAAGTTAAAAAATTTAAATGCGATCAATGTAAATATGAAACAATGTATAATAGCAATTTCAAGAGGCATTTGCTCCTGCATGTAAATCCAGATGACGTTAAGACGTTCAAATGCAATGACTGTGAATATCATACCTTCCAAAAATCTAATTTAAAGAATCATATGATCCGACATGTAAATTCCGATAAGGTTAAGAAGTACAAATGCAATGACTGTGACTATCGGACGATGCGAAAAAGTGATTTGAACAGTCATATGATCCGACATATAAATTCAGAAGATATTGATGACGTTAAGACGTTCAAATGCCCTGAATGTGACTATCTGACCCTCCGAAAACGTAGTTTAAAGGTTCATATGACGATACATACAAATTCAGAAAAAGTTAAGAAGTACAAATGCAATGACTGCGACTATCAGGCCTTCCGAAAACCTACTTTAAAGATTCACATGCTGCGGCATATGAATCCGGAGGAAGTAAAAAAATTTAAATGCGGTCAATGTAACTTTGAAACAGTCTATAATGACAGTTTGAAGGTGCATTTGCTCCTGCATGTGAATTCGGAAGACGTTAAGAAGTTCAAATGCAATTGCTGTGACTATCGGGCCTTCCAGAAAGGCCATTTAAAGATTCATATGCTGCGGCATATGAATCCGGAGGAAGTTAAAAAATTTAAATGCGGTCAATGTAACTTTGAAACAGTCTATAATGGCAGTTTGAAGGTGCATTTGCTCCTGCATGTGAATTCGGAAGACGCTAAGAAGTTCAAATGCAATTACTGTGACTATCGGGCCTTCCAGAAAGTTAGTTTAAAGCGTCATATGATGCAACATATAAATTCAGAAGACGTTAAGTAGTACAAATGCAATTACTGTGACTATCTGACGATTCGAAAAGGCGATTTGAAGATTCATAATATGATGCGACATAGTTGACCCATCAAGTTGAAATGACTGTGACTATCGGACATTTTGAAAAGGTTCTTTGATGAATCGTGCTGCGTTATGAATCCGGAGTCAATTAGAAAGTGGTCCGTCCACACAAGCGTGTGTCGTCCAAGTTAATTTAGTTTGTGTGTTAATTACTTTTCTCTAATTGCATTTAAGTTTACTTTATATTTTTCATGTATTAATTCAACATCCAACCTTCAATACTTCAATACCTACAAATTTTGTTTCATATCTCCGCGTGCATGGACGCCTTTAAGGTTCCGTACTACACTACGGCGATGCATGCAGAGAGTCGAGTTAATTCCGTGAATCCGACCGGACTGTTTTCGGGAGTGAACGAATATAATTTTCTTTTTATCACCCGCATCCGCAACTAACGAAACCAGGAGATACCCCAAGCAGGCCTGCTGAAACCCTTCTCCGAGTATACAAGGTAAGGAATTTTAAAGGCCCGTTTTTAACATCATTATAATTTGGAGAGTCCATTTTTCTCTCCAGCTGAGAATCGAAGGTATTTATTTTTATTACATCCGCACAAGTCATTTTGGTCACTTTCGAGACCGGATACAGACTAAATATTTTCTGGTTTTAAAAGTTATTTTTATAAATTAATAATTTTCATCAATCAATAATTATTTCATTACGCTTTTTCAAAAATTAAACTAATACAGTTCCTTTTCCACGCATTGGAATTAGATTTGCTTGGCGACGAACGTACCGGTTTTTTATCAAATTCCTTAATACATTTTTTAGGTTTGTAGGAGACAGAGTTTAAAGGTGTTCAGATACGTACAAATTTGTTGCACGTGAACTAGTTTGCATTGTTAATTATAAGTAAATACGGTTTTATTGGAGGAAAAATGTCCGATAAACTTAAAAAATATCAAGCGTTACGCAAAATAGAACTTTCTCAATTACGAGAAATGTATGAGGTCGCAAAGCAGGTTGAAGGAGGTGATACCACTCAGGTTGCGAGGTTTAAATGTATGCTGGAGAATATCGAAAAAAGGCATTCAGGCTTCTATGAAAGCCACCAGTGTATTATTTGTTTAGTGGCCGATGATGGGGAGAAGTTTGAGGCTGAAGATGCGATTCGAAAAGAATTTGATTTGTTGTATTATGGTATTAAAGCAATTAAATTTAAATTACCCTCTGATTCAGCATCAGCTTCTCAGTCGTCAGCGGGTACTTCGCACCCTAGTGGAAATATAACTTCAAATCAATTACCCAAAATTAGTTTGCCTAGTTTTACAGGTGATATAACTTTATTTCAATCCTTTATTGACATGTATGATGGTTTAATACATAATAATGCCACTTTGGCTAATTGTGAGAAATTTACTTATTTGCTTTCTACACTTAAAGGTTCAGCTTTATCTGTTATTCAACATCTTCCTGTAACTTCTACAAATTATACTATTGCGTATGATACACTTTGCAAACGTTACAAAAACGTTCGTTTAATGGCTGCCACACTGTGGAATAATTTAGAAAATGCTCCAAAAGTAGCTTGTGATAATTCAAATGACCTTCGAAATTTGTTAGATATTTTTGCTGAAAATATAGCAGCGTTAAAAAACTTAGGACTACCAACTGATCATTGGGACTTTATTTTAGTCCAAATGATACTGAAACGGGTCGATATTGCAATTGTTACAAGATTTGAGCTATTCTATGATAATTCCCTGGCGTTACCTACGTATAAAATATTATCAGATTTTTTGATGAAGAATTGTATGGCTCTGGATAATGTTAATTTTCCTCTTAAAAAATACAAGCCTACATTTCGAAAGCCTGTGCATCCTAAATCTCAATCGCCTTATCATACTGCCTTACTAGTTCAAACGCAAAATTCCGATCCTCAATGCCCAGTGTGCAATAAAACGGATCATGCAATTTTTAAATGTTCGAATTTTTTAGATAAAACAGCCTATGATCGTTATCAATTCGCAAAAACACATAAATTTTGTATTAATTGCTTAAGCCATACCCATCGCTTTGCTACTTGTCGTTCCGAAAGTAGTTGTCATACATGTGGTCAGAGACATCACACGTTATTACATTTTTCAAAAAATACCTCTCCACCGCACCCAACAGCTTTATCGCCAATACCGGTTACTGTTCAAACCACTCATCAAGGAAATTCTACACCCGCATCACATTCTACACAAAGTTGTTTTACTTCCTCAAAATCTAGTGTTTTACTTTCCACCGCCCGCATCGAACTCTTAGATAACCGAGGTACTTATCAACCCGTCCGATGTCTTTTGGATTCTGGAAGCATGACCTCGTTTATAACTTCAAAATGTGTTAAACGCCTCGGACTTCACCCTGTACAAAGTTCAGTCAATTTAAATGACTTAGGACCCATGAATACATTGGTAAATCAAGGAGTAACTATTTCATTTCGTCCATTTCAACAAACGAATCCTATATTCTCTATTGATGCGCTTATCCTTAATAAAATATGTGATAATTTACCAACTTATAAACTTCCAATTGAAACTTGGCCCCATGTTTCAAACATTCGCCTGGCCGATAATCAGGTTCATGTTCCTGGTTCTGTCGACTTATTACTAGGCGCTGATGTATTTTCTAAGGTTTTACTAGATGGGCGTATCCCAGGACGCGTAGGAGCCCCTGATGCTCTAAATACCATTTTTGGATATATCTTAATGGGAACCGTTCAAAAGCCCTGTCCCACTACCTCGATTACTACGATGTTTTGTCATATTGAAGATTCTGCCTCTTTGGAGAATCAAGTTAAATTATTTTGGGAGTTAGAGGAAGTTCCACAGGTTAAATGCTTATCTCCTGACGAAATTCAATGCGAAAAATTATTCATGGACACTTATAGGCGTGATAAGTCCGGACCATTTATATTAAATCTTCCTTTTAAAGACGATAATCCCTCTTTTCCAGAAATTCGTCCTCTTGCCCTTAACCGCTTTTATTCATTAGAGCGCAGGCTCCTTAAAAACCCGCAAACTTATGATCAGTATCGTAATTTTATTCAAGAATATCTTGATCTTGGCCATATGGAACCCGCCTCTGGTTTTTCTCACAATTCATTTTATCTTCCGCACCATTGTGTTATCAAACCAGATAGTTTGACTACTAAATTGAGAGTGGTTTTCAATGGTTCAGCTCATTTACCAAATCAACCCTCTCTCAATGATCAACTTTATATTGGTCCAAAACTTCAAAATGACATTTTTACAATTTTGCTTAATTTCCGCATCCACAAAATTGTTTTAACTGCGGACATTACCAAAATGTACCGTCAGATTGTTATCACTCCTGAGCATCAGGACTATCAACGCATTTTATGGCGTTTTTCTCCCACTGACCCGGTTCAGGAATTTCGCATCAACCGCCTTGTTTATGGCCTTACTTGTTCACCTTATCTTGCCATCCGCACTCTTCTGCAATTAGCGGAGGAAGATGGAACGTCTTATCCATTAGCTGCTGAAGCTTTACGCACTAGCACCTACGTTGACGATATAGTCACAGGTGACTCCTCGCTTGAGCGTGCTTTAATTCTTCAAAACGAACTAACTTCTTTGCTACATAAGGGAGGTTTTGAACTTCAGAAATGGTCAAACAACCATCCTAAACTTTTAAGTCACTTACCCTCTTCCCTTGTAGCAATAGATCCAGTAAGTTTTGACTCTTCTCCTTCAAATGAAACTTCCTTAAAGGTGTTGGGTTTAGAATGGAATGCTTCTTCTGATAGTTTTCGCTTCTGTGTGAAGTTTCCAGATCGACCTTGCACTAAAAGGAACCTTTTATCTAATCTTGCTCGAATATTTGATCCTTTAGGCCTAGCCTCGCCGATAACTTTTCTCCTCAAACATCTTATTCAACGACTTTGGACTTTAAAGTTAGATTGGGATCAAACACCCCCCGAAGAAATTGTCAGGCTTTGGGACCGTTATCTGAACGACGTGTCCTGTTTAAGTTCGTTTAATTTGCCCCGTCTGCTCTTTCCGGAGGGAACATCTCATTATGAACTACATTGTTTTGGAGATGCAAGTGAAAAGGGATTTTGTAGTTGTTTATATATTCGATGCTTTTCACCTTCCAATAATATTTCAGTGCATTTTGTTTGTTCTAAAGCAAAGATTGCACCACTCAAACGAGTCTCATTGCCTAGACTTGAGCTTTGTGCTTCGGTTCTAGCTGCTCGTTTGGTTTCTTTCGTTTTAACCGCTTTTGAAGGAAAAGTACACTTTCAAAAGGTTCACTGTTATTCTGATTCCACTGTTGCTCTCAGTTGGATCAAATCCTCACCGCACAAATGGCGTACCTTTGTCGGGAATAGAGTTTCTGCTATTCACGAGAAGGTACCTCCTTCGAATTGGTTTTATATTTCGTCTTCGGATAATCCTGCTGATGTGGGTTCCCGGGGAATGCTACCATCCGAGTTACTTGATTGTTCCTTATGGTGGGCGGCACCCGTTCTTTCTTATCATAACTTCCCCACTATGGATTATCCTGACATTCCGCTTACTCCAGAAGTTACTGTGGAAGAGCGTCCTTTAGTTTGCGCTGCCTTTATTTCACCTAACTTTCTTGATTCCTTAGTTGAATCCCATTCTTCGGTTAATACTTTATCCCGCATCTTAGCATATGTACTACGATTTATTCATAATTGCCAAATTAAAATCCGCAACCATCCCCCCCTTACAGGTGCTCTTACTCCCCTTGAAATTCACAAGGCACTGTTGTTATTTGTCAAACGCACTCAGGAATTAAAATTTTCACTTGAAATTCACGCTCTTGGTCAAGGGCAACAACCCCTTCCTAAAGTTTTACGGAAACTTTCACCCTTTCTGGATGACCAAGGAATTTTAAGAGTGGGAGGTCGACTAAGACACGCTCCCATTGACTATGATCGTAAATTTCCCGCACTTCTTCCTAGTCGCAGTATTCTAACTGACTTGATTATTGAATCTATTCATCTGCAGTATCTCCATGCGGGGATACAAACTGTTCATTTTTTACTTTTACAAAAGTTTTGGATATTATCCGCTAAACGTTCCATCAGACGTGTTTTGTCACGCTGTGTAAGATGCTTTAAGACTCACCCTACTGCTACGGCTCCTCCAATGGGCGATTTGCCTTTAGCAAGGGTTTCCCGTTTTAAACCCTTTCTTCACGTTGGTATTGATTACGCAGGCCCATTTACTATCACCATGTCTAAAACTCGTGGTGCCAAAACATTTAAAGCTTACCTTTGTCTTTTTATTTGTTTATCCGTTAAGGCTGTTCATCTAGAACTCGTTTCCGAGTTATCGGCCGACGCCTTTCTTGCTGCATTTAAGCGTTTTATTGGTCGTCGTGGTCGATGTTCGCATGTCTATTCCGATAACGGAACAAATTTTGTCAAGGCTCGTAAACTGCTGGATCAATACGCCGAGGCAGCTGCGGTGAAGGAGACTATTAGTTGGCATTTTAATCCACCTTCGTCTCCCCATTTTGGAGGCCTTTGGGAGACCAATATCAAATCTATCAAAACCCATTTACTCCGGGTTGTTGGAGATTTGATTCTTACGTTTGAAGAGCTTTCAACAGTTTTTATTCAGGTTGAGGCTATCATGAATTCGCGACCGCTCACTCCAGTTAGTAATGACCCCAACGATTTAAGTGCCCTTACCCCGGGTCATTTTTTGACCTTAGAGCCTCTGACCGCCCCCCCGGAACCTGACCTTCTCGATCTTCCCCTAAATAGGCTTTCGAGATGGCAAGTTGTTACCCGCATCCATCAGCATATTTGGGCTCGATGGTCTAATGAATATTTGCACACGTTACATCAACGAGCCAAGTGGACCTCACCTTCCTTCAATCTTCAACCAGGTACACTTGTTATTATTAAACAGGATACTACTTCACCACTTAAATGGCCTCTGGGGCGTATAGTGGAGACCTATCCTGGCCCCGACGGTATTGTCAGAGTCGCTAAGGTTCAGACGGCCAATGGTAGTTTTAAACGACCGGCGCTAAAACTCTGTCCTCTACCTACCTAATTAAAATACTACGTATTTTGGTGGGCGGAAATGGTCCGTCCACACAAGCGTGTGTCGTCCAAGTTAATTTAGTTTGTGTGTTAATTACTTTTCTCTAATTGCATTTAAGTTTACTTTATATTTTTCATGTATTAATTCAACATCCAACCTTCAATACCTACAAATTTTGTTTCATATCTCCGCGTGCATGGACGCCTTTAAGGTTCCGTACTACACTACGGCGATGCATGCAGAGAGTCGAGTTAATTCCGTGAATCCGACCGGACTGTTTTCGGGAGTGAACGAATATAATTTTCTTTTTATCACCCGCATCCGCAACTAACGAAACCAGGAGATACCCCAAGCAGGCCTGCTGAAACCCTTCTCCGAGTATACAAGGTAAGGAATTTTAAAGGCCCGTTTTTAACATCATTATAATTTGGAGAGTCCATTTTTCTCTCCAGCTGAGAATCGAAGGTATTTATTTTTATTACATCCGCACAAGTCAGAAAGTTTAAATGCGATCAAAGTAAATTTGAAATAATTCGTAATTCGGCAGAAAATTAAGGTCAGTCAACGACAGAAGCGACAGGTTTAACGGATGTAGAGCAGCAGTTCTCAAACGTTTTCGCCTCGGCACCCCTGTCGTGCTAAAAAAGAAATAACGCTTCACAGCTACACCTTTGAAGCCGGTCGAATACTTAGTAAAAGAATAAAAACAGTGCAAATTTAATGCTGCACTACTGTCATTCGCTAGCGGCACCCAGTTTGAGAACCGCTGCTCTACATCGGTACCTGTTATATTTGTGCCATTGATACAAATGTCCTTACCCTTAGGAATTCATGTATTTTTTAAATTTGTGGAACTTATGCAAATCCCATACTAATCAATTATCAATAAAATATTAGCTTATTTTTTAATTTTTGACGCGTTTGGCATGCTCTTTCGGTTGACCGAATTCTGGTAACTAAGAGCGACCAATGTGCAGGGTGTCATATTTTCGACACTTTCTGCCGGTGTGATGCCCACCCTGTTCATTTCTTTATTTAATGGAGCAATCAGGTTAGCGCTAACAGGGTAGGTCACATAGTACTCTTCAAGGGTTCTAAAATTTCTCGAAGGGAGCTTTAAATATTTTAATTTTTATTACTTGCCTATGGTGGTACTATTAGCTTGCCTAAGGACAACTCGCTGTTCTTAAAACATGTAGGATCACTTGAAGTTGTTGCCGAAATCTAATAACTCGTCTAGAAGTTCGCAGTCATTTTTGATTATATTATGTTGATAACGGAATGTGACCGAAGTCAGATAAAAACACATTATTCACTTTTTCAAACGACACTTCTTTTATTAAAATATAATAAATGGAGCCATCGAATTTTAAAATGTTGTGTGTACGCATTACCATAAGACCGTTGTTGATGGCTTGCTTTAGCGTTCTATAATGCACAATGTATCGCTTCTTACCGTTTAAATTCGGTATTGATTTAGTTAATTTTGCTGTCTCTGTGGGTGGAACAATTTTTTCCACTAAGAATGAGCATTTCTGGATAATGTACATCCACTTCAAGAACATAACCTTGTGGGCTGTCATCCTTCACTTCCATTATATTTAAATCAAGTATTTCGCGATCCGTTAGCCACCTAAAACCGCCATATGATAATGCCTGTGACTACTATGTCCATACAGATTCGTAGCGTCCAGATAAGTTATAAAAGAAGATGGTTTTGTGGGATCGTAATTCGGTAAGTATGAATTATTTGCCATATGCTTCCTTTCCGTACACTGACTTATACCACCACGAATACCTTTTTAAAAAAATGAACCATCGTCATACCCAACATACAATCGATTGATAAACTTGGAAGAGTGTAGTATTGTACAGGGTCTAATTTATAAACACTCAAACATGTGTCACGAAACTGTTCGAAAACATCGGTCAGCAAAAGTACATCTGACTTGAGGTACAAGTCGGAGTAATCCCCCAAATTCTTACACACAAACATATGCCATACTTCTTTTGCCCTTTCATAATATTCGTCGCTAATGTGTTCTTCCCGCAAATTATCGTAAAACTTTTTTTTGTTGGAAGCGCTGTTACATTCATTTTATCTAGTGAGTCTACGAAACTATAGGGAAAAACACCTTTTCTGCGCATCATATTGAATTTATCATTATTTGGAAAATGGTTTCGTGTCGCCCTAAATTCATCGACATCCAAACCATTACCCAGGTTCTCCAAAGATGTCGATAAAAATTTGAAACTATCGATAAATCGTAACTTTAAATATATTTTTTTTAATAATACCACTATTTTTTTAACATAATCGTGAACGTAAATGCTCTTTGTAAACGCTACATACTTTTACTTGCTTTGAGCAATCACATCAATTTTATCCCCATGTTTACACAGTTCTTTTATAAAAAGATGACTATCGTAACCACTTAAATTATGAAATAGTATAGGGATAAAATTGGACAGTTTATAGTTCAAATTACATACGGGCTGAACTTATTGACATTTACTTCTAAATATAAGATTTTCTCCAGCGCCCAACCTACAATACGCAACCAAACATTAATAAATTGAATTAAATACATTCTTAAGGTTTTGTGTGTACTTGAATTTTTTTCCTGAAATTCACTTGCTTGGACCGTCATCGCTTCAGCAAACATCGACTATATTGCATCCAAATCACTTCCAGCATTCACTATCTCATTAGATGTATTGAAAGACTTTTCACTCATCAACATATCCTGGGATGGTAAACTATATTGTCCAAAAACAACCATATTTATTTTTAATACATGATGCACCGTCAACAGTTCACTTATCAAATTTAACACTTTTGACTTTGCATTGAAAAACAAAGTATAGTCTATATATAGCATATATCAGAGCCAACAAACTGCATATCGGTGAGGAAGTATACAGCTATCAACAACTCGTTGGCCGTAAGCCAGTTATACTTGCGGAGAGTGGCAACACCGCTGACGACGACGTCTTTCCTCCGATCACTGCGCGTTTGTCGACTAGCGCACCCGGCACGCCTAACCAGGATTCTATAGATTTAGGTAGTGAAGTTTTTGAAAGCCGGAGCCCTAAGATTCCCAACGCTGAGGTCTTAATTACAGTGCCCACAGCACCAGCAGACCCCGCTACTAAAGTTTACAACCGCGCAGGTACTGGTTCTGCCGTCTCATTAACTACTACATCCAACCCGCATAGATTAGGCTCGAGTTCCGGCCAGTCTGGTATAAACACTGATAGTTGTGGTAAGGGTAAATCTAGCGGAACCCCCACTACTGCACATAGACTCAGGTCCACGCGCTTACAGCTGAAAAAGTAATTCATAATGCGGTTTATCAGACTGTTTTAAAATTTTGTAATTTAGAGACAATTAAAGGGGTACATGTACATATTGTGCATTCTATTTAATTTAGTTGGTATATTAGTTTTATTTTATTTTATTTTTTGCTGTTTATTTTATATTACATCTTTGTTGGTGATCATTAGTGCAATTCGGAATTGAGGGCATACATACTACTTACATGTTAAGATGAGGAAGCGTAATTTAAGGCTAGGGCATATTAATGTGAGGTCTATCAGTACTGGTTTTAATGAACTGGTGGAATTAATTCGGGCGAATAAACTTGATATTGTAGGTGTTTCGGAGACATGGCTGTCGAGTGAAACATCGAGTGACGGGTTTGCAATCGATGGATATAGGCTTTATCGGAGGGATCGTTTGACTAGGGGCGGCGGCGTTGCGTTTTACATTAGAAGTTCTTTTTCGGTTGAACAGCTGGAGATTGAGAGTGATCAGGACTTGATTGAGCAACTCTGGGTTAAGGTCAAGATAGGTCATTTAACGCTGGCTGTGGCAACATTCTATAGACCCCCTACGACCAATATACGTCTTTCATTGGATAGTTTAGATAATGTTTTGTCACTTGTTCTCCCGTCCGTCGAGCATGTGGTTTGCATGGGTGATATTAATGTAAATTTGCTGAATCATGATAATCCTGTTTCAGAGTGCTTTGATGCGTATGGTTTTGTTCAGGTGATTACTGAGCCGACTAGAGTTTCTGGCACTGTTGCAACTCTAATTGATCCAATATTTGTGTCTAATGGCGACTTGGTTACAACTTCGAGTGTTATCGTAGCTGATTTAGTATCGGATCACAAGCTTGCCGTCTGCGAATTAGGTATAAAAATAAATAAATTTAAAGCAAAGTTAGTTACCTATAGAAACTTTAAAAATTTTTATTTCCCTCGATTTTATCTAGACCTAATTTCGCAGCCGTGGGTACGTATTATTTATGAGATGGATATAGATAGGAAAGTTGAAATATTTTCAGATTTGATCAATAGTCTGTTCGATCGACATGCACCAACAAAAACGGTTAGAGTCACTAGGCCTAAGGCACCCTGGATCACAGATGGTATAAAGCAATTGATGGGGGATCGAGACAGGGCACAGGCCAGATTTAAGTCAACTAAAACCGATACCGATTGGAACGAATACAAGCGGTTGAGAAACTTAACTCTTACTTGCATTCGGAGGCAAAAGAGGGCACATATTGACGGGGTAGTTAGGGAGGGCACCGGAAAAAAGCTTTGGAATACACTGAGGGACATGAATGTGCGTCAAAGTAAACAGACCGAAATACCAGAAAACTTAAAAGATGTTGAAGCTATTAATAAGTATTTTGTGTCTGTTTTTCAGGAAAGGAACTGTCAGGAAATGATAAATTTCTATTCAAATCAAGCACCACATCTTAGTAATACTTTTCAGTTTAGAATGGCAAGTGAAGATGATATCAACCAAGCGCTAAGTAATATTAAATCCAATGCTTTTGGTGTGGATGGTATATCCCCCTCTATGTTAAGATACTGTTGCCCATTTTTATTGCCTTTTTTGACACATATTATAAATGTATGTCTTGAATCTGGCTATTTTCCATCGGCCTGGAAATTGTCTCTGGTGAGGCCCTTACCTAAAACGAACAGGCCTGAGGTGCTTGGCGACTTACGACCTATAAGCCTGTTGCCTGTGGTGTCCAAGATATTGGAGAGAATTATTCACGAGCAGGTAAATGTGTACTGTACTCGGAATGATATTATTCCGCAGTCACAATCAGGTTTTCTAAAGGGTCATGGCACTGCCGCGGCACTATCAAATGTCTTGGACGCCATAGTTGGTGACCTGGATGGTAGACGTGTTTCTGGTCTGATCTTGCTAGACTTTTCAAAGGCCTTTGATACAATAAATCATGCACTTCTCTGTTCTAAATTAAGGTTTTATGGTTTTAGTGATCTGTCTGTCAAATTTTTTCAGTCATACTTGTCCAATAGATCTCAGAAAGTTACTCTGGATGGAAGCATCTCCTATCCACTCCCTGTGTCTTCTGGGGTTCCTCAAGGTTCTATTTTGGGTCCTCTTCTTTTTTTGATTTACTCGGCTGAGATTCTGAACAATATAACTGACTGTTTTTTTCATCAGGCATACGCCGATGATATTCAAATAGGTTTTGGATTCGTACCTCAGGAACATCATATTGCCGAATATGTTTTGAATAGACAGTTGGATTGTATAAATTATCTCTCAGAGTTGCACAATCTCAAACTGAATCCATCAAAATCGGTTGTTATTTATTTTGGGGGAGTAACGACGGACAGAGTGCGCCCGTTAATGGATCTGAAGATCGCGGGAACGTCTTTACGGGTCGACGATACGGTAAAATCATTGGGACTTTACATTGATAGCCAGTTGAAATTTACAACATATATAAACTCTTTGTTGGGAAAATCATTTTCTGGTTTGAAACTTTTGTACGCTAACCGTCATGTTCTGTCAAAAAACCTTAAGATTCTGCTGTCACAGTCAATGGTTCTGTCCGTTTTCAACTATTGTGATTTTGTTTATGGTCCGTTTCTGAATGTTATCCAACGGAATAGAATCCAAAAGGTTCAGAACTCCTGTTGTCGGTTTATATTCTGCTTGAGAAAGTATGATCATATTTCACAGGACTTTGCGAGCCTAAATTGGCTAAAGATGGACCGACTGAGAGAGTTACACTTTGCGAGCTTCGTCCATAAGATTGTGACCTCAGCAACACCTCAGTACTTGAGAAATAAATTAATCGCTCAAAGTGAGATTCATATTCTTAATACAAGAAACAAGGGACTGTTTAGTATCCCAAAGCACTCCACAGCCTTGTTTAAGAAGTGCTTTTCCTACCGTGCCGCACAATTGTATAATAGCTTACCCCTTGATTACAAAAGCTTGAGTATCCACCAGTTCAAAACTAAATATAAGAGAAAGCTTCTTGCTGAGCAAAGAATGCGCAAATTGAATAAATGTTAAATTTTTTGTCGCGTATCTATAGTATATTGTTTGGTTGTGTTTGTATGGATGTGTTGGTCGGTTGTGTTTGTATGGATGTGTATTGGTATTATATATATATATATATTTTATGTTTTATTCTTTACATATTATATTAATTTATGCTTTTATTTTTGCTTCACTTTTAAACATCTCCCTGGTATTGTTTTTATATACTATGTTTTTATATATGTATAATGTAATTTGAATAATAATGTATTTTTTCCTGTTCTTCCTTTTTGAATTGTTTTTTGGCTGTTGTGTACATTTCATAAACATATAAGTTTATCTCCTGGGTTTCTGGGCATTGTACTTTATAATAGTTTTAGCTGTATCAGCATTAGCCTAGTAAATTTATATATATATATTTTTTTGTTCTTCTTTCATTATGTTCAAGGTTGTATGTAAGACTAGCCAATATGGCTAAATATCGCCTTGTTCATGTGAAATCAGTTATTGGTATTGTTTTTTTTTCCTGAATAATAAAGACGTTTATTATTATTATTATTATTATTATATTCGTTGTCACTGCTTACACGATAACTCACAATTCTCTTCTTAAAAGCACTTTCAATGATCTGAACACCTTGAGATAGCGGTATGCAGGAATTACTCCTATTCTGTAAGGATCTTTGATGACCTGGCATTTGATTTGCTGCTATAGTAACACTACAAACATCACAAGTTTGTAAACGGGATGTCGAAGCAGCATCGGTACCACTTAATCTGCATCGCTTAGATTCCGTCGCAATAGCAAATCTCATTCAACGGGATTCTCTCTGATGTCGTAACAAATTATAACTCCTTGTGAATTGTGAATGATACACCACATAGTTATTCATATTGAATACTAGTGAATACAATAACTTGCTCAGACGATGTTAAAGTAAAGACTGAAATATCCAACTCCTCCCTCCATCAATTTATAATCAAACCTGCATTTTTGTCAAGGTCAACATAAGAAAAATACAAGGTCACAAAAGACATCTGTTCACAATCTCGAGAACGCAAAAGAACACCTGTCCACGTGGGTGGTCAAGGTCATATGACATCACAATCACCTGGTCACGTATACAATAACTTCAAGGTTATACAACAAAATAACACCTGGCGTCGCTCAAGGTCAAAACAATAGCTGTCCACATGGACGGTCAAGGTCACGTGTGACGTCAGAGGTGTGGGGGGAGACCCAGCGGATAGGTTTGCTAACTACTGTTAATATTACAGAACCGGATATAGTCATGGACGGACACGCAATCACACTGTCTTCATCTATCAATTTGCTGGGCGTCAATCTGGGAGGAAATATGTCTTGGCATAACCACGTTGTGGCAATCGCCAAGATAGCTTCTCAGAAACTTGGTGTACGCTTCCGAACCAAAAAGTTGTACACACCTCAACAACTTTTGACACTATACAAAGCCCAGATTCGACCATCACCAAGAGTACTGCTCTCATGTCTGGAGCTCGGCACCCAAACATACTATTCGGCTACTGGATTCCATCGAAAGGAGGGCCATTCGTCTGATTAGAGATCACGAGTTGACGAAGAACCTCGACAGCCTAGAACATCGAAGACAGGTTGGGGATTTGACTCTCTTTTACAGATATTTATGACGGCTGACCTTGCCCTCTTAATTCCGCCCAGAGCGGCGAATAGCAGAAATACCCGAGGACCACCATCCACATGTGGTTAAGCTTAGTACTCCTCGAACTTCATTATTTAAGAATTCTTTCATCTGGAGGACTTCATCCTTCTGAAACCTTCCCGAGGTCGTTTTTTTCCAACGAATATAATCTCCAACGATTCAAAACAAACGTGAATCGCTTTTTGCGCACACGCAACATTCCTAGAGTGCACTAAATAATTTTTCCTATAGTGCTTGTGTTTGATCATTAAAAAAAAATTACAATTTTATAATAGAGGCTTATATTTTTCACAGAGTAAGAGTAGGCTGCTAGGTTCGGCGAGATTGTATTCTGCTTCTTTTTGAATAAAAGGCTCTTTTCGCTGATACTATGGCCATAAAATAATAACTAAGTAAGAATACAAAATTTGAAAATTATAGGCCACTTTGATATTTTGCATTATTTTCAATTTCTTCAATATGGAGGATGGAATGAAAAGAATGCAAATTATCAAAGTAGGCACTTTCAAATTTTGTATTTTACTCGGTTTTTCTTTCTAACAACTTTTCTTAATAACATTTTGTTGTATCTCCTAGAAAAGAATAAGCAATACTTACTTGATTGTTCGAAACTAAAATTATGACTTAAATTAGTTTCAATTCAAGCAGGGCTGAAGCCCAGAAGATGAATTTTGAACTCAAACATTTTCAGTCTCATCTCGCAGCTATTGATGCCTCGATCTGGGGACACACTGTATACTAATGTGCCGGTTTCTTCATCCTCGGAGCTCGGTTATTTTTATTGCTTGGTTAAAATTGATTTGTTACACATAAAGCATTTTATAAATGTTAAATTTAACCGAGGATGAAGAAACTGGCACTTATAACTAAATGTATTATAATATATTGTATAATATACTCACCGGTTTGTCGGACGCTCTAAAACATGATTTAGGAGGCCTAACAATTGTTCCACAGAATTTTTTGAAATCCTAAACCTTTTTAAAAACTAAAAATCGGTTAAGGTATTTATGTAATTGGGGCGTATCCGAAATATTTTATCCCGCCTAAGCTGCTCAATAATATTTACAAAATCATTTTCGTCGTCGGTGTATAAATCATTAAAAATTTCAAAAATATCCATTTGGTGCAGCCAGAAACAATAAAAAACAAACTCAAATATTAGGGTTATAATACTTGTCTTAAATCGTATTGTTGAGTTTAAGCGGTACCCTTCCTACCGATTAACTTATTACCAGGATGGTTGCTCTTAAGTGGAGCCTCGCCGTCAATCCTAGTTTATAAAATCACCGTTTTCAGTAATCTGAGATTTAAACCGTACAGTGCGATTTAAAACCTACTTTATAAAATTGGCCCTAAGGGATTTAATATACTTTCTTGTATGCACCCTCTCGTTTATGTGCCTTTAACCAAGACCGTATGTCGTATCAGCGTCAAACTCGAACGTCGCGGATCGTAGATCGGGTATCAACTGACAGGCGATTATTTTCGGTTTTTCGCTTGAATTTAATAATTATAATGAGTATTTCTTAACGAGCGAAAAACTGTTCGAATTCGGGTTTGTTCGGGTATTGAGTGGAAGGTAATAAGTGTCAAGCGACTGTCTTCGCCTGAATATATAACTCTAGCGTTTTTTTTGATAATCGAGCGATGTCGGTTATTTGAGTAATCAAGCGGTTTTTCGCTCGAGCGATCACAACACTGATATTTGGGTTGGCATTCCTGACCAACGGCCAACTATTGTCAAAAATAAATATTCGTTTGAACGGACGGGAAGCCACGCTTTGTAATTTCTTGCGCTTTGATTTTATCGTTTGTGTTTTGATCTTGTAGATAATATAACATATATTTCAGAACGACTATCAAATAGCGAAGTATGGCGACTCGTCTCCCCAACCAAGTGATCAGTTTAATGCTGGATAAGTTCTGGAATCAGAAATGCTGAAAACAAATGCAAAGCTGGATATTTTATTTGAGCATACTTATAATAATATTATTTATAAAGAAAACGGTGGTAATACGGAAATTTTAAATATGATTCGATCCGAAACAAATCACAAAAGTAATTTATTTAAGGTTTCTCGAAACATAACCTCTTTGGACACCGAATGTGTACCTGCTTTCCCAATTAAACACGAGTTTGAAGTGGAGGATTTTAAGAGTGAAACCACAAATTTTAATATCATTGGGAACAAACCCAAATCAGACATTATCTTATTTCTGCAATTAGAAAACCAGGAAACTATCAAAAATGTTTTCCTCGATCATTGCTATTGCAGCAATGTATTCAGCCAGCCTGATTATAAGTAAGTAAACTTATTAAGGTACTCAGTAAAACAACCTTTCAGCTTGCAACCTATGGTGTTGTATGATGTCAAGAAGATAATAACATTTTTATGTCAAAACGAAGATATTATGTCAAGTTAGTCACAAAATGATCACCTGCAAGGCAAACTTGAATATGTATTTAAGATTAATTATTGGTATTGGCAACTTCTTTATGATAAATACAGCCTGAAATGTGTGCCACATACTTTGTATCAAATTTTATCTTAACAACAGTGGCGGATCTACGGAAGGGCTCGAGGGGCTATTACTCATGAGTAAGGTTGAAGGACTTAGCACTCGCAAATATAAATTCGTCACGGGAGATTGACGTCCATGAAGTGGTTAATACTTTTTGCAAAATTAAGCCTCCTCGTCTAGAAACGTCAAACTTTGGTTAGATATGTTTTATCCCTCTTCCCTTTAATTATTTTATTGTATGTAGGATGTAGGTATTGTATTTTAATAAATAAGTGTAAGGGACCTTGAAGTAATGCAACCCAACATACAACAACTAATTTTACATTTGTAATAATTAATTAACGTTTATCGTAGCAGGGAAACTTTGGACATTAGCGGTCCATTTGTTTTCGATTTTTTAAAGATTGTCTTTTTAAAACGTGAACTATTTTCCAAAAATTATTAATTAAACAGTGGCGGCTATTCGGAGGAAGTAGGGGAAGTGTCACTGCCTCGCCATTGGCGTGAATTATATTGACGCATAACGACAGTCGCCCGCGAGCTGCCACTGTAGTTAAGGGCTAAAGTTTCCTGACATATAAAACTCATCAATATTTCTGTTATTTATCTGAATTCACACCGTATTATTTAGATCCGCCGCTGCTGAACATCAATTATCTTTTAGACTAGCGATGCATCAGGTACCCGGCCAATGAGCCTACTACGTAATAAAATCAACACAAAAATAATTATATTTTAAGAAGAAAACCCCAACACATTAAATTTTTCATAACTGTTCATTTTCCACCTTTCACTAATTGACTCGGCTTTTAAACAAACAATTTTCTATTCTTGACCTACTTTGAAATCAATATTTTGTGTATTACAGTAACCCAACATCCTTTTCGACACAGAATGACGCCCAACTAAAAAGTGAACCAATAGATGATGTGGGGAAAATGGAGGGGATCGTTTACGAAGAGTGGGCAATAAAAAATGAAGATCTGGACATCAAAGAAGAAGATTTGGAACAAAAAGGAACCAGGTAGGAATGAGCAATTAATGGAAATCGTGTGAACCCGTAAGCAATAATTGATTAATTTTCAATTAACAATCATGAGTATGTTTAATGTTACAATACTCTTACTTCTTTTAAATACGTCGGTAGATACCTTAACAGATACCCAGGGTTGCACAAAATCATGTATTTTTAAACAAAACAAGTGTTTTTTTTGTCTTAAACGGGTTTTTTTTGTTTTAAACATGTTTTTTTTTTGGTTTTAAAGTTCATTGTTTTAAACATGTTTTTTTTTTGGTTTTAAAGTTCATATTTTAAACAAATAAAACCTTATTAAAAATATAGTTTAAAACATGTTTTCAATGTTTTTAGTAGAATTTAAAAGATAACTTAAACTCCTTTCCCAGTGGACATCTCAGAATATTTTCTATTCATAAAGTTTTACGACATTTAGGATTATTGCCGAGAATCATGACATTCTCAAGATGCTTAGTTTGTTAGATGATAGAACGCTGTGGTGCTCTCGAAATCGTCTACTTCTACTGGTTCAGTGTCAAGTAGCAGCATGTCAAGTTTTATTATTCGAACGAGCGAATCAGACAAGAAAAAGATGGATATACAAATAACCAGATATTTATATGCCACGAACACACCATTTCGTGCAGTAGAATATCGTGAGTTTAAACTGTTGATTAATTTGCTGCGTCCTGGATATTCACCACCAAACAGAAATGTTGTTCCCAACAATTCGCTCGATACGGTTTATAACTCGGTACAAACAACAATGAAGGACAATTTGTGTCGGAAGAAAGTTTGTCTAGCCCTTGACGGTTGGAGTAACGTCCATAATGAACCTATAATAGGCATATGTGTCACAGATATAGAAAGTGAACGGGTGCATCTAATGTATGTATGTATGTCAAGTTACCAGTGTAGTAACAGACAACGTTTCGAATATGACTAAAATGAGGAAAAACCTTTTCCTTCAATTATACCGAAAGGATATAATAACTTGTTGAGCTCATATATTTAACTTACTTGCCCATGATTTAGAAGTGCTGGGAGTCGAGAGTAACGCAAAGAAAGTTTATAAATACTTTAGAAATGTGCATTTCGCTAGCGCAAAATTTAAAGAAGCCGCTCTCGTATTACCTCAGGATGTTCGCTAGAACACTTTATCAGACTGTTTGAAGAGTTATTTGAAAAACTGTGTACTAACAGAATACTTATTGAGAACGACATCATAAAATTAGTTACTGACGTTCATTTAAAAGTTAATGCACAAGAGTATCACAAAAAATTGAAATGCATTGCTGGGGCTCTAGATAAAGTTCAAAAAAACACTTGCACGATAGGAGAAGCGACAGAAATATGGCTCGAGCTATTCGAAACGTTTGAAAACAAAAATCAAATGGGGAATATTCATTGAGTGACGTAAATAAGGTTATAGAATGTTTGGAGATGGCCCCAACTCTAGTTCATTTTTTAGCAAACTTGCTTGATCATCGTTTTAGGGGAGATAGACTGACTCAAAGGCAATTAGAAATTGCCATGGAATGTGTAGAAACCTACAATTCAGAGGTAATGCCAACGAGTGTTAATTTTCAGGCTAGGTGTGCACCAGTTATGCCATATATGTTTTATCAACAGTTCTTGAAAATGTAAAACCATTAGCATGCTGGCGGTCTATTAAGTTTAAATACAAGAGCAATTGAACTTGTCCAACAGCTACATACAGCTATTGCTTCGTCTGCCAACATAGAAAGACTTTTTCGGCTTATGGTTTAGTTCATTCCAAACTCCGCAATAAGCTAGGCAATGTCAGCGCAGCTAGATTCTAATGCACCTACTTAATTATGGCGCTAACTGATGTCACTTCCGAACCATGATTACTCCACATTTTTACATTATTCCTTTTTTATTTCTTACACTTATTTGTAGTTTTTTGAACATACCAAAGTTCTGTGTATGATGGTCATTAGGTACCTAACTTTTATTATTTTGTTAATTTGAATGGAAATTACTGTTTTAGTATCATTTAAAAAATAAGAAGTCTATACTTTTCATACCACCTGATTTTCGTAAGTAGTTTTATTACTATTTATCAATAAATATTTTTCACACCAAGTTGAATTTACTTGTTTTAAACATTTTTAACAAAACATTGTTTTAAACTCAAACGATTGTTTAAAACAATTGTTTTATACAAAATGTTTAAAATGAAACAGCCCTGCCAAATACCCGTGACAGGTATTTTGTACCATACCCACTCCTGGAAGCTTTTAAATTATGGATATTTCCCTTTCTCTCAATGTACCCTTAATTTCTATTCACTTTTTCAGCGTGGTGGAAGCTCATGTGAAACATACGACGCAAACAGAAAACTTTGAAACGGAGAACGTTCCCTGTGACCAGCCGACCTTTCGAAAAGATTATTTAACGACGGAAGACGGCAAGAAGTTCAAATGCAATGACTGTGACTATCAGGCCTTCCAGAAAGTTAATTTAAAGGCTCATATGATGCGACATATAAATTCAGAAGACGTTAAGAAGTTCAAATGCAATGACTGTGACTATCAGGCCTTCCGAAAATCCAATATAAAGAATCATATGATCCGACATGTAAATTCCGAAAAGGTTAAGAAGTACAAATGCAATGACTGTGACTATCGGACCTTCCGAAAAGGCAATTTAAAGATTCATATGCTGCGGCATATGAATCCGGAGGAAGTTAAAAAATTTAAATGCGGTCAATGTAACTTTGAAACAATCTATAATAGTAATTTCAAGAAGCATTTACTCCGGCATGTAAATCCAGATGACGTTAAGAAGTTCAAATGCAATGACTGCGACTATCAGGCCTTCCAGAAAGTTAATTTAAAGGCTCATATGATGCGACATATAAATTCAGAAGACGTTAAGAAGTTCAAATGCAATGACTGCGACTATCAGGCCTTCCAGAAAGTTAATTTAAAGGCTCATATGATGCGACATATAAATTCAGAAGACGTTAAGAAGTTCAAATGCAATGACTGTGACTATCGGACGATGCGAAAAAGTTATTTGAACAGTCATATGATCCGACATATAAATTCAGAAGATGTTGATGACGTTAAGACGCTCAAATGCCCTAAATGTGACTATCGGACCCTCCGAAAAGGTAGTTTAAAGGATCATATGATGATACATACAAATTCAGAAAAAGTTAAGTACAAATGCAATGACTGCGACTATCAGGCCTTCCGAAAATCGTATTTAAAGATTCACATGTTGCGGCATACGAATCTGGAGGAAGTTAAAAAATTTAAATGCAGTCAATGTAACTTTGAAACATTCTATAATGGCAGTTTGAAGGTGCATTTGCTCCTGCATGTGAATTCGGAAGACGCTAAGAAGTTCAAATGCAATTACTGTGACTATCGGGCCTTCCAGAAAGGCCGTTTAAAGATTCATATGCTGCGGCATATGAATCCGGAGGAAGTTAAAAAATTTAAATGCGGTCAATGTAACTTTGAAACAATCTATAATGGCAGTTTGAAGGTGCATTTGCTCCTGCATGTGAATTCTGAAGACGCTAAGAAGTTCAAATGCAATTACTGTGACTATCGGGCCTTCCAGAAAGTTCATTTAAAGAGTCATATAATGCAAAGTTTCCTGACATAATATAAAACTCATCAATATTTCTGTTATTTATCTGAATTATCAATTATCTTTTAGACTAGCGATGCATCAGGTACCCGGCCAATGATCGTCAGCGTACTACGTATTAAAATAAACGCAAAAATAATTATATTTTAAGAAGAAAACCCCAACACATTAAATTTTTCATAACTGTTCATTTTCCACCTTTCACTCGGCTTTTAAACAAACAATTTTCTATTCTTGACCTATTTTGAAATCAATATTTTGTGTATTACAGTAACCCAACATCCTTTTCGACACAGAATGACGCCCAACTGAAAAGTGAACCAATAGATGATGTGGGGAAAATGGAGGGGATCGTTTACGAAGAGTGGACAATAAAAAATGAAGAACTGGACATCAAAGAAGAAGATCTGGAACAAAAAGGAACCAGGTAGGAATGAACATTTAAAGGAAATCGTGTAAACCCGTAAGCAATAATTGATTAATATTCAATTAACAATCATGAGTATGTTTACTGTTACAATACTCTTACTTCTTTTAACTACTTTAATAACAGTCGGTAGATACCTTAACAGATACCCAGGGTTGCACAAAGTCATGTATTTTTTAATTTTAAACAAAACAAGTGTTTTTTTTTTGTTTTAAACGTTTTTTTTTTGGTTTAAACATGTTTTTTTTGCATTTAAAGTTCATATTTAAAAAAAATAAAACCTTATTAAAAACATAGTTTAAAACACGTTTTCAATGTTTTTAGTAGAATTTAAAAGATAACTTAAACTCCTTTCCCAGTGGACATCTCAGAATGTTTTCTATTCATAAAGTTTTACGACATTTAGGATTATTGCCGAGAATCATGACATTCTCAAGATGCTTAGTTTGTTAGATGATAGAACGCTGTGGTGCTCTCGAAATCGTCTACTTCTACTGGTTCAGTGTCAAGTAGCAGCATGTCAAGTTTTATTATTCGAACGAGCGAATCAGACAAGAAAAAGATTGATATACAAATAACCTGATATTTATATGCGAACACACCATTTCGTACAGTAGAATATCGTGAGTTTAAACTGTTGATTAATTTGTTATGTCTTGGATATTCACCACCAAACAGAAATGTTGTTTCCAACAATTTGCTCGATACGGTTTATAACTCAGTACAAACAACAGTGAAAGACAATTTGTGTCAGAAGAAAGTTTGTCTAGCCCTTGACGGTTGGAGTAACGTCCATAATGAACTTATAATAGGCATATGTGTCACAGATATAGAAAGTGAACGGGTGCATCTAATGTATGTATGTATGTCAAGTTACCAGTGTAGTAACAGACAACGTTTCGAATATGACTAAAATGAGGAAAAACCTTTTTCTTCAATTAGACCGAAAGGATATAATAACTTGTTGAGCTCATATATTCAACTTACTTGCCCATGATTTAGAAGTGCTGGGAGTCGAGAGTAACGCAAAGAAAGTTTGTAAATACTTTAGAAATGTGCATTTCGCTAGCTGGTGGCCCCGCTCTCGTATTACCTCAGGATGTTCGCTAGAACACTTTATCAGACTGTTTGAAGAGTTATTTGAAAAACTGTGTACTAACAGAATACTTATTGAGAACGAGATCATAAAATTAGTTACTGACGTTCATTTAAAAGTTAATGCACTGGAGTATCACAAAAAATTAAAATGCATTGCTTTACATTATTCCTTTTTTATTTCTTACGGGTTTGTTCGTTATACACTTATTTGTAGTTTTTTGAACATACCAAAGTTCTGTGTCTGATGGTCATTAGGTACCTAACTTTTATTATTTTGTTAATTTGAATGGAAATTACTGTTTTAGTATCATTTAAAAAATAAGAAGTCTATACTTTTCATACCACCTCATTTTCGTAAGTAGTTTTATTACTATTTATCAATAAATATTTTTCACATCAAGTTGTTGAATAAATTAAGTACCTATACTCCTTAAATAATCAATTTACTAAAAAAAACCGTGTATTTAATTTACTTGTTTAAAACATGTTTAAAACAATTGTTTTTATACAAAATGTTTAAAATGAAACAGCCATGCCAAATACCCGTGACAGCTATTTTGTACCATACCCACTCCTGGAAGCTTTTAAATTATGGATATTTCCCAATTCTCTCCATGTACCCTTAATTTCAATTCACTTTTTCAGCGTGGTGGAACCTCGCGTGAAACATACGACGCAAGTAGAAAACTTTGCAACGGAGAACGTTCCCTGTGACCAATCGACCTTTCGAAAAAATTATTTAACGACGGAAGACGCCAAGAAGTTCAAATGCAATGACTGCGACTATCAGGCCTTCCGAAAAGGCAATTTAAAGATTCATATGCTGCGACATATGAATCCGGAGGAAGTTAAAAAATTTAATTGCGATCAATGTAAATATGAAACAATGTATAATAGCAATTTCAAGAGACATTTGCTCCTGCATGTAAATCCAGATGACGTTAAGACGTTCAAATGCAATGACTGCGATTATCAGGCCTTCCGAAAACCTACTTTAAAGATTCACATGCTGCGGCATATGAATCCGGAGGAAGTTAAAAAATTAAAATGCGGTCAATGTAACTTTGAAACCGTCTATAATGGCAATTTGAAGGTGCATTTGCTCCTGCATGTGAATTCGGAAGACGCTAAGAAGTTCAAATGCAATGACTGTGAATATCAGACCTTTCAAAAATCTAATTTAAAGAATCATATGATCCGACATGTAAATTCCGAAAAGGTTAAGAAGTTCAAATGCAATTACTGTGACTATCGGGCCTTCCAGAAAGGCCATTTAAAGATTCACATGCTGCGGCATATGAATCCGGAGGAAGTTAAAAAATTAAAATGCGGTCAATGTAACTTTGAAACAGTCTATAATAGTAATTTCAAGAAGCATTTACTCCGGCATGTGAATTCGGAAGACGCTAAGAAGTTCAAATGCAATAACTGTGACTATCGGGCCTTCCAGAAAGTTAGTTTAAAGCGTCATATGATGCAACATATAAATTCAGAAGACGTTAAGTAGTACAAATGCAATTACTGTGACTATCTGACGATGCGAAAAAGTGATTTGAAGACTCATAATATGATGCGACATAGTTGACCCATTAAGTTGAAATGACTGTGACTATCGGACATTTTGAAAAGGTTCTTTGTTGAATCGTGCTGCGTTATGAATCCGGAGTCGATTAGAAAGTTTAAATGCGATCAAAGTAAATTTTAAATAATTCGCAATTTGGCAGAAAATTAAGGTCAGTCAACGAAAGAAGCGACAGGTTTAACGGATGTAGAGCAGCGGTTCTCAAACGTTTTCGCCTCGGCACCCCTGTCGTGCTCAAAAAAATATCGCTTCACAGCTACACCTTTAAAGCGGGTCGAATACTTAGTAAAAGAATAAAAACAGTGCAAATTTAATGCTCGGTTGTTTTGGCGCGGCACTACTGGCATTCGCTAGCGGCACCCAGTTTGAGAACCGCTGCTCTACATCGGTACCTGTTATATTTGTGCTATTGATACAAATGTCCTTACCCTTACGAATCCATGTATTTTTTAAATTTATGGAAATCCCATACTAATCAATTATCAATAAAATATTAGCTTATTTTTTAATTTTTTACATTTTTCAGGTTTAACTGATGTTTTAATGTAATGCGATGACGCGTTTGGCATGCTCTTTCGGTTGGCCGAATTCTGGTAACTAAGAGCGACCACAACAACGAGTCACGTATTACTCTTTATGGGTTCTAAAATTTCTCGAAGGGAGCTTTAAATATTTGAATTTTTATTACTTGCCTATGGTGGTACTATTAGCTTGCCTAAGGACAACTCGCTGTTCTTAAAACATGTAGGATCACTTGAAGTTGTTGCCGAAATCTAATAACTCGCCTAGAAGTTCGCAGTCATTTAAAAGTCAGATAAACACATTATTCACTTTTTCAAACGACACTTCTTTTATTAAAATAAAATAAATGGAGCCACCAACATTTTATAAGTTTTTCAAATGTTAAATTACGAAATCATAATATTAAATAATTATTCGCAGCGTCAAAGTAAGTTTTGCCAAGAAATTATACACAAACTACACAAACAATAAAAGTTTTATTAAAATCGGACTAAAAATGATAAAGGATTGTTGGTTTGTTTGAAAAGGTAGTTTTAGACGAGCGATAGATCAGCCTTAAAATCTTTGCTATGAAAATATCTGCCCAATGTGGCATAATATTACAGAATCCACCTGCAATTGGTTTCTATGTACTTAACCCTTTCGCTGCGGAGAGGTCGTCAACCTAACTCAGTCTCCAATGCTCTCTACTCTATAGTACTGTAGCATGGGGGAAGTTTGCAAAAATGCAAAATTTCCACAAGAAATACAACAATATCGAAATAATCGATGTTTACTCATGTTTATATAGGATAATAATAAATGAACTCGCATAAGTACTTTCACGATCACTCGCAAAAGTATTTGCACACACAGTCGCATACCCGTAAGCATAAAAAACACTCGTCGTAAGCATAGGCATATAAACACATATCGGCTGTTTCAGGAGGAAGTGTTTTATTGTTTAAATTATTGAAATATAATTTGGTGGGTTTGTATGTTTTGCATTTTACGAAATGACCGACTTCATTTTGTAAATGCCGGTTTAACCTGAAATGACCTCGACTTTTATTTTTTTAATGGAACACCCAGTATATTTTTGGCTATATCGATTCAGAACACCATTCCAATCAACGACACCCCACACACTAAATAACTTTTCTTTTTATTTTTTCATCTAGTGCAATGACTCCCTAAAATGGTTTACATTACTTCTAAGCCAATTTCTTGATAAAAATGAAATTTTCAAGTTTTATTGTGTTGTAAATTATGTAGGTACACACTTTTTAAATTTTTAAGAAGGCCTTTTCTCAGAAAGCTCGATTTTTTCAAATGGAAACCTATTGGCTCACTCGGGTAAGAAGATAGAGCATTTTTTTCCAACAATTTGATATCACACACCCTTTTGTGAAGTTAAAAAAGGAGAGATAATTTATTGAAAATACGAATTCATGATATGAAATACAACAAGAAGCACATAATGCTAACAAACACATGAACATAAATACAAATTTAAAATCCGCCATAATTTGGCTTAGAAGTAACCATTTTAGAGCGTTCATAGCAATCTAAATGAAAAATAAAAATTATTTAAAGTGTCAAAAAGTGACGTAGGGGTGTGGTTGAATTTGGAATGATGGTCCAAATCGATATAGCCCAAATTATACTGGGTATTCTATTTAAAAATCCAAAGTTGACGTCATTTCCGGTTAAACCAGAAGTGACAAAATTTAGTCCGACATGTCATAAAATGCAAATTAATATCACATACAAACCACCAAATTTTATTTCTGTAATTTAAAAAATAAAAAAGTTATAGAGGTGACCGTTCCTTATGAAACACCCGGTATAACACACCCAAGTATAACTAACAATTAATTATAGTATGTAACGATAGCCTTTTTAAACAAAACACTTTTAATTTTTATAAAATACTGTATTCAATTAGTTTATAAGGTAAAATATTTTGGAGAGGCCGACCCGTTGCTATACAAAAATACAACTGCCTATTCATAATCTGAAACCCTTCCTTCATCAGCATATTACCATCCGTCATCTAAAAATTAGTGTAACAGCAACAAATATAGTCACGTTCGCCTTTCTTTGATCCAACGCCGAACTTCTTATTTATGTTTTCTAAACGATAACGGTGTTGCGTTTCAGTCGGCTATGCTACCCTATTTTCCGTCTCGGAAAATTCACGTTAACTCTGTAAAACTTTTAAAACTGCAAACGCATAGATTACGAATTAATAATTAAACTCATTATTAGCTCATTTTTATCTTAAAAATTACTTATAATATGCAGTTTTACAAGCAAACATGTTTTAATCTAGTCCCCGTCGGAACTTGATTCGCTACCACTATTACTACTACAATCGTGTGTAGCAGTATATGGCTTTAATTTGTCTGCTGAGCAAACACCTTGATATCTTTTTCGGGCTCTTCTTGTACCCGGAAGATCATCAATTACGTATCTGTCATAATCTAGTACTTTGGTCACCACGTAGGGACCGCTGTACTTCGGCAACAGTTTCTTACTTTTACCATCGTTGGCAAAAACATTTTTTCTTAAAACAACCTGTCTGCCTACTTCGTACTTATGACACTTCTTCCGTTTGGCATCGTAATATGCCTTTTGCACTCGTTGTGCAGTCTCGATCTTTTGCCCTGCCTCTTTTCGGATCTCACCAAGGTCATGTTCACTTTCGTGGTGACTTATTTCGTGTGTAAGGAATGCGTCATCCTTACTCCTAGGTCTATATCCAAAAAGAAGTTCGTGTGGGCTCTTACCAGTAACGCTTTGTACCGACGAATTGATTCCGAAACGTATAGAATCAATATGTCGATCCCACTTCCTCTCGTCATCAGCCGTCGCTGATAGGGAAGCCAGAATCGTTCGGTTATAACGTTCTACCTGGCCGTTAGCCCTGGGCGTTGCGGTGGCATTTAGGATCACTTTGATCCCGCACCTCTTCGCGAATTGTTGGAAAACGTTACTTGTATAACAGGATCCTCGATCACATATTATACGTCCCGGTGTCCCAAATGTACTGAAAATTTCCTCAACAAATTTTATTAGAGGTCCAGTCTTTGTTGATACCACTGCTTTTAGCCAAACATATTTTGTAAAAGCGTCCACAGCAACTATTAAATAACTGTTCCCCTTTGTACTTTTTATGAACGGCCCTAAATGATCGACATGTATAGTATCCATAGGTATGGGCACCTTTTCTATCGGGTGGAGAAAACCTTCTTTTTTCCCCGTAGGCGTCTTATTATATAAACACTCTAAACAGGATGATATATATCGTTGAACATATTTTCTCATTCTTGGGAACCAGTAGTATTCACCCAATGCTTTCAGTGTCTTCTCAGTAGCTAAATGACCTCTTTTGTCATGATAATATGCAGCTAGTGTGCGTCGTGCTTTCTTCGGAACATACCATTTTGGACCACCGTCAGCAATTTTATATAGTCGTTGATTTTTGATAGCGTATTCTTTGTGTACGCACTTTTCATCTGCGTCAGTGGGTTTCTTTTCTAGTACATCAATTAAGTACTTGCAACGTTCATCTTGTAACTGAGCTGAAAGGATCCAGTCTTCTTCAGGTATGTTTATTTCAAGGATATCGATGGTTGGACTTTCGCTCTCATTTTCAACAGGATTTCTACTAAGGGCATCTACATGAGCCATTTTTGTACCGGGTCTATATTCCACTGTAAAATCAAACTCTTGAGCAACAAGCCACCAACGCGCTATTCGAGGAATTAAGTCACGTTTCGTCATAGCGGTTCGTAAGGCATTACAGTCGGTTACTAGTTTGAATTTTAGGCCCAAAAGATACACTCTAAATCTCTGAAGGGAACAGATAACCGCTAAAGCTTCCAATTCGTAGGAATGGTACTTTCGTTCTACTTCCGTTGTTTGTCTGCTATAGTACATGATAGGTTTTAAATTTCCGTCTTCCTGCCATTGCAGCAAGATTCCTCCGAGACCTCGACCTGAAGCATCTGTATGTAATTCCGTTCGCAACTGGGGGTTAAATATAGCAAGAATGGGTCGCTTTATTAAATTTTCTTTGATAGCGTCAAAGGCTTTTTGTTGTTCTTCCTTCCAATCAAACATGATATTCTTCTTTGTAAGCATTGTCAGTGGAAGAGCGATTTGTGCAAAACTTTTGACATATTTTCTAAAATAGCTTGCAAGGCCTATGAATTGTCGTATCTCATGAACATTTTTTGGTACTGGAAACAGCTCCACAGTTCTGGTCTTTTCTACACCTGGACGCACTCCTTCTGCGCTTAATTCGTGACCCAGATAGTGTATTTCAGTTTTGAAAAAATAGCACTTACTAAGCCTAAGTGTCGCACCAAAATTTCTAAACGCATTGAAAATTTCAATTAAAACCCTGAGGCCGGATTCAAAATCAGAACTGGGTACAAGAATATCATCAAGGTAGGCTAACGCTGTAACATGTTTTATGCTCCTAAGGATACGATTTACCGTTCTTTGAAAAACTGCTGGGGCATTAACTAAATCAAATGGCATGCGCAAATATTCATATTGTCCGTCTGGTGTTACGAATGACGTTTTATCTCTAGAACTTTTTGAAACAGGTATTTGGTGGTATCCACTAGCCATATCTAATGTTGTAAAATATTTTGACCCTGATAATATCTCAAGATGATCGTCAATTCTGCGCATGGGAAAATTGTCCTTGAGAGACTTGGCATTAACGGCACGATAATCCACGCACATTCTTATTTCACCGTTTTTTTTCTTAACTAATACTATAGAGGGCTTGCATACGGTGAATGCGACTCTTGTATTATATCGTTATTTAACAAATCATCTACTATCTGTTGAACATTCTTGCGTTCTTGTAATGAAAGGCGGTAAGGCCTGTACGTCACAGGTTTATCGTCCTTCAGAACAATTTCCATTTCAACATCTTTTATACATCCTAATTCATTAATACTTTGTGCAAAACAATCACGATATTTATTAAGCGTGTTGAGCAGTGTAATCGTGTTCTGCTCACCAATATCCGGATTGATCTGCCCTCGTATATCATTGACAGTAAAATTATTCAAATTTGTCTTATGTAACATATTGATGCATACCTGAGAATTCTCGCTGGTTCCTACGTCAGGTACACAGGGAACTCCCCTAACAACCAACTGTTCCACGTCGAAACTAATTGATTTTTCTGAAGCATTGAAATATGGTAGGATGCCTGAAGTAGTGGAAATCACACATCTGGGAATAATGTATTCTTCATGTGGTTTAAATGACTGCCGAAGGTCAACAAAAATATCACCTTGGTACGCTTCGGTTGGACGGCAACTTAGTAGTCCAATATGGTTGGGTAGTATTTTAATGGGTTTTTGGCATACTAATTTTATTGTTGTCATTGGAAGCTGATCAATTTCAGGCAAACTTGCCATCTCAGAACTGAAAAATCTTAATTTTCCCCCTCTAATCAATAACACGGCTCCTGTTTCATCCAAGAATGTTTGTCCTATTAATACAGCCATATTTTGTAAGTTTTCTGGTACAATTAGGACAGGAACCTCGGCGGAAAACAGGTCAACTTGCAATTTAACCATGCTTTTTCCGAGTGCCATAGCTCTTCCTCCTCCATAACCATTTATTTTAACATTACATGGTTGCCAGTTTAGTCCAATTTGACGTGCTTCTTTCTCTCTTATTGTAATAACTTCACATCCTGTATCAATAAATCCACTTAATGGCTGGCCATTTACAAGACAGATTACGTCGAGAGTCTGAGAATTTTGGTTTGGCTTTGTGTCACATATAAAAACATTTTTTGAACTACCGGGCTTATTTTTTCTACATTCCGTTACTACATGTCCAAGTCTTTTACACAAAGAACACTCTTTCTTTGTTTTTGTACAGTCGCGGTGATAGTGTCCAACTTCATTACAGTTATAACACTTATTTCTTTTAAGTTTCCTACTATTTTCTAGCTTAAAATCACGTTTGGGTAAACTAGTTGTTCTCTTCTCGAACTCTCTATGAGTTTTTTGGGGCTCTCGATCGGTGAGTGGTAAATTTAGAAATAACTTCGTCCGATAAAGTAGAAATGTATTCTCTATATAAATCTTCGGGTTGATTGTATCGGCCTGCTTTTGCCCCTGCTTGTATAGTATTGTCCTCTATACCATCAATAATCATGGCAACTGCATTTTTTCCAAATATTTCGCATTGGCGCAAAAGCTGCATTTTTCCAAAAAAATATTCTGGCCATCTTTCATTTGGTAATTTATGTCGATTTATTAAGGCTTTTATTGCAGATGGAAAATCTTGATGATCAGGGAACGCATTGATAAGAATTTGCTTCCACTCTGACCAAGTATGGTTATATGAATCTAGATTATGATACCATGTTTGGGCTAAACCCTTTAATCTAGTCTGCATGTGATAAATCATTGTTACCTCATTCCATTTATTAATAGCAGCCAGTTGTTCTATTTTATCTATCCATCGAGCACAACTCATATTTTGCTTGCCTGGACTAAATTCCGGAATACAGTCAGCTCTAATCGTAACCTGTGGAGTTTTATTGTCTCTATCCAGGAGTTGTATAACCAGATTTTCAAGAATCGCAACTCTTTCCCTGTCGTTATCTACTGTAGAACTACTACTTTTCGTAACGTCTACGATTACAGTCGGCTCTACAATAGAAGTTCTATTGGGTGTCTCTCGAGCAGATCGAACAACATTTTCGTGTTGAGTAACGTCTACGACAACACTTCGTCCGGTAGAACTACGTCGTTCCTTACTTTTCGATCTTTTGCTTCTTCGTTTAGAGTGATCTACTGAATTTCTGTCTGAACTAGATGTACTGGAAGTGCTGTCTGTACTGGAACTACTGTGGCTCCGTTTATTGTATTTTCGTTTGCCCATGGCCACAACTAACCGCAAACAAAACACTAAATTAGGGTTGACGTGAACTTGGCACCCCGGTTGACTTGAACTTTGCACACCCTGGATACCACAATCAAGAACACTTCTCACTTCAGCGTCCCGAGATCCGATAACAAAAGTAACTAACACACAATCTCGTACGGATATCGTGAGCAATATCCCGCCGCTGCTCTGTAACGATAGCATTTTTAAACAAAACACTTTTAATTTTTATAAAATACTGTATTCAATTAGTTTATAAGGTAAAATATTTTGGAGAGGCCGACCCGTTGCTATACAAAAATACAACTGCCTATTCATAATCTGAAACCCTTCCTTCATCAGCATATTACCATCCGTCATCTAAAAATTAGTGTAACAGCAACAAATATAGTCACGTTCGCCTTTCTTTGATCCAACGCCGAACTTCTTATTTATGTTTTCTAAACGATAACGGTGTTGCGTTTCAAGTAACATACACACTCTCGCACACGAAATCGCTCAACCTAACAGGTATGATTTCAATTCATACTAAATATCGGGCGACCGCACCAACGACACGGAAATCAAGGTCCGAAAATTCGGACGTCCGCAGCGAACAGGTACTATTTCTATAGGAAATGTAAAAAACTGAAAAGTCGGCCATTTTGAATTTGAGCACCACGAAATATACAAGAAAGAGTAGTTCTCTAATTCCTACTACACTATGTCAAGTTGCATTAATTTATTTTCCTAAGACGATAAATGAAACAAAGGATCATAAAAAATAAGAACTATGCAATTTTTAAAATGCCGCCATTTTGTTTTCGTTGGGCATACAGAAGTAATATTCTGGGATCGTAAAGTACTCGATAGTATTTTCAAAATGATGTACCGCAAGACCCCCCCTTCCTATTTAAATTTGTTCCCTAAAATGGCGCCCATTCGCCATTTTGACAGTTAGTACTGTCATTATTCCTCCAAAATGAAGTTTACATTGCGCCATAACCCACTCCCAAATTTTGTAAAAAAAAAAATTAGCGGCTCAAAAGTTATTAAGCCGTTTCGACTATATACACACACTGTATATGTTAATATGCAAGTGTTTTTAGATCTAAAAGTTAAAAGTAAAACTAATAGTAACGCCTTATAAAATTACTACAGATATTATGTAGTTGTCACTGAATACAATAAAACGCATACAATATGCTATATTTAAACGCTTGCCCGCTGATCCGTTCCCCATGCAAATCCTATTACTATAAATAATATAAAGCTCGAGAAAACAGTTTGGCTACGCCGCGCGTTTGCGACCAAATAAGCGCGAGGAAGCGGCTTTTTTATGTGAAAGAGCAAGAACAAATGTAATGGTAAAGTCCCCTTTAAACTTTATGTGTTCTAATTTTAACGTAATGTGTGGAGCTGGATTAGCAATGTATTATTTTTCTTATATAGATTTATTTATTTTTAACTTTCCTACTGTTATATAACTTATGTTATTTTTTTTTTATTATTTATATATTGCTCTGTAAATGGGTTCTTCTTGTTGGGCAATAAAAGCTATTATTATTATTATTATTATTATTATTATTATTATTATTATTATTTAGGTAATCTTAAACAGACAATAGCAGGTAAACGTACAAGATATTATCAACCGCATTCGCTGCATTGTTGTTCGGACTATGAAATGGGTCACAGTCTACAATTTTTTTTTTTTTTTTTTTTGGGACACACGATGAGAAATCTGCTTACAGACACCTGACCCTCGCGGGGGTCAGGTAGTGTCAAGTTAGCAACATTGCGGGGAAAGACCAGACCAATGTCAACCTACAGAGTGTAGGTTTCGCCTACGAGTGTAGACGAGTCGACTGACTAAAACTCACCGTCTGAGTTAGGTATCATACCTATAACTCGATTTCGCTGATATGACTAGTTAACTGCATATTCTGATTTTGATCTAGCTATGCTATACATTTATGTTGGGTGCCAGCTCTAGAGATTTTTTCACTCGAGATTAATCGAGTGAACAAATTTCGAGAGCTCCGAACGTATACGGTGGTAGGGTAGTCGTAGTGGTCAGTTTACACCTGGTTTTTGCAGGTTGTGCAAAGCAAGGCAATCTTTATTGTTTTTTGGTTTTATGATTGTTTTGGACTCAAACGCGGTTGCGGGTGAGCCAGTCTTTCGGTAATTTGTATGTGGCGTTAGGTCGAGAATGTATGTGGGAAGCAGCGATCGTGCTATTGTTGGCAATGTTAGCCTTGGAGTGATATTTTGTAATGGTTTTGTCAAGAAACTCCGATATTGTAGCAATTTCGAGGTCTCTGTGTACGATGTCGTTTAGTGTGTATCGCGGAGTGTCTACTATTATCTTTAATACCTTGTTTTGCATCACCTGTATTTTCTGAAGGCTCGACTTAGGGTGCACCAGGCTGGGGCACCATACATCATCGCTGATCTGATGAACGTCGTGTAGAGGTTAACCTTCGTCCTTAGATTGAGTTTGCTCCTTCTGTTGAGCAGACAGTATATGGCGCCAAGTTGTTGGTTGGCCTTCTTCATGATGTTAGCTGAATTTACCCTCCAGGTCAGCCTTTTATCAAAGTGTAAACCAAGATACTTAACACTCTGTTTCCAGTCGATATCTTGGTTTCCCACCTTGAGTTTCCCCGTTGGGAGTTTTAGGCGAGCCTTGGAAAAGTAAATTGCCTGAGTCTTATTCGGGTTGATTTTTATCTTCCATTTTGACAGCCACTCTTCGAAGAGGGCGAAGTTCCTGTTGAGCCGTAGTGTTAGGATTCTAGGGCTTTTTCCTGATACCTACTGCAAACGCCGTGTCGTCTGCGTATATATAATTATCGTATGTATAATTGTCGCTCATGGGAAACTTCGGCATGTCAGCAGTGTAGATGTTGTAAAGCAGGGGGGCTATTGCTGAACCCTGAGGTACACCAGCTCGAATGTTCTTTGATGATGACAGTTCTTCGTCAATCCATGTTTGGAAAGACCTGTATTCTAGATAAGACGCAATCTGTCTTATCAGGGAGTCAGGTGCTCCCATCCTTATCATTTTTAGTAGAAGCCCGTTGTGCCATACTTTATCAAACGCCTTGCTGACATGGAATAGCAGGGCCGCTGTGGTTGACAGTCTACAATATTGGACTTCGAGTATAGGAAGGTTAGGTAGATAGACCGTTTCCGCGAAGCTGTCTCGGCGATTGCTACAACGTGGTTATGTCAAGACATATTCCTCCTAAATAGACGCCCAGCAAATTAATAGATAAAGCCCCTGTCCAGCCATAATTATACGTTAACTTTCTTAGAGAAAACTGCTGCTTGGATTTCTCTTAGCGTTAAATTCCACTTGGTTATTGCCGCCCCAAGACAAAATTTCTTCAAGGGCTTTGTTGGGGCGTGATACGCAAAGATGTGTGGTGGCAGCCGATGTTTGAGCATTCAAAGTGAAAGATGAGACAAGTGTGCTATCGTCAGCAAAGCTAGTGTATTGAATGTTTGGTTTTCTCTAGAATAGGTACAGTAAAAAGAAGGTGCTTTGGTTTATGAATTCTCAACATTAGTGAATCATTAATAATATTACAAGAAGAAATATGTAGCAATTATTTCCGGGACCAGTGCTTCACTCCTGATTAGGGAGTTTAAACAAATTGTAACAATGTATTTGTAATTAGTCTTTCTTAATAAAAAAGTTACAAAAAATTTTTCTCTTGTCCACTTTGCACGAATACATCGACATTTGTAAAATGTAAAAATATAAGTCCATGCTATATTTTGGTGGGCCTAATTTTATGTTTTTGTTACTTACTGATATTTTAAAGTTGTCGCATCACACACTCTTCACTACAAATAATCAATTGTCTGGAAATATATTGTCGACTTATATATTTACATATATATCTCTAGTTTTAATTTAATTGGATCACGAGTACTCCCAACACGAAACCAAGATATTTCAAGCGATCAAAGTTGTCGAGGAAGTATTAGACTATGATTCAATCGGTATATGTCATGAATGTGGTGGAATCAAAAACTTGTCTTGAGACCAGCAGATCAACGGACATTTGTAATAAAGTAAATATTCCCTTGAACGGACAGAATGCCACGCTTTCTATTATACTTTACCTTTTTCGTTGTGAATGGTTACCTACTTTTCAAGCAGATTAGTGTTTTAATACTTAAACTAGAGTTTAACTTACTAAATTATTTGTGCATAGTGGTCGTTTAAATACTTAAGAGTGGATATAATAAAACTTTTGTTCAAAATGCCGAGTAGTTGCTGCATTCCTGGATGCAAGTCGAATTATAAAGATGAAGAAAAGATTTTGGCGTTCCCGAAAAACGTGAATAACTGCGAATTGTGGAAGAAAAAGATTCCCAGTGATAATTTGGTACTGACTAAAAACGCCAAAGTCTGTATTAAACATTTTGAGGAGAGATTTTTAGTCGGAGAGTTAAAGGCAACCCGGCTGGACGGTAGGGCTTTGTTACATTATTTATATCTAGAATAACGAGGCTTGTTTTAATTTTTATTGAGCTATAAACATAGATTAGAGAATTTTGGGTGCCTATAAAACAAATAAAGTATATTTCAGAGAAATAAGACATAAAATAAATTTTATTGATGTTCACTTGCAGGTTATGTCATAAAAATAAATTATTAATACATTTTCCTTAGCATTAAACTCACTGTTACATTTAAAGCCAAACATGTTTGAATGTAATAAACCCTCGAATAAACTTTTAGTACAAGTTGAACACGGGTCACTTCATTTTCCTCTACAATAATCCAAGCTAAAAACTGAAAAGGTACCTTAAATAAGAACATGTAGGTGGCAAGCTCGGTGATAATGTACTTACTATCACATTTTTCTAAATATGTTGTTGTAAATTTGATTTTAACTAAACTGTAGATCAGGTTTTAAGGAATAAAAGCATGGTGTGTTTTAATAATACAAGCCCCCAGTTGGGGGGGTCTCGATAAAGCTTTCCTAGGGAATAGGTACTGTAGGCAGTTAGACAGTGTCTCGAACAGTGCTTAATGTTAATAATAACAACAGCGTTGTATGTCATTGTGCTTGTTAACATTTTATAACAACAGATCTCGATAAAGTTTTTCAAGGGAATATTTTAGGCAACCAGGCAGTGCCTCGAGCAGTGCTTCATATTAATAATATCCACAGTGCTGTAAGTCATTATGCTTTTTAACATTATTGTTCTCTTAAGCAAATTAACGTAGCTAACTCAGGAATAGGAATATGCTGCATCCTTGATGATGACTATTTGATTATTTTTAAATATTAAATGACTTGTGCTTTTTGTTTTATAAAATTTGAAAAAGGGTTAATATAGGTTCCTACCTTTACCGAGCCCTATGTGCCCTTCATACAATTGCATCATGAAATTTTTGACAAACTAACCAACTAGCTTATTAAAATATTTAAATTTTTTAGGTACTGAAATAGTGCTTCCAAGAAAGCGCACCATCTTAACTAAGGATGCTTTTCCAACTCTTTTTCCAAATTTACCCAAATATCTATCGTCACAATCCACGATAACAGATCCTCAAGAGCCAAAGCGAAAATATCACGAAATGGAAAATGAAAAGTACCAAAATTGGTTAAAGGAAGATGTTCTTATCGCGAAGGCAGTGTCTATGGACAGCGACTATTTTAGTGCTTTAACAATTAAAGCCGAGCCAGAAGTAGAGGATTTTAAAATTGAAAATGACCCAGTTAAAGCAACAAAGTTCAATATCAGTGAAGATACCAAATCAAAAAGTAACTTATTTCTTCAAATAGAAAACCAGGAAACTATCAAAAATGTTTTCCTCGATAATTGCTATTGCAGCAATGTATTCAGCCAGCCTGATTATAAGTAAGTAAACTTATTAAGGTACTCAGTAAAACAACCTTTCAGCTTGCATAGCTTTAATTTGTTTCCACTCAGGATATCAAGTAAATGCAAAGATAATCTGATACTCGTATAAATAACTGTTTTTTTTTTCAATTACTACACCTATGTAAACCTATGGTGTTGTATGATGTCAAGGAGATAATAACATTTTTATGTCAAAAAGAAGATATTATGTCAAGTTAGTCACAAACTGATCACCTGCAAGGCAAACATGAATATGTATTTAAGATTAATTATTGGTATTGGCAACTTCTTTATGATAAATACAGCCTGAAATTTTATCTTAACAACAGTGGCGGATCTACGGAAGGGCTCGAGGGGCTATTACCCATGAGTAAGGTTGAAGGACTTAGCACTCGCAAATATAAATTCGTCACGGGAGATTGACGCCCATGAAGTGGTTAATACTTTTTGCAAAATTAAGCCTCCTCGTCTAGAAATGTCAAATTTTGGTTAGATATGTTTTATCTCTCTTCCCTTTAATTATTTTATTGTATGTATTATGAAGGTACTGTATTTTAATAAATAAAAAATGCGTTTTGTAAGGGACCTTGAAGTAATGCAACCCAACATACAACAATTAATTTAAAATTTGTAATAATTAATTACCGTTTATTGTAGCAGGGAAATTTCGGACATTAGCGGTCCATTTGTTTTCGATTTTTTAAAGATTGCCTTTTTAAAACGTGAAGTATTTTCCAAAAATTATTAATTAAAACAGTGGCGGCTATTCGGAGGAAGTAGGGGAAGTGTCACTTCCTCGCCTTTGGCGTGAATTATATTGACGCATAACGACAGTCTGGGTGTTTAAGTATATTTTTCCTTGGTTCTTCCTCTATATTGTCGCCCACGAGCTGCCACTGTAGTTAAGGGCTAAAGTTTCCTGACATAATATAAAACTCATCAATATTTCTGTTATTTATCTGAATTATCAATTATCTTTTAGACTAGCGATGCATCAGGTACCCGGCCAATAATCGTCAGCGTACTACGTATTAAAATAAACACAAAGATAATTATATTTTAAGAAGAAAACCCCAACACATTAAATTTTTCATAACTGTTCATTTTCCACCTTTCGCTAATTGACTCGGCTTTTAAACAAACAATTTTCTATTCTTTACCTACTTTGAAATCAATATTTTGTTCCCCTCAAACGTATTTCTTCAGGCAAATTTCCCAGATGGTTTTCACCAGAGCTTAAACATTGTATAATTCAAAAAAAGAAGGCACATAAGACTTACAAAATATCTAAACTTCACAGTGATTATCGTAAATTCTCTGAATTACGTTTAATGTGTAAAAGATTGTTGGTTGAATCAAATAGCGCTTATGTTTCTTTCACTGAAAATTCATTAACTACTAATCCCAAACAATTTTGGAACTATGTCAATTCAAAGAGGAAAAATCGAGATATCCCCAATGAATTCCAATACAATGGAAGCTGTAGTACTTCCGGAGTTGAAACTGCCAATATGTTTGCCGACTATTTCTCACAGGTTTATAGTAGCAAACCGTGCCCCAGTTACCAACAACAAAATTTTGAGTACAACAACACTAATGCCACTGACTACAGCATTCCTATCTCAGATGTATATTCACACTTAAACTTATTAGACATAAACAAGGGACCTGGGCCTGATGGTATACACCCATTACTGCTTAAGCGCTGCAGCTTTGTTCTGGCCCGTCCGTTGCACATTATTTTTAATCTATCTCTTACCAATGGAACCTTCCCCGAATATTGGAAACTAAGTTACCTAACACCGATTCATAAGTCAGGGAAAAAAGATTTGATATCAAATTATCGACCAATTAGCATTCTGAGTACCATTCCTAAGGTATTTGAACATATATTAACCAAATATTTTACCTCCATATTGAGCCCATATATTGTTACTAACCAGTTTGGTTTCCAAGTAGGAAAGAGCACCGAACTCAACCTACTAACATATGTCGATTTCATTTCCAACGCCTTGGAGAGAGGCTCTCAGGTACACTCGATCTATACTGACTTCTCTAAGGCATTTGATAGAGTTAACCATGCTATTCTATTGTCTAAGCTGCAGGGTTTCGGTATTGGTGGTGAACTACTGTCCTGGATACAGAGTTACTTGACGGGTCGTTCCCAAATAGTTCGGTTCAACAATTTTTATTCGAAAACTATTCTAGTCCCATCTGGCGTTCCTCAAGGGTCTCACTTGGGCCCGCTTTTCTTTAATTTGTTTATCAACGACCTAGGGCCACACTTTGTATATAGTTACTTCCTCCTCTTTGCTGATGATTTAAAATTATACATGGAAATTTCCTCCCCTTTTGACTCTTTAAGACTTCAATCTGACTTAGACAGATTGGTGACTTGGTGCAGCAAAAACGGTATGGAGTTGAATGCCTCGAAGTGCCACTCTATCATTTTCCACAAATCTAGGTCAGTATTCGAACAACCTTATTCTATTGGAAATAACCTACTTACCTGTGTTTCTGAAATAAAGGATTTAGGACTAATTATGGACTCAAAGCTCACCTTTATACCTCACATCCACACCTCTATATCCAAATCTCTACAACTTCTTGGATTTATAAAGCGTGTTACTTGTGAGTTCACAAATACTAAGGCTATCAAACATCTATATTGCTCTTTAATAAGAACTCATCTTGAATACTCTTCCTGTGTCTGGAACCCTAGTTATAATATTCACACCCTGAGCATAGAGAGGGTACAACACAAATTCTTAAAATACATAGCCTTCAAACTTAACACTCCAGAACTGACATACTCTCAACTGGAATCTAATACTCAAGTTGGGACGCTTAAACAACGACGCGATGTAAAAGACCTCAAAATGCTTTTCAATATTTTACATAGTAAATATAATTGCCCTGTTTTACTAAATAAAATAAGTCTGCATGTACCTTCAAGGGAAACACGTCTGAGGAATACCTTCTCAATCCCTGCGCATAGAACAAACTATGGCAGAAACAATTTTATCTCTAGATCATGTAGACTGGCCAATGAACATCCCACACTCGATTTCTTTTCATATTGGTCTAGTTTTGTCAACCAACTGCGTATGATTTGAAATCTCTAATTTTCTAATATAAATATATTTATAGTTTATATAGTTTTAAGTCTAAATATTTGTAGGTAAACTTTTGTGATGTTAGCAATAAGTTTGTTTATGTTGTAAAATTGGGCAGCGCCCGTTAATAAATAAATAAATAAATAAATAAATTACAGTAACCCAACATCCTTTTCGACACAGAATGAGGCCCAACTGAAAAGTGAACCAATAGATGATGTGGGGAAAATGGAGGGGATCGTTTACGAAGAGTGGACAATAAAAAATGAAGAACTGGACATCAAAGAAGAAGATTTGGAACAAAAAGGAACCAGGTAGGAATGAACATTTAAAGGAAATCGTGTGAACCCGTAAGCAATAATTGATTAATTTTCAATTAACAATCATGAGTATGTTTAGTGTTACAATACTCTTACTTCTTTTAAATACTTCAATAACAGTCGGTAGATACCTTAACAGATACCCAAGGTTGCACAAAATCATGTATTTTTTTATTTTAAACAAAACAAGTGTTTTTTGTTTTAAACGGTTGTTTTTTGTTTTAAATATGTTTTCTTTTGCTTTTAAAGTTCATATTTAAAAAAAATAAAACCTTATTAAAAACATAGTTTAAAACATGTTTTCAATGTTTTTAGAAGAATTTAAAATATAACTTAAACTTCTTTCCCAGTGGACATCTCAGAATGTTTTCTATTCATAAAGTTTTACGACATTTAGGATTATTGCCGAGAATCATGACATTCTCAAGATGCTTAGTTTGTTAGATGATAGAGCGCTAGTTACATACACAGAATCCACACGCTCAGCAGTTCCCGGGTTCATCATTCCTAGAAGCCTTGACTTGCATTTCATGGCGAGATGCGACTTTATTTTAGTTATTAAGATCACTCTTTGGTCAGATTCTGTTCTTAACAGTCGATGTCTTTAAATTGTCAAATTTAAATAATAAATTGTTTTTTTTAAAAAACAACTTTGGGTGTTCGAGTTATTTAAGTGGCGCAGTCGGTAGGATTAGTACGGTGGCGGTTTCGTTTCAATTGAGAAAAAGTTCGACCACTTTGCGGTTTCAACCCTTCAGTGCTGATCCAAAAGAACCAACTTCGGACGACCCCCGCTAAATCATCGAGCCAGGCCAAGGAGTCAGGGAAGGGAAAAACAGGACTTTGAAAGAGTAAGTGCCATTTCCTTTTCACCCTTACCAAACCCTTCTATTAGGAATTTGATAAGGATAGTTATAGGGCAGTGTATAGCACACACAATTCTTTTTTCTCAACCTATTGAAGGTATTAGTTTAAGTTTTGCAGTCTATCGAAGACAAGTAGTTTAAGAATTTGTTTTTCTTTTGAAAATAAAAGAAAATTCCTTTCTCGCAGAGAAAATAACCTATCGAAGGTATTAGTTTAAGTTTTTCAGTCTATCGAAGACAAGTAGATTAAGAATTTGTTTTTCTTTTGAAAATTAAAGAAAATACCTTTCTCGCAGAGAAATAATAAATAGTTTGCAATTTTGCTTATTTTAATATTATTATTTTAAATATTGAATTATTATCCCAATTTATTTTAAAGAAAAAAAATGACTACGAATACGGCTCCAGTTGTAGCCAAAACGGTCAATTGGGATCTATTTAAATCCAAATTGGAAAATATTAAACAATTTAATGGAGACAGTAATATCTTAGCTAGATTTGTCAAAAGGTGTGACGACCTTGTCGAGAAATATAAAACCTTTAACGACAATGATCTAAATCAACATGTATTTGAGTGTATTCAAGAGAAATTAGTTGATAAAGCCGAATATATGGTTGGCAGACGTGTTGAATTAGATGATTGGGATAAATTAAAAGCTGCTTTGTTCCAATGTTTTTCTGATCGACGAGATATTGATTGCCTAGTGCAAGAACTAACTCGTACCAAACCTTACAAAAACGAACATCTTATTGATTTTGGTAATAGATTGCAAATCGTGCGAAGTAACGTTATCCAGCGCATTAGCAATGATACATCATTGACCGAAGAGCAACGAAATTGCCAAATAGCCCATTATGAAAAAACGGCTTTAAACACTTTTATCGGTGGTTGTACGGGAATCTTACGAAATAACATGTATCTTAAAAAACCAAATTCATTAGAAGACGCTATGGCATACATTAAAGAATATGAAAATTTTGAAAAATTGTACGGAAACAATCAAGAAAGACCTAATCAAAAAATAAATTTAACGCCAATGCATAAACCAAATTTTTCCCAAAATTTACAAAGTTTTTCCCAAAATTTACCAAATTTCGTTCCTAATCAATATCAAAATATATCGGGTCAAAGACCACAGTTTTTCCAAAACTATCCGAATCAACAATTTTATTCAAAACCTGCGTGGACTAGTCAACCAATTAACATACAACCCAGACCGGTACACCCGCGAAAATTCCCGACAAACAGACAGGTATTTGGACCCCCGCAAAATGTATTCAGACCAAATCAAATACCACAAAACCAATTGCCGAAACCAACCCCTATGTCAATAACCTCTCGTAATCCTTCTGTTGCTACAAACAGAAATATTCCAAATCAAAACTTTCAGAACCAAAATTTCCAAAATCAAAACTTTCAGAACAAAAATTTCCAAACCCAGAATTTTAGACACCCACTATATCAAAAACCTAATTTTGTATTTGAAGAACTTTATTCAAACGAAGTTGATGTCAGCGCAGAACAAGGTATAGCGATACCATTTACGGATTCATATTACGACTATGACCCAACTACGTCTTATTGCAACGAGAACGAAGTTATAGAGATTAATGATCAATCTGAATTTATTAATCAAAACTACCCTGACGGAACAGACGAACATACAACTGAAAATTTTTCAGGAGACGCGCCCAGAAAAGCAGCAACCCTTATAGAAATTAATACTTGCTCAAATAATACACTACCTTACGTAACAATAAAAAACCCTAATATTAAATTAGTAATCGATACCGGTAGTTCGCGATCAATATTAAAACCATCTATCGCAGAATATTTTTATCCAGGTTGCATTTATAAATCAAATAATACAATCAAAACAGCTCTAGGAAGCCAAACAACGCAATTTCAGGCCTCGATACCAGCCTTCACAGAATTCAGTAGTACCTAATCATAAAATTAATTTTGTTCTTTTTGATTTTCATGACTACTTCGATGGTATTTTAGGACTTTCAGATTTAATACAAATGAAGTTAAATATTGATTTAGTAAATAAAAAATTGATTGGACTAAACACTCAAATTCCGTTTAAATATAGTGAACCTACAGAAGTAAATGTTTCATTTTCGGTAAACCCTGATGAGAAAATTATAAAAAACATCCCTGTAAGTGTATATGACAGTGAAATCTTAACAAAACCCGGCAAAATTAATAACTTATTTATACCCCAAATTTTGACTGTCTCGAAAAATGAGTTTGCAACCCCAGAAATTCAAAACCATACCGACAAAGTAATCTCAGTGACACTATCTGAACCTATTCCTGTAGAAACGTTCGAATCAAATCTATATGAGATCTATACTATGGACAATTTTAATAACAATAAAAATAATTTTAACCATGACAAAAATATTTCGAAAATCGAAAAAGTAATTTGTACGGAACATATGAATAAAGAAGAAAAATCGGCAATAAAAACACTATGTAATGAATATTCAGATATTTTTCTAAAACCGAGAGATAAACTAACTTTTATGTCAAAAATAAAACATACAATAAAAACAACAGACGCAATTTCAATTCATACTAAGTCCTATCGATACCCGATTAATACCGATCTAAATGCACTAGAGACACAATCTATAAGTAATAACCCTGTAGAAATAGACGTTACAATCGAGGAACACTTACACAATGTAGACTCACTTCCGCATATCGATGAGTCAGCTATTCAAGAGATATTTGAACCTATAGTTGAGCAACCCCGAATTAATATAATTTCAGATATTCAAATTGCACCCCCTAGTACTTCACAAAACCAAAATATTACAGAAGACTCACAAACTCTACATACGTCATTAGAAGAACCGATCCTTAATATACCAATATCGGAAAAATCCCTAAATACATTTAAAAATCAGTTGGTAATAACCGAAGGTGACATAGAAAAAATTCAATGTAAATTTGACAAAATATTTCAAAATACGCAACTCTACATATCTGTATCTAGTAGAAACCCAACACCCCATTTTGTCCAAATTTTAAAAGAGTTTATTGAAACAAAACAGGTATACGCAGTATATTTTAGAAACCCGATACTAGCCCAACATTTTGTAACTACACTCCAAAATATCTTTAAAAATTCGTCATTCAAATTAGTGCAATGTACAAAATTTTTACAGGATATTGAAACTTTAAATGATCAGACAGACGCACAACTAACAACAATAAAAAATCCCATTTTACCAATCCAACTTGGAAATTCAAAAATTATATATAATAAACATACGTTTTTGCACTATATAGATTTAGAAACAATAATAACACAATTGAAAAATGTTCAACAATACTTTCTTATTAAAAAAGGAAACATTAGCTCCAAAAAAGCAACTGATCCAATTTCTTACCAAGGATTATTCGAAAGTTACATTTTACGTACCGAATTTCTTATGCAAGTTATACAAGAAAAACTAGAAAATTTACACCCACATATACGAAACAAAAATCTAGTCGGTAAAACCTCTAAATGGCTTTTTGATACTTTAGATGCTGACGATGGTAAACGTTATAACGAAGCAATCTTAAACCTAAGACAAAACCAGAAAAATGTATTAAAAGAGCTTAATTTACAAATGTCCTTATCAAAAAATTTGATTGACAACTACAATAAAAGAATATCAACTCTCAATAAAAATAAGAAAAAACTGGAACGTAGTTTAAGTATTTTTCAGGCGATAGTACAAAACTCTATTAATGACTTGAATAATTATATCACATTTCAAGGTATCATATCTCAGATAAATCTAGATTGTCAAAATTTAATTACTTTCATCGACAATCAAGAGGATGCAATAATGTTTGCTAAGTTAAATACGCTGCATAACTCCATAATATCCAGATATGAGCTACAACAAATGATTAACTATTTGAAAACGATATATAGTGAAAATCAGATTCCAAATTTCAAAAATGTTCTTTCATATTATCAAATTTTTGGCACTCAAGTCACTTTCTCAAAAACAACATTAATTTTTGCTATACATGTACCTATCATTAAGCCTGAAACCTATACCTTTTCCCATTTATATCCTGTGATCCAAAAAGGTAAAGTTTTTATCCCAAAATACCCTTATTTGGCACAAACCCCCAAAGAAGTCCAGTTCGAAGAAAGCACTTGTCCATCATTGGAGGAAACTTACTACTGCATTGAGAAATTCCATCCACCAGACAGTTGTACCCTTCAGCTAATGGAAAGCAACTCCACCAATGGTTGTGAAATCATGGAAATAAATATCGCAGAATCAATCCTGGAACAAGTTACACCGAAAGAAATTCTTGTCCTACCATCAAAAAAGGAAAGAATTTTTGCACAATGTAAAGCCGATCAATATTTAGAAATCGAATATCCAACATTGATTAACATCCCGAATTCCTGCAGTATTCAATATAAAAACAAGAAATTTATCCATGACGTCAGACTACAACATGGAAAACCGCTATTACTACCGACTGTCGAATTAACCACAATGAACACAACTCAGTTGTACCGAACACCAAATTACACCGAAATAAATTTTGAAGAAATGTACCGACTAAAGGACTTAACTAATCAATTATCACCAATACAAGAAATCAATCAATCAACCGAAGGCCCAATCACTTACAGCCTATTGACATTCCTCTTACTGGTTCTATTATTATGGATTCTGGTTAAGAAGAGGCAATACTTTACCCAATGGTTTAAGAAAAAAACCAATCAACCCAGAAAAACAGAAGAAATTGATAACTTTCAAAATCAGTCCCCTATTTTGACAGCTTAGGAAGGGAGGAGTTACATACACAGAATCCACACGCTCAGCAGTTCCCGGGTTCATCATTCCTAGAAGCCTTGACTTGCATTTCATGGCGAGATGCGACTTTATTTTAGTTATTAAGATCACTCTTTGGTCAGATTCTGTTCTTAACAGTCGATGTCTTTAAATTGTCAAATTTAAATAATAAATTGTTTTTTTTAAAAACAACTTTGGGTGTTCGAGTTATTTAAGTCGCTGTGGTGCTCTCGAAATATATTGGTTCAGTATCATGTCAAGTTTTATTATTCGAACGAGCGAATCAGACAAGAAAAAGATGGGTATGCAAATAGCCACATATTTATATGCGACGAACACACCATTTCGTACAGTAGAATATCGTGAGTTTAAACTGTTGATTAATTTGCTGCGTCCTGGATATTCACCACCAAACAGAAATATTGTTTCCAACAATTTGCTCAATACGGTTTATAACTCAGTACAAACAACAATGAAAGACAATTTATGTCAGAAGAAAGTTTGTCTAGCCCTTGACGGTTGGAATAACGTCCATAATGAACCTATAACAGGCATATGTGTCACAGATATAGAAAGTGAACGGGTGCATCTAATGTAGCCACACATCAGAGTATTTTTACAACTACTGAAAAAAGCTATACAAAAATGCGAAGAAGAGTATGAATGTCAAGTTACCAGTGTATTAACAGCCAACGTTTCGAATATGACTACAATGAGGAAAAACCTTTTTGTTCGATTAGACCGAAAGGAAATAATAACTTATGGTTGTTCAGCTCATATATTCAACTTACTTGCTCATGATTTAAAAGTGCTGGAAGTCGAGAGTAACGCAAAGACAGTTTGTAAATACTTTAGAAATGTGCATTTCGCTAGCGCAAAATTTAAAGAAGCCGCTCTCGTATTACCTCAGGATATTCGCTAGAACACTAAGACTTATCAGACTGCTTTGAAAAACTGTGTACTAACAGAATACTTATTGAGAACGACATCATAAAATTAGTTACTGACGTTAATTTAAAAGTTAATGCACAAGGGTATCACAAAAAATTAAAATGCATTGCTGTGGCTCTAGATAAAGTTAAAAAAAAAACACTTGCACGAAAGGAGAAGTAGTGGTGTTACGGAACAACTTTTGTTCGTATCTGTCTGGACCTGTACCTGTTTCAAACAGAAACCTGTTCCAAAAACCTGTTCCAGGTCCAAACTAATCCGCCGGTATAAACCGGCAACATGTGATGTCCCTTCACAATTTTAAAATTTTCGCAACAGTTAAATGTTTTATGATTTTACCATAGCTCCAGCACATAGGTAGATGAGTTCTGCGCATCGTTGAAATATAAATTTTGTTTTCAGTTGCGGGTTATTAAGAGTATACCTAATTTTTTGCGTTACATATTAGTTAGTACTTTGTAGTAAACCATGATTACTCCACATTTTTACATTATTCCTTTTTTATTTCTTACGGGTTATACACTTATTTGTAGTTTTTTGAACATACCAAAGTTCTCTGTATGATGGTCATTAGGTACCTAACTTTTATTATTTTGTTAATTTGAATGGAAATTACTGTTTTAGTATCATTTAAAAAATAAGAAGTCTATACTTTTCATACCACCTCATTTTCGTAAGTAGTTTTATTACTATTTATCAATAAATATTTTTCACACCAAGTTGTTGAATAAATTAAGTACCTATACTCCTGTTAAATAATCAATTTACTAAAAAAAACCGTGTATTTAATTTACTTGTTTTAAACATGTTTTAAACCTTTTTAACAAAACACGATTGTTAAAAACATGTTTTAAACAATTGTTTTATACAAAATGTTTAAAATGAAACGGCCCTGCCAGTAGGTATACTGATAGTATAGACAGACAGCCGCCCCCGACTAGCCGCCCCCGATGCGCAGCCGCCCCCCTGTGCCCTTGAACACACACGTGTGCAGGTGTGTTTTTTTTTCGCGGCGGTTCTTTGAGCCACTCACCTGTCTGACCCTAATTTATTTACGATGTGATTGAAATGTAATGAAACGTGTGTGATTCCACGAATAGCCCTCGTGTGCAAGACCCTTTTTGCGACGGTTCTTTGTCTATGTCGCTCACCTGTCTGACATTAATTTATTGCCGAGGTGTTCCCGACTAGCCGCCCCCGATGCACAGCCGCCCCCCTGTGTCCTTGAACGCACACACGTGTGCAGGTGTGTTTTACCTTTTCGCGGCGATTCTTTGACTGTCTGTTATTGCCGATGTGTTCGATATTAATGACATCACATGTTTGGCTCTTCTATGTTCTTCTTTGTGCGGAGATTCGTAGGTCTGCGCGAACGTCGACGCCTGGGGTCTCACCAAGTCGCATCGCGTGGGCCCAGTACTACCCAGTCCTTTGCGTCATCATTTAAAATTTAAGATTGAAGTATTGTTTTAAAAAGAACTACCTTCTCATGTTTTCATTAAAAACCATAATTATTGTCCACGTGGATGCTATGTATTTAAGGACATCACACGTACGAGTTTAAAACCTTAATTATTGTCTATGTGGGCGATATGTATTTAAGGACATCACACGTTTGCGTTAAAAACCTTAATTATTATCTACGTGGACAAAATGTATTAATGTCATCATACGTTATTAGTTAAGAACCTTATTGTCTACGTGGAGAATATTTAATGACATGTTCTCGTTAGAAACCTTATTGTTCACGTGGGTGATTTTAAGACATACCGTCTGACCCTATGTCCGTATATTCGTATACTCGTATATCCTATGTTCGTATAGCCGTATGACCCCTTGTTCATAATATGTCCGGATCTCTGTATGTCAGCAAGTATATCAGAAAAATAGGAAAAGAGAGCAGCAATAAGATTTCATTTAGATATATGAACTATTTTCACACAAATCAAATTTTACAAATTAGAATAATAGCTGTAAATCCCTTCACTTTAGTCGGTCACTATCATTATACTACTAGAAAACGTCATTTATAGAGTATACACATAAAAAGACAATTTTCGGAAAAATTTCGGGGCAGAACCAAAATATTTCGTTGTTGTCCTCTTCAGTCTACACGAAACAATTTCTGATATAATTATAATATCTCTTTATAATATGATAAAAAATTGTATTTACTGACATCACACATTTGAGATAAAAACCTTAATTATTATCTCTATATCTATATATCCGTATATCCGTATATCTGTATACTCGTATACCCGTGCACTTAAATCTATTAACAATTTTTGCGCAAAATACAGGGTACATGAAGCAAATTGGATTATTTTGACGCAGTACTTGGTCAATAATATGAGAAAAAAAATATGAAAATTTCTATGACCAGTGGACATCCATTCCTATTTTGCAATAACAGTACTATAGAGCGTATAAAGTATAGATGAGCATTTTTAAGACATATTTAGGTCAAATGATATCATTAAGCTATATATTCACGTTCAACTACGGTCAGTTTTTTATGCTAACTATTTCATGTGTGTAAGTTTAGTGTAACGTACGTGATACGATATGATATACCCTGTGTTTATACTGCTAGATTTCACTAGCGAAGTTTTATTTATTATCGTCACCGATAAAGATGAGAGTTTCAAGTAAAAATAGTAAAACCGTCCAAAATTCTTCTTCTTATTTTTAATTTCCAAATTATTTTCAAGACTGCTGTAAATGAATATTTTCTATTCCTTTCTGAAATACCATGCATAAGTTATTTGACCATAATATAAAATTTTAAATATTTCCGACATATTATTGGTTTGTATTAAATTGAATACTACATACAATACTAATATTTGTTCTAAAATAGCATTTTTATTTCGTTATTTAATAATATTGGATAAATTATAGGAAATAGCTTCCTGTCGCCTATGTTTAATAGATGTTATATACAATAAGCCATGGGCAAACAATTAATGGACAAAATCTTAACGTGGCTGCTAGAAACGTGAAATGACCGTTTTTTTTTTTAGGTGGCTAAAACGAAATTTTAAAAGCTAAATCCATTAAAACAAAAATATATTCAGTATTCTCTCTTATTGCACCAAATACTTATTACATGTTCCGAGAGTACATATTCTACATATTTATTATATTGTTGTTTTTTATCTGAAAGGTATATGAAAACTTCCATCTATAGTTTAAGAGCAGTTCATGTCGTTACTTCATGTTGCTTTTGTTCCTCGAATATTCTTCGATATTTCACACACATTTAATGTTTGACGGTCTGCGATAGTCTACTCGTAGAACAAACATCAATTTATTATGTTTCAAATTGTGCGTTCGTATGCGAACGACATCCTTGTAAATTCGCGTACACTTGATGATCAACAAAGCGTATTGTATCAGGATAAACTTGATTTTTTTGATATTAATGAATCAAGTATATCTTTCTTAAATCAATATACCAAATCAACATGTATTAGGTCCACTTCCTCGGTCTCCCATATTTTATTTGTTCCAGAATGAAATCTGACCGAAAAATTGATCTTAGCCATATCCGGTGAGCCGCTTCGTGCGAATTTTATTTGATTTAACGATACAGCTTCGAAGACGCGCCCTGATTTCTTCGACACTCTGTGGTTCTAAGCACTTATATACGGAGGATTATTTATTTGGTCATTGACTATAGACTTAAATAATATAAATTTTGCTTGTTCGTATTGGCCGATAGCCGGCTGATAACACTCATTGCAATATTTTTTAGAATCGTAATATGTGATTCCTTTACGATATTTTCTTTGTATACTCCCTACGCGACTTCATCATAGTGTAGCATATCTCGCACTTCTCACTCAGACCAGGGGAAGATTTCCCACAAAACACGTCAACATGTAATAAAAAACAGTATAGTCACTCCGGGTGACATCCTTTCCAAAATTATTCTTTGTCACACGGGTGACATGCTACCATATAGTATTTTGTGGTTCGAAAAAGGATTCCGGGCAATATGTTTAAGAAAAAATGAGCTGCATCAATTTGAATATAGCCCTTAAATTGTAACATAATGATATGTAATAGAAAATTTATAATTGCTCTGTGTTTCAATTAATTATATTTTCAAGAGAAAAATTATTAAAAAATTGTAACATAACAATATGTAATAAAAGATACATATATACTATACTATACAACAGTATAGTCACTCCGGGTGACGTCCTTTCCCATCAGTTTTAAAATTATTCTTTGCCACACAGGTGACAAATCTACCAACAAGTATTTTGTGGTTCTAAAATACCGCTTCTAAAGCTTATATTTTCAATATTACCTGCTTTGTTTCGGTTTAATGTTATTATATTTTTTAGAATACAGTTAAACATATTCATAAAATGTCATATAGAATTAAATTTTTACATAATATTCACTGGTCATTTCACGTTTCTAGCAGCCTCGTTAAGATTTTGTCCATTAATTGTTTGCCCATGGCTTATTGTATATAACATCTATTAAACATAGGCGACAGGAAGCTATTTCCTATAATTTATCCAATATTATTAAATAACGAAATAAAAATGCTATTTTAGAACAAATATTAGTATTGTATGTAGTATTCAATTTAATACAAACCAATAATATGTCGGAAATATTTAAAATTTTATATTATGGTCAAATAACTTATGCATGGTATTTCAGAAAGGAATAGAAAATATTCATTTACAGCAGTCTTGAAAATAATTTGGAAATTAAAAATAAGAAGAAGAATTTTGGACGGTTTTACTATTTTTACTTGAAACTCTCATCTTTATCGGTGACGATAATAAATAAAACTTCGCTAGTGAAATCTAGCAGTATAAACACAGGGTATATCATATCGTATCACGTACGTTACACTAAACTTACACACATGAAATAGTTAGCATAAAAAACTGACCGTAGTTGAACGTGAATATATAGCTTAATGATATCATTTGACCTAAATATGTCTTAAAAATGCTCATCTATACTTTATACGCTCTATAGTACTGTTATTGCAAAATAGGAATGGATGTCCACTGGTCATAGAAATTTTCATATTTTTTTTCTCATATTATTGACCAAGTACTGCGTCAAAATAATCCAATTTGCTTCATGTACCCTGTATTTTGCGCAAAAATTGTTAATAGATTTAAGTGCACGGGTATACGAGTATACAGATATACGGATATATAGATATAGAGATAATAATTAAGGTTTTTATCTCAAATGTGTGATGTCAGTAAATACAATTTTTTATCATATTATAAAGAGATATTATAATTATATCAGAAATTGTTTCGTGTAGACTGAAGAGGACAACAACGAAATATTTTGGTTCTGCCCCGAAATTTTTCCGAAAATTGTGTTTTTATGTGTATACTCTATAAATGACGTTTTCTAGTAGTATAATGATAGTGACCGACTAAAGTGAAGGGATTTACAGCTATTGTGCGGAAGGTAAAGAAGAAGAACTACTTGTTATGTTTCACAGTTTTTATTTCAGTTGCCTGATACGCGTATTTCGACCTTTTCAGGGCATTATCAAAGGAGTACAAGAATTCTACGTGCTATTACAGTGGTATTTATATCTTAATTTATTCTAATTGTAAATATACCTATAATAAAATTAAATTAGGATTACAGAGGTTCATAATGGGCTTTTCCAATTTTAGGGTATAATGGATTATTTTTGTCTTAAATTAGAATGCTATTAATGCTAATTGTAAATATACCTATAATAAAATTAGGATTAGGATTACAGAGGTTCATTATGGGTTTTAGGGTATAAGGGGATATTTTTGTCTTAAATTAGAATACTATTAAGGATAAGATTAGCACCTGAAGGTATTTCAGTTTGATTATTAACAACATTACTTTACTTTACTTTACTTTACCTTCAGGTGCTAATCTTATCCTTAATAGTATTCTAATTTAAGACAAAAATATCCCCTTATACCCTAAAACCCATAATGAACCTCTGTAATCCTAATCCTAATTTTATTATAGGTATATTTACAATTAGCATTAATAGCATTCTAATTTAAGACAAAAATAATCCATTATACCCTAAAATTGGAAAAGCCCTTTATGAACCTCTGTAATCCTAATTTAATTTTATTATAGGTATATTTACAATTAGAATAAATTAAGATATAAATACCACTGTAATAGCACGTAGAATTCTTGTACTCCTTTGATAATGCCCTGAAAAGGTCGAAATACGCGTATCAGGCAACTGAAATAAAAACTGTGAAACATAACAAGTAGTTCTTCTTCTTTACCTTCCGCACAATGGAAATTACGTTTCACCAAGAATGCAGCCCAGCTCAAATAAGTTTTACAGCTATTATTCTAATTTGTAAAATTTGATTTGTGTGAAAATAGTTCATATATCTAAATGAAATCTTATTGCTGCTCTCTTTTCCTATTTTTCTGATATACTTGAGATCCGGACATATTATGAACAAGGGGTCATACGGCTATACGAACATAGGATATACGAGTATACGAATATACGGACATAGGGTCAGGCGGTATGTCTTAAAATCACCCACGTGAACAATAAGGTTTCTAACGAGAACATGTCATTAAATATTCTCCACGTAGACAATAAGGTTCTTAACTAATAACGTATGATGACATTAATACATTTTGTCCACGTAGATAATAATTACTTTACTTTATTAATTATTAATAATTAAATTACTTTATTAATAATTAATTTACTTTTTAAAACAATACTTCAATCTTAAATTTTAAATGATGACGCAAAGGACTGGGTAGTACTGGGCCCACGCGATGTGACTTGGTGAGACCCCAGGCGTCGACGTTCGCGCAGACCTACGAATCTCCGCACAAAGAAGAACATAGAAGAGCCAAACATGTGATGTCATTAATATCGAACACATCGGCAATAACAGACAGTCAAAGAATCGCCGCGAAAAGGTAAAACACACCTGCACACGTGTGTGCGTTCAAGGACACAGGGGGGCGGCTGTGCATCGGGGGCGGCTAGTCGGGAACACCTCGGCAATAAATTAATGTCAGACAGGTGAGCGACATAGACAAAGAACCGTCGCAAAAAGGGTCTTGCACACGAGGGCTATTCGTGGAATCACACACGTTTCATTACATTTCAATCACATCGTAAATAAATTAGGGTCAGACAGGTGAGTGGCTCAAAGAACCGCCGCGAAAAAAAAACACACCTGCACACGTGTGTGTTCAAGGGCACAGGGGGGCGGCTAGTCGGGGGCGGCTGTCTGTCTATACTATCAGTATACCTACCTACTCCTGCCAAATACCCGTGACAGGTATTTTGTACCATACCCACTCCTGGAAACTTTAAATTATGGATATTTCCCAATTCTCTCCATGTACCCTTAATTTCTATTCACTTTTTCAGCGTGGTGGAACCTCGCGTGAAACATACGACGCAAGTAGAAAACTTTGCAACGGAGAACGTTCCCTGTGACCAATCGACCTTTCGAAACAATTATTTAACGACGGAAGACGCCAAGAAGTTCAAATGCAATGACTGGGACTATCGGACCTTCCAAAAAGGCAATTTAAAGATTCATATGCTGCGGCATATAAATCCGGAGGAAGTTAAAAAATTTAAATGCGGTCAATGTAATTTTGAAACAATCTATAATAGTAATTTCAAGAAGCATTTACTCCGGCATGTAAATCCAGATGACGTTAAGAAGTTCAAATGCAATGACTGCGACTATCAGGCCTTCCATAAAGGTCATTTAAAGATTCACATGCTGCGGCATACGAATCCGGAGGAAGTTAAAAAATTTAAATGCGGTCAATGTAACTTTGAAACAATCTATAATAGTAATTTCAAGAAGCATTTACTCCGGCATGTAAATCCAGATGACGTTAAGAAGTTCAAATGCAATGACTGCGACTATCAGGCCTTCCGAAAAACGTATTTAAAGATTCACATGCTGCGGCATACGAATCCGGAGGAAGTTAAAAAATTTAAATGCGGTCAATGTAACTTTGAAACAATCTATAATAGTAATTTCAAGAAGCATTTACTCCGGCATGTAAATCCAGATGACGTTAAGAAGTTCAAATGCAATGACTGCGACTATCAGGCCTTCCGAAAATCGTATTTAAAGATTCACATGCTGCGGCATACGAATCCGGAGGAAGTTAAAAAATTTAAATGCGGTCAATGTAACTTTGAAACAATCTATAATAGTAATTTCAAGAAGCATTTACTTCGGCATGTAAATCCAGATGGTGCTAAGAAGTTCAAATGCAATGACTGCGACTATCAGGCCTTCCGAAAATCGTATTTAAAGAATCATATGATCCGACATGTAAATTCCGAAAAGGTTAAGAAGTACAAATGCAATGACTGTGACTATCGGACCTTCCAAAAAGGCAATTTAAAGATTCATATGCTGCGGCATATGAATCCGGAGGAAGTTAAAAAATTTAAATGCGGTCAATGTAACTTTGAAACAATCTATAATAGTAATTTCAAGAAGCATTTACTTCGGCATGTAAATCCAGATGGTGCTAAGAAGTTCAAATGCAATGACTGCGACTATCAGGCCTTCCGAAAATCGTATTTAAAGAATCATATGATCCGACATGTAAATTCCGAAAAGGTTAAGAAGTACAAATGCAATGACTGTGACTATCGGACCTTCCAAAAAGGCAATTTAAAGATTCATATGCTGCGGCATATGAATCCGGAGGAAGTTAAAAAATTTAAATGCGGTCAATGTAACTTTGAAACAATCTATAATAGTAATTTCAAGAAGCATTTACTCCGGCATGTAAATCCAGATGGTGTTAAGAAGTTCAAATGCAATGACTGCGACTATCAGGCCTTCCGAAAATCGTATTTAAAGATTCATTAAAAAATTTAAATGCGGTCAATGTAACTTTGAAACAATCTATAATGGCAGTTTGAAGGTGCATTTGCTCCTGCATGTGAATTCGGAAGACGCTAAGAAGTTCAAATGCAATAACTGTGACTATCGGGCCTTCCAGAAAGTTAGTTTAAAGAGTCATATGATGCAACATGTAAAGTTCGAAAAGGTTAAGAAGTACAAATGCAATTACTGTGACTATCATACGATTCGAAAAGGTGATTTGAAGATTCATAATATGATGCGACATAGTTGACCCATTAAGTTGAAATGACTGTGACTATCGGACATTTTGGTTACGAGGGGGCATAGGGCCAAGATTTCTGTTTTAAGTTCTTCGGTTTGGATTTTTAATTATCAGTGACGATATTTTGTAGCTTTGATGTAAGAGTAATTTATTAATTCATTATGACTAGTTCTTTGCTTTGCTGAATTTTGTTGTTTTAGATTTCAAATAAATATTGGCTTTATTACCTATCGTATATAGTTTTATCTCTGCGTCAGTTGTTATAGTGTTTGGTATGCCGTTTTGAAACAGCACTAATATTGTTGCTATTACTGTTAATTCTTACTTTATTAATGAGGTATTAGAATGGTTCCGAGCCTCCGAGGTCCCCAAAGGACTTTTATTTTTAATCATGTTATTTTATAATAGCATGAACTGCAGTAGTTTTTACTCATTTGAATGGGTCATTCAGGTTCAATTTTATAATTTTAATAGTCATTACCACCGGGTAATAAAAGAAACCATTCAAGCACCTGGCTTTAAATTCACTTATCTTTTTTGTTTTGCTAGAATGCTGTTTCAGAAGTGTGCATATTGGTCGTTAATTATTTGTTTTGGTTATCTTAATTAATTTCTGTGATTATATTTTAATTGATATTTTGTATCTGATTTTTTTGATTGACTTACTTTAATATTGCTCAGTAGTTTATTTAATAATTTCAATTTTGATTGTTGATACTTGGATTGATAGCAATCCTCGTTTTAATTGATTTAATAATGTATTAAGATTAATTATTTTGTTTGCACTTATAAAATTTTATTGCGTACCAGTTGTAATTAATGATGGTCAGTGACGGATGGAACTTTTTATTTTAAATTCTTTTGCTTCATAATTTGATTAATAATATTTTAGACTCTTTGCTTCCCTTCAGGATTGTGTAACGGTATTTTAAATTCTTTTGGCTTTGATTTAATTTAGATTGTTTTGACTTAATCATTTTGCTTTTGCTTGTGCTTTGATTTTTATTTAATTTATAACATTGTACTAGAGAATGTTTATTCCTAGGGTCCTCCGACCGGGTCAAGATTGACCTGTATTCTGCCTACTGGGTTGCCATCCACTTGGTTTTCACCACCAACAGGAGTGGTCTTTTCAACCATCAAAGGCTGGTATCGTTTTAGTCAATAAGTTTTTTTTTTCTTTATTTACTAACCATTATCTTTCTCGTACAGCACTGGGTTTCGTAATTTAACGATTCATTTCTACCTTTAATTTTGTTTGAAACAATAAATGCTAAGTCAATTAAATCTTATGTGTTTCATTTAGTTCGCTGCAATTCAATATTATACAGTGGTGTCGACCAGTGGGTTCAGGTTAAGAGGATCCCCGTAACATCTGGGAGATTTCCAGCTTAAATCTGGCATAAGCTGGTGGCGAAAAAGGACCTTCTGTCGCAGGTAGCTAGCCGGCTGCTGCGCATCACAGGCCCTCCCCTTAGCCTGGAGCAACTGTCGCCCATTGTCATTTTCTTTTATTTCATTTTTCTACATTTCAATAATTTTACCAACAGCGGTTGCTCTAGGGGTATTCGTCATAATACCCCTAGCTCTTAAAATACTTTATTGCGCCATTGCAACTCCAAGTCGTATCACATGTAGGCCGATGCCATCGGACCGCTGTTTTCTCTCGAAATTCCAATTCGTATTTCCCGCTTTGTCGGGACCGCAACAACATTGTCAGATTTGTTCATAATTCCCAATTATTATAATTGGCATGACTTAAGTTGTATTTTTTGTTAATAATTACGCAAACTTGGTTATTAGCATAGGCCAACTATAATGTTACAAGCAGAATTATTTCATTGGAAGTACTTTGAAATTAAATAAAAACATAGAATAACAATTTTTAATAAACGGTCCAGTAGACAAGCGAATCGCTAAAGTCGATCTGGCAACGTTGCACTAATTTGGCTGTCATCCGGCAGTTTGTTTAACTGGTTAGTTGCGACTGTTCCGAGTTTCTTTGGTATTATTTTTTGTTTTTAGTGCAAAATTCGAGTTTATTGCCGGTTTAAATTGTATTTTAAATAATTTGATAATGCCGTACAAATGCTCTGTAGTTGGTTGTAAAGGTAATTACGTAAACGGACCATCAGTGCGGGTATTTTGTTTCCACAAAAGTGCGGCACGACGCTAACGCTATTCATCGTGAAAATTGTATTCCTAATACAAACAGCAGAGTATGTGAGTGTCATTTTACAGAGGAGGATTTTATTTGGTAGATTTCCCAACAAGACACGAAAACGGGTGAGATCGTTTCACTAAAATTAAATATATCCAGATTAAAGGAAAATAGCGTACCTACCTAACAAATTTCCCAATTGTCAAAAATATCTTACAAAAACTTTAACGCATCGAAAAAGTAGAGAAGAAAAGCTTAGAAAACTACAGGAAATACAATTTCAAGAAGGTATTGACGAAAGCAAACGTGAAATTTTAACACATAAACAACTTACGAATTATGAAACTTTTGAAGAGTTTAATAATTTGTTTATAACATTTAATTTAAAGGAAGGATGGTTTATCATCGATGAAAAAACTTGCAAGACTCTCTTTAAGATTAAGCATAATCCGGGGCTTTCTATTAAGTACATATTTATATGGACAACCAGTAAGCGTAAAAATTGATCAACAAAAGACACCTTTTTTTTCATGTAGTTTAGTTGCGAAATTTACTAGATATTATTGATTGTTCGATGAATATTCTTCCTTTAGATACTGAACAAGACAATAAACTCCAATCATGACCCTAATCCCGAATGTGACAATGTTAAAAATAACACCGATAATATGTCAAACATTAATGAAGTTTTAAACTTTGTTCATGATTTGCTTAAAAACTTAAAAGTAGACAATGATAGTTTAGCGCATAAACTGCAATTTCTCTCCGAACAAGTAAAATTAAGAACTTTGTCAAAAGAACGATACAGATATTTCACTACAACTATGGTATTTTGTTCAATAGTATATACAATCAGTCCTGAGTGACAACAATGCAATTAATGGAAAAGCCATGTCACATTTTTCACCAAAAAAAGGAACTTAATATAGTGTTCAGACATCCGGTTGATGCTAAAATACTTTTATTTTACTTGTTCGATTCTGTCCATCTGTTAAAATGTATTTTTAATGCTTGGCTAAACTCAAAACCTGATCAGACATTTACATATCCCGACTGAACAAAAACGATCATTCATATTTTACTTAGTAGTGTTACCAACACTTTACTCAAAAATTACTGCGGCAAAAAAAATTAGCGATTAGGTAAAGGTCATAAAAAGAAATTAAATACATATTCAAAATAATTCGACATACGTACCTACAATGTTACTTTTTAACTTTAAAGCTATAATAATATGTACTTATTAATCCAATGATGAATTTCAGTGAATTTTTCTCAAAATTTACTCATAAATCCATGAGTATCTAAAGTTTTGAATAATTTGCTATCTGAGGATACACACATCCAAAACAAACTTTTTAGGATTTGATAGTTTAATATTTGTATTATTACATATTTATCCAGATATTTATGCAAAAACAACTACCTACCTACAATCATGCTACTTACAGTAGCCAAATCATTTTAGACAAAATACTTAGTTATTCTTAAAATCAATATATATAGTGCATCTGGACACTAATTGTTTTTCTCACTTACGTTTTTTAACCTTTAACGCATAATTTACTTAAATACAAGTTTAAAAATTTAAATAACGATCGTCTGAAGTGTATATAAGTAATTTTAGAAGTCACGCAAAATATAAATTCCCCACAGAATGCATATAATATTATATTGCATATTGCAATCATAGGACCACGGATGATGACGTCACAAGACAGCGCTTTGTCCGTGTTTTCTAGGAGTTGTTGGTTGGGTGCACTTTCGTTTCGTGAGCAAAATTCGGGTCGTGTGCAGATTTGGTCAGTATATGTAACTTTCGGGCCGTGTGCAAAATCGGAGTCGTGTGCAGAGTGGTTTCGTTGGCGATTTCGGGTCGTGTGCAGATTTGACATTATCATGGGCGTGCGCAATCCCCGTTCTGTTAATAAGATGACGTTATAACTTTTGACTATTGGAAGGAGAATTAATATTTTTCAATTTAGTTTCAGATTAAAAGTTTGTGCGTTAGCAGTGCGATGCTCTTGACTTATAAAAACTAAAGGAAGGTTTTTATTGAACTTTGAGAATAAAATATTTTGAGTGACTTTTTATTTTTCAACATTGGTTTATATAATTTATTTTGTGAAGATAATTTCTTCTTGAAAACAATTTGTTTTAAAAATATTTTATTTTTGGAAACTAAAATTTAATTATTTTCTTTCCGAAAATAATTCATCAACTTTTATTTAATTTTGAAAAATCGTTTAAGTGTTTCAAACTTTATTTGATTTAAGCTTATTTGTTTAAAACTTATTTATTTAAACTTATTCCACATTGCTACGCATTTATGATTCTTTTCCCACTTTAGAAATGATTATTCATTGTAATTATAAATTTTATAAACGCTGATTATACAATTCTTCGGCGCGCGTATTACGTGATGCCAGATAGTCTCGTATTTTATATATAATTTCAAAACGCGTTCTTTGATTCCTTATGTAAAATTTTATTTTATATTTCTAAAAGAGGAGAGCATCCAAAAGATCCATTCTATATTTTGATGGGCCTATATTATGTTGTATAATATCACGTAGGTACTGATATTTTAAGGTTGTGTAAAATATAATAAAATATATTGTTGCCTTATGTATTTATTTATACATCTATTTTTAATTTAATATATGAATACTCCCAAGAGAGTGGCTCAATATTTGCATTTCAAGCGATTTAAGTTGCCGGAGAAGCATGTGGTGGAATTAAAAACTTACCTTGTATCCATCAAAGGAATACATATATATTTATTTGGGTTGGCATTCCTGACCAACGGACAACTATTGTCAAAAATAAATATTCCTTCAAACTGACGGGAAGCCACGCTTTGTAATTTCTATGCGCTGTGATTTGATCAGTTTAACGGTGGATGATATCAGGAATGCTGAAATCGAATGCAAAGCTGGATATTTTGCTTAAGCATACTTATAATAATATTATTTACAAAGATCAAGAACGTTGTGGTAGACCGCAAGTTTTAAATATGATTCGAACCGAAAGAAATTTATTAAAGGTTTCTCGAAACATAACCTCTATGGAGACCGAATGTGAGAGTGCTTTGCCAATTAAACCCGAGTTAGAAGTGGAAGATTTTAAGAGTGAAACCACAAATTTTAATATCATTGAATACACCACATCAGACAGTAATTTATTTCTTCAATTAGAAAACCAGGAAACAATGAAAAATGGCTTATTATTCAGCCAACCTGATTATAAGTAAGTAAATGTAGTTAAGTACTTAGTAAAATACCTTTCAGAATGCACAGTTGTAATTTATTTCCACTCTCGATATACAATCAAAGATAATCTTACTTGTGCTATAAATATTGTTTTTGGTAGAATTTACCTTTTCTTAGATACTTAAACCTATGGGGTGGTATCATGTGAAGAAGATAATAACATTTGTCATGTCAAGAAAATGATATTATGTCAAGTTAGTGAAAATACTGTCGCCACAGTGCCAAAGTTAGGTAAAGCCAATGTCAAGAAACTGAACTTGCCGAACCTGATATTTTAAACAATGTAACAAATTAATCACAAATATTCTACAGATTTAGTCAAAAGTATCACCTTTCAAGGAAAACATGCATATTTATTTAAGATTTACTATTGGCAGGTATGCACTTTCTCTTTATATAATATAACGTGAAGTGTGTGCCACATATTTTATATCAGATTTTATTGTCTTGACGACTATATTGTCTTCTTGACAGTATCTTGTATCTCATTCTTGGTATATCAGGTTTGTTTGGGTTATTAACGGCTGCGTACCTAGTACGTAGTAAACAAAAAACACATAAATAATCATGTTTTAGGTGAGCAACTAACAAATATTGAGTCATTATCCTGCTTTTAAACAGACATATTCCAGTGGATTCCTATTCTTGACCTATTTTGAAATAAATGTTTTGTGTGTATTATTGCAGCTCAACATCCTTTTCAACACAGAATGAGGCGCAACTGAAAACTGAATCAATAAATGACCTTGTTAAAATGGAGGGGATCATTTGTCGCGAAAGGACAATAAAAACCGAGGAACTAGACATCAAAGAAGAAGATGTGGAACAAGAAGCAACCAGGTAGGAATGAACATACTTACATTTAAATGAAATTATGCACTGAGAGAAGATTTTTAATACCGTTGTAAAAGTTTTAACTACGAAAGTAAAAAAAAAATGCCTACATAGGATAATAGCTGTGATTTTGCTGGGTATATTATTGCTGTGGTAGTAAAGTCGCTTTATAAATATTATCTGGGAGCCACAGCAAGGGAAAGTTCTTATTCTTACAAAGCCACCTACCACCAACTGAAAAAATACTTTGCTGAGACAATACTACAGATATTTTCTTACACCCAGAAAAAGACAGGTTAATGGGTAACTTAAACGGGTTCTACAATATACAGGGTGTTAATTAATAACATGCTAATATTTATGGAGGATCGATTCATTTTCAGGAAAAGTCATACGAACATATGACCTAAACGTCTGAAGTTTTGAGATACAGGGTGTTACCGATTTTCATGTTTTTTTAATAATTTGTTAAGGTTACTGTCTAAAGTATTACTGACGGTTCTATAGTATACGCGGACGATACAGCAGCAAATATTCTCTGGCATGATGTAAAAGGCAAGGCAGAAACAGGACTTTCTAAAATAAATCTTTGGCTTGATAGTTATGGCATAACCTTCTGTATTAACAATCCCAACAATCTCGACAGGCAAAGAGTTTACTTAGCAGACAATATATGCGACTATTCTTTTACATTTTATATTCCATTCCATTTCCAAATACATTAAAAGAACATTTGGCAACAGCGCATCGCTGGTCTCTTCACGGCTTGTTAATACAGAAGGTTATGGTTATGGGCGTACAAAAGACTAACTATGTTGCATTTTCTAACAAAAATTTAAGGAAACTTAAATTCTACGGGAAATCTTAAGCAAAAGGCTTTTAATATCCATTTATAAAGCTATTGCAGAATCAGTAATACGATATGGTGGGGTGGTTTGTATAACAAGACTGTAAAACAATTAAACCTTGTACAAAATTACATACTTAAAATGATAAGCAAGAAAAAATAGGCGATTCTCGACCAAGCAACTATACACACAAGAACTATTGAATGTTACATCTTTGTATATTTTGGAAATTTGCTCATTTATTTTTAAAAATGATAACTTAAACGAACCTATACTTTAATTTGAATGGTCCTAACTTTTTTGTACTACACTGTATGCGCATTTTGATTGAATATTTGTATTCTCCTTAATTTATTTTCAACCTTAAGCATGCTTTGGAAACATGCGCTATAGTTAGCGATCAGACAATTCTTAAATGCAAATTTTGCTGAAAGGTGGATAGGACGCGATGGTTCTGTACAGTGGGCCCCTAGATCCCCTGACTTAAACCCAATGGATTTATTTTTTTGGGCTATCTGAAAACGCTTGTATACAGTAAACCTGTGAATATCGTCGAAGAGCTGAGAGAAAGAATTGTTGCTAATTGTGAGGTAAGTAAGCCAAAAGAAGGACAATTCTTCCATCGAGTTTGTCGATATTTTTTAAGAAGAATTATTTTATGCATTGAATCTGAATGACGTCACCTTGAACCTTTGATCGAATATTTAATTTATTGTTCTAGTAACTTAAGTAAGTAAGTAAACTTGGTATGGTACTCAGTACTGATACTTATATAAATAACTGTTTTTGGTTCAATTAATATACCTACTTAAACCTCTGGGGTTGTATGTTGTCAAGAAGATAATAACATTTTTATGTCAAAAAGAAGATATTATGTCAAGTTAATAAACGTGCTGTCACAGCAGTGTAGGTGAAGCATAAAGCTAGCGTCAAGAAAAGCGAACTTAGCAAATCTGGTATTTTAAATAATTTAACAAATGGATTTAGTCGAAATTCGAAAATTAATTATTGGTATGCAATTTCTTTATGATAAATACAGCCTGAAATGTGTGCCTCATATTTTGTATCAAATTTTATCTTAACAACAGTGGCGGATCTACGGAGGGAGGGAGGGGCTCGAGGGGCCATTACCCATGAGTAAGGTTGAATGACTTAGCACTCGCAAATATAAATTCGTCACGGGAGATTGACGTCCATGAAGTGGTTAATACTTTTTGCAAAATTAAGCCTTCTCTAGAAACGCAAACTGGGATTAGATATGTTTTATCCCTCTTCGTTTTAAATATTTTATTGTACGTAGGATGTAGGTATTGCATTTTAATAAATAAAAAATGCGTTTTGTAAGGGACCTTGAAGTGATGCAACCCAACATACAACAACTAATTTAACATTTGTAATAATTAATTAACGTTTATCGTAGCAGGGAAATTTCGGACATTAGCGGTCCATTTGTTTTCGATTTTTTAATGATTTCCAAAAATTATTAATTAAACAGTGGCGGCTATTCGGAGGAAGTGTCACTGCCTCGCCTTTGGAGGCATAATGACAGATGTATTAAAATTAACACAAAAATGTATTATTACATTTTAAGACCAAAACGAAAGTTAAATTTTTCAGAACTGTTAATTTTCCAACTTTCACTGATGGATATTATTCTTTACTCAATAATGGTCTCATAACCACTTTTTGCACATTTCATAGAAAGCATTTATAATGAAAATAATCAAAATAAATTGTTGGAGATTGTTGTTCAGTTTCAAATATTTGCGCGAGAGTGCCTGGTATCCGGCTTTTAAACAAACAATTTTGTATTCTTGACCTATTTTGAAATTAATATTTTGTGTATTACAGAAGCCCAACATCCTTTGCGACACAGAATGACGCCCAACTGAAAAGTGAACCAATAGATGACGTGGGGAAAATGAAGGGGATCATTTATGAAGAGTGGAGAATAAAAAATGAGGAACTAGACATCAAAGAAGAAGATCTGGAACAGAAAGGAACCAGGTAGGAATGAACATTTAAAGGAAATTGTGTGGACCCGTAAGCTATAATTGATTAATTTTCAATCAACAATCATGATGTATGCTTAGTGTTAAAATACTCTTACTTTTTTTACAACTTTAATAACAGTCTGTTGGTATCCATTACAGATACCAGAACGATATTCGTAACGCTAAATACTAGTTTGACACATGTAATGATTGTTCAAGGCTCATACCTGTTACCAAATACCCGTGACAGGTATTTTGTACCATACCCACTCCTGGAAGCTTTTAAATTATGGATATTTCCCAATTCTCTCCATGTACCCTTAATTTCAATTCACTTTTTCAGCGTGGTGGAAGCTCGTGTGAAACATACGACGCAAACAGAAAACTTTGAAACGGAGAACGTTCCCTGTGACCAGCCGACCTCTCGAAAAGATTATTTAAGGACGGAAGACGTTCGGAAGTTCAAATGCCCTGAATGTGACTATCGGACCCTCCGAAAACGTAATTTAAAGCGGCATATGATGCGACATATGAATATAGAAGATGCTAAAAAGTTCAAATGCAATGATTGTGACTATTGGAGTTTCCGAAAATGCCAGTTAAAGAGACATATGCTGCGGCATATGAATCCGGAGCTAGTTAAAAAATTTAAATGCGGTCAATGTAAGCGCGCTGGCCGGCTGTATCGAGGGAGTAGGAAACGTTTTCCTTATTCTTCTCCCTTTGATCACCCGAAGCGTTGCCAAATCACTTTAGATAGTTGCGATTTTAGATATTTTTCGTGAAAACCATGGTGTGACATTTTTTTGCATTAAAACTAAGCTATGAAATTAATTCAGATTATTGATAGTGCATGCAATACTTTCAAAAATGACTGTATAACCATATTTTTTCGATTTAAACGTTATTTACCTTTTTCAAAAAAATTCAAGATTATACAGGGTGCTATGGAAATGACGTATTATATTTAAATGGGTGACTCGTGGGGTGTCCTAGAAAAGCGCTACATTTTTTTTTTTAAATCGAACGTTTAAAAAGTATTTAAGTAGCAAACCCGAACAAACCCACAGGTGACTCCGCGGCACCATATGATATTATCCGGTGGAGCTGTCTGACAAACACATGTTCGTGCAATGTTGTCAAACTTTGTAAAACTGTAGAACTTTCAGTTGTTTATAAAATTAATTATTTAGCTTACCTTAGGATACAAGAAAAGTAAATCGAGGATACTCTATGCTCATCACATCATGCTCACACTTTATGCTCTATATGTGCCCTGATAATAGTGTGGAACTGCCTAATAGCTATTAAGAAGTAAACTCAAAGTCACAGTCTACTCCTCGCTTGCTTATACCCACTAAAACTCCTTCGTCCTCTTCTTTCCAATCTCGGGACATGACCGGCATATCTAAACTAACTAAATCGCTTAAAGAAAGAGACAGACACCCACAAGTTTCAAATTAGATTCTTTGAAGACAAAATCACTTCCGTACGCTAGAATAAACGCACATAGAACGTCCAAATTTCAGTGACAATCCGTAAACTATGCTTGCAGAAGCCACTTGTCCCTTTCCGACCTAAAGGAACATTTTCTAACTGTTCTGGCAGGTCGTTTTGCAGGATATGTGGAACAAACCCTATTAGGGATTATCAATAATACCTGCCGATATGTTCAAGAAAAACCTTATGTGGTTATTGGTCTCGTTAATTAAATATTCCATCTCGGGTAAAGCCAACCTCATCTGTGAACTATCCTTCGGAATTAATCAGCTACTTCGACCTGACTGTATGTACCACTGTTGTAACCTTCTTGTAATGGGAAGTCTTGTAGTTCCAACTTTTTAACTTTTGTAGTACAGCGGCTAACGTGTTTGGGTTTCTCTTTCCTCTATAACTCGCTGATTAAATATTCCATCTCGGGTAAAGCCAAGCTCATCTGTGAATAGTGGAGTTCCATTGAACTATCGAAAATCAGGTGAAATATAGCGAGGTTTAATTGAATACTTTTTTTTATTACATATTATTTAGGAAAATACATGTTTAGTTAGGCCCTCTATTAAAACATATCCTTATTACAGAAACTAATATAAAACGTCTTAATACTTTAAGTTGCCGTAGGATGGCGCTACCTTAATTGCTAATATAAATATTTATTCTTAACAGTTTCCATTTACCAGACTTCGAGATTTACGCGGCAAAACTTAAAATTTAAAACCAAATTTAAAAATATGAATTTTTTCCTGCAGTTGAGAAAAAAAATAATACGGAAAGTAATATTACAAAAAAAAAATTAGTCGACGTATGATTTTAAACGTATAAAATAGCAAAAACTCTTTGTCGACGAGCTGGATTTCTCGTTATTAGTATTTGGTAGTTTGGAAACACCGATCCGAAATTCACAGATCGATTCACCCGGTCGACAGAAGACGGAATGTCAGCTGAAATACATACTGTAAACAAACAAATCGTTGCTGAAATCAATAGTTAACTGTTTTATGCTGAAATCTTTATTTATTTCGTTAAATTTAATATGTGTGTCAAAATTAAATGTGCCCACAAATTTTTACGGGTTTGTTCGTTGTGGTAAAAACGATGTCAATGTGTGACTTGTAAGGTTACGTGCGTCGGTACGCTAAAACATGTGTTTTAAAGAAAATTCCATTTTTTTTTCTAAATGAAGCTGAATCTATTAAAAGGTCGACTAAACATTCACTTTTGATATGTGTTTTCTGTGTGATGTGACAAAAGTGCATAGAAAAATCTACGCGATAATTATAAATTTTGCTAAAGGTAATGGGCGTAAATAAAATTCCTTTTTTTTTATAAAGAAGTTCCTTTCAATCATAAGGACATTGGTATTCTAAAGAGTTTACCGTGAAGATATGACAACACTGCTTAAAATTAACTCACATTTTAGAACATCTGTAGTTTGTTTATTTCTTGGGACAGTGCCATATACAGGGTGATTCACGACGAGCTTGCATTAGAACTTTATGGAGAACTACTGAATATATGTTCCTGAAACTTTGGGGATTTGGGTTTATCGATATGCTCTCTTTAACTAAAATATTGACATGTTTCTGTCATTTCCGGTTATACTGGAAGTAGCTGCCTACTTTCGTTTTTTAAATACAACATGGTAATTTTTATTACATTTTTCGATTAAGCATTAAATATTAAGCACATTTTATAGAAAATGTTTTTGTCAGACTCTAATAGTTTTTGAGATATCTGGAATTTTTGTAATTATTTGGCAAATGCATGACGATGAAATAATCCATATAATTTTTTTACCTTAGCGCTTGGACTAACAATTTTTTCTCACCGAATAGCTAGAAGATCATCAAGTCTCAAAAACATTTCAAATTCGGCATAAAATGTACAGGGTGGTCACAATTCAAGCCTCATTGTGAAAAAATTCAACCATTAAAAACTTTCTTATTTTAAATGGAACACCCTGTATATTTTTATTTAATTTGATGGCAAATTAGTTGTTCTTTATAAATAGTATTTACTGTCCTATACCTATATCAAAGCGTTTTCTCAAAAAATCCAATTTTATTCCGAAAATACTATTTGTTCAAGTGTGTTATGAAAACAATTGTACTTAGGGGCTGTATACTGATGTCTATACGGAGGAATAGTGATTGATTGCTTGAAAATACAACATTCTAAAGTGTTTCTTAATAATTTATAAATAAAATGCAGTTTATTGTTTTAAATTGTTTTAAATTTAATGGTTTAAATATTATTTTTTTTAAAATAGCAAGGAAACAAGTTAATAAACTTTAAATTCTTTAATTAAAAATGTGTTTGAAAATTATACCTAATATCTTTTGATTATATTTTTAAAATATGTTCGAAATGATTGCCATTTACTTCCAAGCATTTATGTATTCTTTTCATCATGCTATTTCTTGTAGCATTCCTAATTTCTTGTGCAGTGAGAGATTGAAACGCTGCCTTCACCCTTTCAATTAGATTTTCCTTCGTGGTGATGGGACGCGCGTAAACTTTATCTTTAATGGTTCCCCAGATGAAAAAGTCCAGTGGAGTTAAGTCTGGCGAACGAGCTGGCCAGTGGAAGGGACCTTGGTTTGCGATCCACTGGTCATGAAAAAGTCTGTTTAGGGCAGTCTTAACAACTTGGACGTTGTGTGCTGGAGCCCCATCGTTTTGGTACCATGCATTTATTCGCTCTTGGAGCGGCAAATCATCCAGACGTTCTTCTAACTGATCCTCAAGAATTGTCAAATAATTCTGACCATTTAAATTTTCGTCGTAAATGTGTAAGCAAAATATACGGTCATGTTTAATAGCACAATAAACATTAAATTGAAATGATTCCTGGTAACGTCCTATCCTGACAATATGGGGGTTTTCGTGAGCCCAATAATGGCTGTTGTGTCTGTTATGAAAACCATTACGAGTAACTTTGGCTTCATCACTCCATATTACAGAATTAGTAAATTGCTCATTTTCTTGGGTTTTGATTAGAAAAAACTCGCAAAGTTCGACTCGAGCTGGCAAATCTTGTGGTTTTAGATGCTGAACTTGGGCATATGAATATGGCCTCCAGCCATATTTTTTTAAAATTCTTTGTATACTGGAATACGAAACTCTTAATTGCATTGCAGCTTCACGAATTGAGTCTTTTGGGAAAGCGTAAAAATAGGCTAAAATGGTAACTTCAAATACCTCATTGTCCAGTATTGGTTTAATTCTTCGTACTTTGGCTTCAAATGATCCAAATTTTAAACAATTATTATTTAGTCTTCTAATAATATCAGGTGTGGGAATAGGCCTATTCGGATATTTATCCCGATATATTCGACAAGCTCTTAGCTTAATTTTACCACATTCAATGTAAACCGTAAATAAATTTAAAAAATCTTCACTTGAAAATCCGGAGCGTGACATTTTTTAGTAACAGAATAATTGACAGTTTGAAAATACGCCAAGAAATATCAGACAATTGTTTTTCTTGTCAAAGCACACTAGAAAATATTGCCGCCATTATTAATTTTCCTCTGTATAGACATCAGTACCCTAAGTACAATTGTTTTCATAGCACACTTGAACAAATAGTATTTTCGGAATAAAATTGGATTTTTTGAGAAAACGCTTTGATATAGGTATAGGACAGTAAATACTATTTATGAAGAACAACTAATTTGCCATCAAATTAAATAAAAATATACAGGGTGTTCCATTTAAAATAAGAAAGTTTTTAATGGTTGAATTCTTTCACAATGAGGCTTGAATTGTGACCACCCTGTACATTTTATGCCGAATTTGAAATGTTTTTGAGACCTGATGATCTTCTAGCTATTCGGTGAGCAAAAATGTTTAGTCCAAGCGCTAAGGTAAAAAAATTATATGGATTATTTCATCGTCATGCATTTGCCAAATAATTAAAAAAATTCCAGATATCTCAAAAACTATTAGAGTCTGACAAAAACATTTTCTATAAAATGTGCTTAGTATTTAATGCTTAATCGAAAAATGTAATAAAAATTACCATGTTGTATTTAAAAAACGAAAGTAGGCAGCTACTTCCGGTATAACCGGAAATGACAGAAACATGTCAATATTTTAGTTAAAGAGAGCATATCGATAAACCCAAATTCCCAAAATTTCAGAAACATATATTCAGTAGTTCTCCATAAAGCTCTAATGCAAGCTCGTCGTGAATCACCCTGTATTGTGCTTATTATTGTACAGGGCATATTAAATTGAAGCGCCATTTTTGAATATTTTTCTTCAATTTGTTTTCATCTCGGGAATTACCGGTTTAAATATAATACGTCATTTCCATAACACCCTGTATAGTCGTGTAGTACCACATTTCGAAGCTTCATTTCAAATTTTAACAAATTCTATCCAATAGTTTTCTTGTAGTTTGTCACACCTTTCTACTTTAATGGAGGTCACTGATAAGCGCTCTTAAATACCCCCGCTTTCTTATGGATTTTAATCCAGGAGAATCCAAATAACCCGATTAGTATCTGCCATCAGAATGTTCGTTGCTTAACCAATAAAATAATATTAATTGGTGTAGCCTTTGATACTAGTTATTGTGATTTTCTGTTGATTAGTGAGCATTGGTTAACCACCGAGCAGATTTCTGAATTTAGACTTAAGAATTTTACTATTTCTACATGTTTTTGTCGTGCAACCCTTCGTCATGGAGGTGTGGCTATTTTAAGGAATGAATGTACAGTACGATTTCTATGTATATGACACCAGTGAATTTTGCATTGAGGGAATGCTTGAATGTGCTTGCATCAGACTGAATACTTCGAATACGTATTTAATTGTTATATATCGCCCCCCATCAGGCAGACTTTAAATGGTCTGCTATTACACTTACAAGACTCTTCGACTGACTGTTCATTTATAGTGGGAGGGGACTAGGGGACCAGCTTACACGAGTAACCGATACTTCATCAACATGCATTGATAACTTTTTAGTTCATTACAAAGAAAATAAATGTAAAACATCTGTTATTAACCTAAATATATCTGATCATTTTGCTCAATTTTTATCTATGGACACTTTAAAGAAGCGAGAATCGATGAAGAAGAAATACGGTTTTCGACGATGTATGAGTAGTGAAAATATTTTAACCTTTATAAACTTTCTTAGTGGCGAAGATTGGTCTAATATCTATCAATCTAAAACACCAAATGATGTTTTTGATCGGTTCAGCGATCTCTTATTTTATTATTTTGATGTATTATTTCTAATAAAACGTTTTTATATCGTAAAAAGAAAGACCAAGAAATATAGATTGAACCCTGAATTATGCCGATTGAGACAGAGAGTTACTATGTTTGCGGACCTGACAAGGTCTCACAGAAAGTACCTTGCCTCGAGTAATCACTTAAATATAATATACAGGGAAAAATTGAAAATTCCATTCAAAACAGTGATAATAAGTCCAAAGCCATGTGGCAACTCATTAAGGACGTACAGAAAAAAGATTTATACATGAGGAATATAGATATTAATATTGATGGACATAGAGGTGGCTGAGATGTTTAATGATTATTTTGTGAGCACGGGAAATGATGATGGCTTGGATGTTTCTTTTCTCGAAAATAATATTCCGCTGTACAGAGATACACTTTTCTTGGCTCCGATATGTTCCATGATGTAATAGCTCTAATCATAATTTTAATGAACTCTAATGCCTGCGGCGTGGATGGCATATATAATAACGTGTTGAAGAGGCGTAGATTGGTTTTAACTGATATTCTAACTTTCTCAATTGAGAGTGGTGTATACCCGGATCGGTTAAAAATCGCAACTGTTACTCCTGTATATAAAAAAGGTGAAGTCAATGATATTAGAAACTATCGCGCAATTAGTTTATTGTCTAGCATTTCGAAAATTTTTGAATTGGTAATAAAAAACACAACTTCCAGCTTTCTTTATGAAAAATAAGATTCTCTCTCCTTCACAACATGGATTTACGGTTGACAAAAGTACTGTTACCGCCCTATATGAGTTTCACTCTAAGATAGTCGATTCCTTGGATAAGAAGTACTCGGTGATGGGTATATTTTTCGATTTTTCTCGTGCATTTAATGTAGTCAATCATGATTTGTTGCTTGCTAAATTACATAGGTACGGTACATAATCGGTCTCAGTTTGTAAAGGTTAATGGCACGCAGAGTAATCTACGTACTGTTGAAAGAGGCGTTCCACATGGTTCAATTTTAGGACCATTCTTAGACTTAATTTTTGCTAATGATTTGTCTTGATAATTGAAACTGATGAAAGTTCTCTAAAAGAAGCAGCGGAGGTCATATATACAAATCTTGTTCTCTGGGCTAGCTAGAAAAAATCAACTTAACCTAAATACGTCCAAGACCAAGTTATTCTTTTTTCTTTAAGGCCGAATGCCAGAGATGACAGCGTCATCCTGTTTGAGAACAGTGTCGACTGTTTGACGTCGTCTTCGGATGCTAAAATATTGGGGGTTGTTTTTGAGCAGTATCGCCATATAGAAATATTATGTGCCAGGTTTCGCAGTGGGTGTTATGCTCTTAATTTTCTCTTGAAGCAGTGTAGTCAACCTGTTTTACTAACACTATACTACTCAAATGTTCACACTCATATTCGTTATGTTATAATAAATTGGGGTTCCAGCTCCCAAGCGAATAGAGTGTTCTTGTTACATCAGAAACATGCGGTACGTATCTTGTCATCTTTAGGTTACAGGGAATCTTGTGGAGTTCAAGGATTTAAAAATTTTAACTGTGGCTGGTATTTACATTTTTGAGTGTTGTGTTTTTGTATTTAAAAATAGAACTCATTTTTTGCGCACTAGAATGGATCACACACAATACCAGAACAAGAGAACTTCTGCTGTCACCTATTCATAGTAGTGCTTTGTTTGAAAGGCCAGTGTCATATAACGGGTGCAAGTTCTTGAATGCGTTGAGTCCTGAGATAAGAAATTCTCCTAATATAAATATTTTTAAGAATAGACTCGAGCATTTGTTAATACAAAAAACTTGCTATACCATTCAAGAATTCTATCAATGATTGACATCGTATTGTATCGTTGACAGCTTCAATTTTAATTAGCAATTATTACCTTTGTTCGTTTATATTATTAGCTTAATTATCCTACAATTATTTTATTGTTTAGACTTTAGATATAGAAAACTCTTGACGTTTGCTTCAATTATTGTATATATTTCTCTATTTTACAGTTAAATTGAAGAAATAAATGAATTATTATTATTATTATTATTATTATTATTAATAAGATTTCGACGTTAGAGGGCAGCTATTTATTTATTTATTTATTTATTTACAAAATAGGGATACAACAGGCGCTGAGCCCAATATAGCATCCACGTTGTGGTATTGGCTAGTGGGAGTTATTAATGCTTAAATTAAGTATACATTAAATTATATTAACCTAAAATTTATGAACCTTTATAGCATTGATTTTACACATTTTTTAAATCTAATTATAGACATATCGAAAATTTCCATCCCTAAAGAAAGCCTACTACATGCTCTAGTCGCTCTACAGAGAGGAGAGTTTTTCCAGAATTTGTGTTTCTGAGTGGAATATTAAAAGTATTTTGAAGCCTTAAGTCCCTAACCGGAACATTAAAGCTTAACTTTGACCTCAGCGTTGGCGAATCAGCAAGACCGTTCACCAACTTGTAGATCATAACTACATCGGAAACCACTCGTCTCTCAGCAAGTGGCATTACAGAAAATTTTTCCATTATTGGCTTATAGTTGCTATTGACTATAGCTATGTCTGTTTTTCGTGATAAGAACCGTAAAAATTTGTTTTGAATACTTTCCAGCCTTCGCTGGTAAACCGCGTACTGAGGGTTCCAAACAACCGATGCAAAACTAAGTTTACTAAATATAAACGCATAATATAATTTTAGAACTGTGTGAGGACTATTAAAATTTAAACTATTTCTTATAATAAATCCTAAAAATCGATTACACTTATTGATAACCTGTTCAATGTGAGAACTATAAATTAGCTTAGTGTCCATTATAACACCCAAATCGCGTATTTCATTGACTGATTCGAGATCACTATTATTAATAGTATAACGAAAATTGTGTACATTCTTGTTTCTGGTAAACGTAATCGATACACACTTCCCTAGATTAAGAAATAAACTCTGACTTTCACAGAATCTTACCAAGGCGTTAAGATCATCTTGCAGCAAATGGCAATCCCCTGGCACCCTGATTATTCGAAAAAATTTTAGGTCATCTGCGTACATCAAAAATGTAGAAAATTTAAAACATTGTTGTATGTTATTAATGTATATGATAAAAAAACAGGGGACCAAGGTGACTGCCCTGAGGCACACCAGACGGCACGTTAATAGGTTTAGAATAGAAACCACCAACGGAGACCATCTGTCGTCTATCACTAAGATAGGCTAAGCTGGTGACTAGTTTCGACGTTAGAGGGCAGCTATGCTAAGAAGAATGGAGTAACACCTTAAATATTTTAATAAATATACACTCCTCGACAATAAATCCCGAACAAAGATAATGTCTTTTTTATAGTCCTGTAGCTTTTTAAATATTTTCCAATCTTGGTGAAATATTTAGCAAAGTATGTCCTGATCATTATACAGGCAGAAACAAACGTTAGTTTTCTACCGTTAATTTCTTAACGCCCTGTGGAAAAATTGAGCGGTAGAACCTAATATTGCTAATTTTGTTGTGAAGAGTGACCTTTTCTTAACACAATGTTTTTTGGTTCACGTCATTTTCTGCTTTTTAAAAGAAGATACAAATTTTGAAAGAAAGTCGTGCAGTTTTTTAATGTTATTCAGAATTCCCAACATAACATTATGTTGTCGAGTAACATGAACAAAGATCCAAAAAATTAATAGCGCGTATTGCAACCTCGTGTTCTTATCCCGTCTACCATGCGACGTGGGACATGCTTGAGGAATATTTTCTCATTGTTCAGGAAGGACTGTTCGCAGATCTAGCAATGTTTATGAGTGTCTATTGTGGACACGTCGTTTAAATACCCAGTTGCAACACGTAAAGTAGAAAGAGCGTGTTTTAATTGCTAGACTTGCTTTATATTCTTTGTAATCCTGTAACTTTTTTAATTGTTGTCCGATCTTGGTCAAATTTTTAGTACAGTATAGATTTGCATCTCGGAATGTTGGCTTGAATCTTAGTTCTCAAAATATTGTGACATCTTGATCGTTATACATTTTACCCTTAATTTCTTAACGCCCTGTGGAAAAATTGAGCGGTAGAATCTAGCATTACGTGTAATAAAGGCTTCGATTAGCTGAAAGTGTAAAAATTACTACATAATCTCAACTTTATTATTATAAATTGTATGTTAAAAGTTGGATATTCGAGTGGAAAAGTTGAAAATACTAGTTTTGGGTTATGTTCTTCTGTTGCTTTTTTTACTTTCCGATTTGATCTAAATAAAAATATTCTAAAAATGAAAGCTGAAAGTAGTAAATGTAACAAATTACATAGTAACAGCATATAGCAAATTACATTTACTACGGTAGTGAATTACATACCTAGTATATGTTACATTAATTTCTTTTAACAACCCTGATTGCCACTTCGTGTTCTTATCACTTCTACTATCGACGTGGCCTGATGCTTCCAATGCAATACTAGGGTTGCCAGACGTCCGGAAAACAAGACTGAAAAAGCGCGGTACTTTCTTTAAAATAATGACGTGAACCAAAAAACATTATCTTTGTCGGGGAGTGTATTTGTATGTGCAATACATCATGTCATAAAATTACATAAGATTTTTGCTTAACCCAATAGACAGCAGTGTTGCTAATCTGAATTAGTGAAATTACACAATTAGCTGGACAAATTACACATCTTTACACGTTTCTAGTCGCACAAATACACGTTTTTACAACACACCATTTACAATATAGCTAATTTCTGCTCACAAAGGCCCCTAACGGGAAAGTTGTGCGGTAGTTTTGATTGTTTCAATTTTACACGTTCTTGGAGTGCTGAATTCGAATCTGGGCTTTGCTTACAAAATTTCGTGACGCAACATTAATAAAAATACGAAAAAAGGTAAAAATCTTATTTTATTTTTATTTTTTTTATTATAACTCGGAAACTGTCAACGTTTCGTAAATAACCTTCCTAATCAAGATGAAAGCGCATCAAATTTTCTACAAATTTCATTATTCGAGTTTTGGAGTGAAAAGGCGGGTTTTTGCCGAGATATCCGAAACACGGTAATTTTTGAACGATCGTTTGCTATCATATGACTAGGAAGGTTATTTACGAGAAGTTGATAGTTTCCGAGTTACCTATAAACAAAAAACCACGAAAAAATTTTTTGGTCTGGAAAAGTAGGTATACCGTTTCCGCGAAGCTGTCTCGGCAATTGCCACAACGTGGTCATGGCAAGACATATTTCCTCCTAGATAGGCGCCCAGCAAATTAATAGATGAAGTCCGTGTCCAGCCATGAATATACGCTTCCTGGATTTCTCTTGCCGTTAAATTCTGCTTGGTTTTGGTTATTGCCACCCCCAAGACAAATTTTTT